>JAHTLZ010000015.1:27996053-28030928 GCA_023846285.1 Phrynocephalus versicolor | reverse complement strand
TCTTTCTTTCTTTCTTTCTTTCTTTCTTTCTTTCTTTCTTTCTTTCTATTTCTATGCCACCCCCTTAGTGCAAACTGCACTATTCAGGGCAGTTTTTTCTTTTAAAATATGTTATTTAATTTACTTTAATTGTATACTCTCTTTTTAGCTTTACTTGTATTTTAATTGTTGTTTTCCAACTTGAGTCCTTCTATTGGAGAAAGGAACATAGAAATGAAATGAACTACCATACATACATAAGTGATTACACCTCCCCCTTCCATCCTATAGTGGCCTCTACACACACACGTACAACAAATAAACATCAAAGGCGTGGTAAAAATACTCTAAAATAAAATAAAAATAAAAATAAATTTTGGGATGTAGCATGCTCAGTCCCCTGAAAACATGGCAAAATTGCCCCTTAAGTCCCCCAGAGGGCAGAAGGAGACCATTTTCAAAAATATCTTATTAATTTTGTTAATGGGGCATTGTGGAAGATCTGGAGAGCTCCAGCAGTTCAGAGAGGCAGTCTGTAGGCTCTTGGGATTGTGTGTGAACCACAGACTACATACTGCCCATCCTTGAATTAAACTGAAATATCAGCATTTAAAGCACAGAATAACTTCATCTCCATAAAATGAAACACATTTTTTTATTAACAGAAGAAAAACGTGCTTAGTAAAATATTACTTTTGTTTTAGATCAGTGGTTCTCAACCTATGGGTTCCCAGATGTTCCTGGACTGCAACTCCCAGAAACCCCTTCCAGCACAGCAAGTGGTAGAGGCTTCTGGGAGTTGTAGTCCAGGAACATCTGGGGACCCACAGGTTGAGAACCACTGTTTTAGATGGAAGAAGGTTGCATATTATAACAGTTAGAATTGTTCAGTACTGGAATCATATATTTATAAAGGCAACTGCCATGATAGTGTGATTGGAATAAAAGTTACTATTAGAGATGGGCACGGAACAAACATTTTTTCATTTCCGTTATTCATTAGTCGTTCCGTTACGTAATGAAATGACAAATGAAAATTGTGATGAAAATGCAACGAAATGAACAGAACCACGAAAATTGTGATTGTTACGTTTCATTTCTGTTAATGGCGACGCGCAATGAAATGAGCTGTTTTAAATGTTAAAAAACACCCTGGACATCCATAAAAACGCAGCGATAAATATATATATTGTCTTATAATACCTACCAGGGGGGTTGGGGTCCTTAAAAGGTGCATTTATGTCTTTTCTCAGATCGCTGTATTTTTTCCCTTTAAGGGGAGTTAGGGGACATCGACCCAAAATGGCTCCCAGATGCCTAATATTGATTGATTTCTTGGGTATTAAAACACCCTGGACATCTGTAAAAATGCAGTGATGATACAATAATTATTTGAAATTATTACCTACCAGGGGGTTGGGGTCCTTAAAACGTTTGTTTTTGTCTTCTCCCATCGCGATGTATTTTTCTTTTCCCTTTAAAATGGATATCGCCACCAGCCACAAAATGGAGGCAAGCCATGTGATGGGATCATGTTCAACCAATAGCATGCCCAGGTTTCTGACTGGGTGGGCAGGTCTGGCAGCCACAGAGGGCATAAAAAGCTCTGGCAGCCCCCGTCCTCCTTGCAGTCTCCGGTGGGAGTTAGTGTGGGATTCCTGTCTCTGTGACTGTAGCTTCAGTCCTGCAGCCTCCCTGTGTGCGTGTGTGCGTACCTCTCGGTGAGTACCCTCCCTTGCCCTGCAGTGCAGTCACTCTATGGCTGCCTTGCACCCTGGGCAACGCCCACCGCTGCCTTTGCAGCTTCCCTGCATACCTAGTCTATACTGTGTCTCTGCCAGCATCCATTTTTTTAGTGTTTTTCCTCTGGTCTGGGGCATTGGGGGACGCCCGCACATGGAAATGTTTTAAAAATTGTGCAAAAAGCGGGTAGAAAAGACAAATGAAAAACAGAAATGAATTTTTTTCAAAAATTCGCGACAAACAGAAACGAACCGAAACAGACTTCTCAACGGAAAACGGAAAAGCGAAACACCATTTTTTTTGATTCATGCCCATCTCTAGTTACTATACATTCCACTAGTATAACATCAGATTTAGATGGTAGTCTGTCAATGAGGATCAGTAATTAGAAGACATACGGTATCAGTTTTTACAGTATTATTTGAGAACCCAATCTTTCTTTTGGATGTCATATATACCTTGATCCTTTCTTAGACAATCTAAGCAGCATGCTTAAATTAAACACATGGTCAAAATCCTATTTCTGTTGATGGTTTTATTTCTCAGAATATGTTTAATCATTTTTTAAAAATATCAATGTTTGTTTTGTTGAGGCTTATAACAAGGACTATACTGAAATTTGTTCAGTAGAAAATGCAGGTTCTGGACGATTAACATTTATATCATTCAACCCCATGAAAGATGAACTTATCAGTGGAGGAGTCAATGGAGTAAAGGTATGTGAGAGTTTGTTTTATAAGGAATGCTAGTTGATGGCTTCTCCACACCCCTTATATAATTTTCTGCTTAGTTTTGTATCCATGGCATAATATTAATAGGTCTAGGAACTTGCTGGTTCAGAGTACTTGTCAGGAAAATCCAGATATGTGATATTATTAACTATTCCATCAATTGCTCCCTTTTTATTTGCTGCTATCAATCCCATCCTCTTGGGAGGTGAGGGAGTTTTAGCTATTCTAGCGTTATATGTTGTTTTAATTTTAAATTAATCTAATTTACTTTTCCATTATTTAATTTATAGAGATAGGGATAGGGATATGGTTGTGTTATTGCATTTTTGTTTTTGTTTTAGTTTCCTGTTTTTTATTTTTAAAATTTAAATTTATCACACTGCACCCTTTATTGCAAATTATGGTTGGAGCCCAAGGCCTGTCATTCAGTGAAATAGGCATCACTAACATAGTAGCGATAGCCAAAAGGACAATATGGCATTGGAAAGGCAGCCATGAACCCCAGAGAAAAGTGTAACAGATATTGAAAACAGTTTCCTGTTCTTGGACAGCTTACCTGTTTTAAGGTATCCAGCTGAGCTGATCCTCCACTCTATCCTTGGTGTTATTAAATGCCATGACTGCCCTAAATGAAGCTCATCTTCTCCAGGATTTAATCCTGGATGAAGGAACAGACCTGGCCTGTATCAATGAAACCTGTGTGTGCGCAGAGGGCAAGGTGGCTCTCTCATTAATATGCCCAGCCGGATACTCCATCTTACATCAGAGTATTCTGGATGGATAGGGAGAGGGAGTTGCCATTATATACAAAAATACCTTTGAGGCTGTCAGGTTTTTTTTACTAGTGATTCCAGGTTTGGGCCTCTCCACATGTTGGTTGGGACCAGCAATGGAATAGGCTTGTGCTATTTTAATGTGCTCCCTGTGACCAGCACTCTCCTTTCTGGAGTTGACAGGCTTTGTCTGGGCGGTGATATTCAGGTCCCACAGCCTCATGATTCTGGGCAACTTCAACATTCACACCAAGACTAATGTCTATGGATCAGTTTTTGAGTTCTTGGAAACCATGTTTTCCTAGGACATGTTCCAATTTGTCACCAAACCAAGCTACATGGCAGATCATACACTGGACCTGGTGTTTTCAACAGGGCAGGGAGATGGTGACTGACCTTGAGTTGATCCCCCTGTCATGCTTAAACCACCACTCAATTAAATGCAGCCTCTCATGGCACAAACTCTCTGTGGTGAGACAGGATCCATTAAAATGATTCATCCATGCAGGCTACTGATTGAACTGGTTTTCAATGCAATGCATGGGATATCAGCTGAACTGGTTGGCACCCCATTCGATGATCTGATTGAAGAACGGTATGACATGGAGACCAGAGCTGCTGACACAATTGCCTACTTCCACCTTAGGTAGACTGCACAACTATATTCCTACCTTGACACTGGGTTCCTCACCTTGATGTTCCATTCATTGGTAGTCTTGAGAATACACTACTGTAATGCTCTCTACATGGGGCTACCCATGAAGCAGATATGAAAACTACAGTAGGCTGGGAACACGGCGGCCAGATTACTGAGTGGACTAAACCGATTCCAGGATATCTCTCCCACACTGGCTGCCATATACTGGCTACATGTCTGTTTCTGTGCCAGCTTCAAGGTGATGACACTAACATATAAGGCTTTAAATGGTCTGGAGCCTCAATACCTGGCAGAAGGCCTCTTCCACCTAGTCTGCCTGCCCTACTTGTTCATCTCAGAAGGGGCCGCTGAAGACACTGACCCCCTAAGAGAGGCCAGGAAGGAAAAGACAAAAAAAAAAGGCCTTCTCTGCAGTGGCACCACATTTGTGGAATTAGCTCCCCTCTGATATTTGTTTGGCACCTTCACTTGATGCCTTTAAAAGATCACTAAAAGAATGGCTGTTTAAACAGGACTTCATATCTGCACAGTGCTGAATTTCATCAGCTTCTAAATCAGCTCTGCCCTCCTGACTGTTTTTCTTGTTGGTTTTTTAGTTTAAATCATGTTGTTTTATTGATTTGCTGTTTAAATATAATTGATGTAGCTGATTATTGTATTGTTTGGGGTTTGTTGTAAACCACCCAGAATGGCCTTGGTTGCCAGATAAATGGTATATAAATGAAATAAAATGAAACAATGAGCTGAGGAATATGAATGCTGTCCTTTCATATTAATTTGCTGTAAATTCTTTACTCATCATCACATTTTGTAGTATTTAGTGATATTATTTGTTGCCAAAAAGCTGTTTCCCTGCTGTTTGTCAACTTTTCTTTCTTATTCTCTCTCTCTCTCCCTCTCTCCCCTTTTTTCTTTTTTTATTTCATCACACAATCAGCCATCCATACAATGTGACACATGGTATTATTCTGTTCATGCCACATTTACATGTGTTATGTTTTCTAGTCTTTTTGATGCCTTTATGGTGCAGTGCCATCAACTCACCCCCTATACCACTCACATCCATCTTGAGCAGAAATATAGTGGGCAGTTCTGCTGTGACTAACTTGACTGCATAACAAATGGGAGATGGACCAATGGATTATTGACAGATTATCCTTGTCAAATGATTGGACCTCACAGCATCTTTGTCTTGACTGCTATTGTAGTTCCTTGCTAAATGTGTTTGTTTTAAATTATTTTTGAGAATACTGTAGATTGTTTGTTGACTTTCACTGTATACTATACATAATGGTCTAAGTTTTATCAATATCTCTATGTTTAATAGCAGCATACTTTAATGATTTGTTTCATCCTTTAATGTGTTGACAACTTATTTTACAGCAATTTAAAATCATGAATGTTTTGTAAAATGATGTTCATACTTATATTTCATTTCTCTGTTTCCTGAAAGGAAATCTAACTGTGCCCTGGTTAGGACTGTAGGCTTGAATTTCTGGATTGTGCTAAAACACACATTTTACAACTATATATAATCATTTTTCTTTTAGACTTGGAAGTTTAAAGAAAATAAGGTTCCAACTCATGTAAATCCTGTTCCAATGTACAATTACAACCTTTTTCTCAGGTACTAGAATTAACTACCCGGAATTTTGGACTGCATTTATGCAATATGGCTCTGATACATATCTGTGTGCACATTATTAGATCAATATTCTTCCTTACTCCTTTGATATAATTTGCTACTTGTTAAACATGTGTAGAAATACAAGAAAGTTGTGCCTAATATTTGGAATTTAAAATAACAATTAGGAATGGGGTTTACATAATTCTAGGCCTGCCAGCTTCAGAGGTCCCTAGGAGAAAACAAAGGAAAAGGCAAAAGGGAAGTCTTCGTACCACCATGATCTGCTTCACTTCCCATGCTTTGGCTAGAAAGCAAAGGGGAACACCCAGTCAGTCACACTGTTTGCTGGGAGTTCCTCACTGCTACATAGGAAGATAGATACAGCCCTCCTGTAGAATCTAATGGAACAGTGACTTAGCAAGCCTTTCTGCGTCCCAGCCCAAGCATATATGGTAAAGAAGGTAATCACAGTAAGAAGATCTTATAATGAAAGAGGTTCCAAGGAACCACAGAACCTTGAGGGAAGGGATGTGTCAGAAATTTTAATTTCTGAAAAATCACCGTGGCTGAGGACATCATTAGCCTTATGTATCATATATTCTGCTACTGGATTTCACCCTATATCTAATAGAATATAAATAAATTTTTGCAACACTTTTTATTGTATTTCAATATTACACTGACCAGAAGCCCATGTGTGTGTTGTGTCATTACAGTCATGACCAACTCTTCGTGACCCCATGTCCATGGAGTTTTCTTGGCAGGAATACTGGAGTGGTTTGTCTGTTCATACCGTACTTCAAATTGCAGATGATTTTTTTTGGTATATTTTAAATCTATAGCCCTCAACTTTCCACATTCTCTGTTCCTTTCATTCTTTCTACATTTCTTACTTTGGGCATGTCTAGAGGGGTAAACAGAGTGCTGTTGGTACAGTTTGGTTTGAATCAGATTATGGTGTCTACAAGCCTTTCCACTTAGATCAGTATATCCTATCTCTTTAAGAGTTGTCCTATTCTTGTGTGGTACAGCTCTGGGAATAAACTTTGCTAAACCAGGTAAATATTACTTATTACTTCTTTCTGGTCCCTAACAGAGAGTTCAGACATTTTTTCAACTTTAACAGTTTTATTAACTTTGCCCAGCAAAGTCTTCTCCTCCTAGGGTGACCACCCACGCCGGAGGAGGTTCTTTCTCTCAAAACATCCTTCTTTACAGCCATGGACTTGCACAACTGGCTCTTTCGGCTTGAATATGGAGATGAGCTCCGCCCCTAGAGTCGGACACGATTAGCACACATGTGCGGGGGGGGGGGAAGAACCTTTACCTTTACCTTAACGTGAAGGCAAGTGTGAAGAAGGAGTGTGAAGAAGAGTCCAATAAGCTTGCTGGGAGGACTAGCAAGGACGTTTTGCCCCTGTCAACCAGGGAAGGTTAAGGTCACCAGGAAGAACCAAAGCAACAGTCCAATATGAGTCCCAGTATTCAACAAAATCCACAAGGAGGATTCAGAAATGTGATCTAAAGACCCAGTAAAGCACAGATCAAGATTGCAAAACACATGCCCAGGCATCTGAAAAACAAGCCGAAGCACTGACTCCAGTAGAGATTTAGGCTACTAGTGCTCTACCCAGTGATCAGCTACAAGATTTGACTCTTGGATCTCCCCAGGAGAGTCTTTAAAAAACAAGGTGCTCTTGATCCAATCCAGTCAGGGTTTAAGCCATGACATGGACAGAGACAAGATTGGCCAGCCTGCACTATGACCTGAGGGAGGAACTGCTAGGTTGGCAGGAGCTGGGGTTGAAATGCCAAGGTAAAGTGCTTGGCTGCAAGGATACACTGTTTTACCTTCCCACTTTTTACGGAGGCACCTATTTATCGACTTGTATTTACATGCTTTTGAACTGCTAGGGGTTATCAGCGGGAGCTCACTCCGCTGCGTGGCACCCGTGATTCGAACTGCTGAGCTGCCGACTTTGCAGTCAACAGTTTTGGAGCCTTAGTCCGCTGAGCCACCACACCCCACAGAAACATGGAGAATATAAGTCACTCACTATAATTACAGTATTTGCAGAATTCATTCAGGATGATGATACACAAAAGAATGAGTGATGAGCATGAGGGTTTCTTGAACCTTAAATTTGTCAAGTTATTTTTTCCATTAGTCCTATAATCCAGAGTCATCTTTTCCACTTCTTTAAAGACAGATTTTACCCTCTCTTCCAGTTTATTTTATTATTTATTTATTTATTTAGCTTGTATGCCGCCCACTACCCAAAGGTCTCTGGGCGGCTCACAATCAGAATGAACAGTTAAAACATCAAAATACAATAAAATCAGAACAATAAAACATGTAGATGCAACAAATACAATACATTAAAAACACACCACTAAAATTGCCATCAGTTGAGATCTATTTCTAGAAATACTGCCAACCACATAAACAGAATCAGCTGTTTGTGCTTTAAATGACTATTTGTGTTTTTTTCCCCATGCTTAAGGACTTCTGCCCAGAATTGGGGAAACAGTAAGCAGCTCCATGGCATGTGTAAGCAAGAATCAGGCATGCTGCAACCTCTCCAACACTGCTTCTAACATTTTATTGGTGTACCTAAATTTAAGAGGGCTTAAATACTAATGATATAACAATCCAAAATTATGGTCTGCAATATTGGAAGAGAGGGAAACCTGGGAAGCCCATTTTTCTTTGGAACACCAAATATCACCATTGATCAAATGCTGACATCTTTTTCCATATCAATTTTGTAAAGTGTTTTTACACAAGGCATTGATTAATAAAGCATAAACCCTGAAAGTTAACCCTTTGCTTTCTTAGGTGCTGTAGGTGCCTGGAAGTAGGAACTGGCAAACCACTCCAGTATTCCTGCCAAGAAAACTCCATGGGCATGGAGTCACGAAGAGTCGGTCACGACTGTAATGACACAACACACATATAGTCAGGAACATTTTGGAACACAGTGGGTGGTGGGGTGGGGTTTTAAGTACAGTTGAGTTCTGCTTAGAATTCTATTTTTTCATTTTGTTTTGCATATTCAACTCTATCAACACTTTTAGGTTGAAATAATGGTAATTCTTTTTTCATACTAACAGTACAGAGTATCCATACATGGGGAAAGGTTGGTGTACAAATATGGATTTTGATGTAATCATGCAAAGATACTACTGCTTTTCTGACGGTCACTTCTTCTGTTATGACATCAATGGGAACATGTTGCTTGAGATACCAAATGCCCACGAGACTGCTATTCTGTCTTGTATCTACTCAGTGGATGTTAAAATTTTGCTTACTTCCTCTAGAGGCAGTGAAAGTAAGTTGCCCCAAAGAAGTAGCAAATAATGTGAATTCATACTTACCCCCTTATTTTATAATACATTTTATTGTTTCTAAGATGCAAATGGAATTAATTTGGTGGGATTCAGTCATGGGTGAGCAATATTAAATCCATGGTCTGCATGTGGTCCCGCATGGGCTAAAGTATAACCATCCCACTGCAGTATCGGAAATTTACCACATGAAAATAATTTAGAATTTGGAATGACTATCAGTAGAGTTTGCAGCATTATTATTTGCTGCTGTGACAAGGAAGATCTTGCATCAATAAAGCTGAATTACATGCCAAATGTAGATTTTTGTAATTTAACAAATGTAAGTTTTTGTAATTTAACAGAATGACTGATAGAATGCTGCAGAGTTATATGAAGAGAACAGGTTGTAGTTTGAATTTTTGTTTTCTCAACAGAAAAAGCTTCCATTCATGGAACACAGTAGCTGAAATCCTTTTGCTTAGTGTAATAAATTTGATAAGTCAACTCCCCTCTAATATCCTCTTATTATAGGAGCCCCGTGGTGCAGTGGTTAAATGCCTGTACTGCAGCTAAATCTGTGCTCACGACCTGGGGTTCAATCCCAGGTAGCTGGCTTATGGTTGACTCAGCCTTCCATCCTTCCGAGGTCAGTAAAATGAGTACCCAGCTTGCATCAATTGATGCGGGGCGGGGGCAATGTGTAGCCTACATACTGTAATTAAAACTGTAAACCACCCAGAGACTACTTGAAGTGGTATGGAGCAGTATATATGCAGAATATTTTGCTTTGCTTTTGCTTTATTCACATTGACCTAGTCTAGTTGCAATGTACTACACCAAGCAACAGGATTTCAGCCTACACTCAAATTTGGGGGCAGAACAGGGTAAGGAGGGTTGCTGGAACAATGATCAATTTCTGTCAAACTCCTTCTCCTGATACTTTTCAAGTTCCAGTACAGTGTGACCCATAAAAGTCCCCCCTACCCCTAACTAATATAGATGTTGAATAACTCCCTAGTAGCCTCCAAAAACAGATAAATCAGTCTGCAATGAAATTCCAGAGGCCTTTCTCTGGAATTGTTTATTTTGCAACCTCTCCCCAGACCCCCTCTGCCATAAATCTCCCTAAGGATTCCTATTGCAGGAGTTTCAGAAAGGATAACCGTGTTAGTATTATCAAGAATTTCAGGCAAAAATCAAAGAAAAACAAAACAAAACAAAACAAAACAAAAGACACAAACATGTGGCACCTTAAAGACTAACTTTCATATTTTAATGTGACGTTTCATGCACATGTGCACTTCTTCACTAACTCTATGGGTTCTTTTAAAATGACTTCAAGCCTTTTAATGCTGTGATCTCTTAGAAGACTTACCCACACAGAATCCAAGCACCTTCTATAATTAAATCTGTTTATTAAAGCTTATCGAGGATTACAAAAGATATTTGCTACTATCTGAAAAATAACAAAGCTAATATTTACTACTCTAATACTTTTTGAGCTAAATCTTGCTGCTGTTATGTAGTCGGTTCGCAGGCGAAGAGAAGCATCCCCCCAAAACCCAAAACTTCTCGATATTTCTCAAGTCGGCTCAGCCTCTGTTGTCATGGGAAACAGTCGTATGTAACATTTTGTCTCTTGGATCTTCACTGATCCTCTTTTGACACAGATAATAGATAAGAGCAAAGCTTACAAAATGAAACTGTCCTTTAATATTAATATTTGCATTATGGCCTAGCTAAAGTCACTCCAGTCTAATTCTAATTCTCCATCGTGGCCTTCGTGAAGCCACACAGATGGGTTTCCCAGGCGCCCCTGCGCCAGAGGTCGGACTTCCCTAGCAGTAGGAAAGTTCGTTAGTCTCCACCCCCACACCTTGCGCATGTGCGTGGGTGTTCCTGCCTAAACGCCTCAGTTCCTCTTAACCGCCACGGCTAGAGGTTCATTATCTCGTCAGTCTCCGTGTGATCTTTGATCTTCGATTATTTCTTCTGGATTTCTTCGGTTCTTCGGACTTTGGCTTGCTACTGACTAATGTCTTTCGCCCAGCCCTTTAAACGCTGTTCCAGTTGTCAAGCGAAAATCCCTCATACCGACGGCCACGATCAGTGCCTTTTTTGCCTCGGGGAACACCATCGCCCCGAGGGCTGCACAATCTGCAAGGGATTCAGCTCTCAGGTGCTGAAAAATCTCCGCAACGGCTTGGCCACTTATCTTTTGGAGTGTTCTCTTCAACCCCAACCGATGGATCAGAAGTCGTCGGACACAAGCCGTAAGTCGGAGGCTTCAGGGCGGGTGGGAAAATCGAAGAAGATCCCAGTCCTCCAAGGGGACTCTTCTTTGAAGTCGAAATTGGCCTCAACCCTGTCCCTATCTAAGACCTCCAAGCCAGCAAAATCTCCGAAGCCTACTGTTCCAACCTCGACAGCTTCAATGGCTTCAAAACCGACCACAACTGTCTCCAAGGCTTCACCAAGTGTTTTGGTCGAAACTGAGTTTTCAGGTTGGGCTGCGGCGATGCCTTCTATGGCTAACTGCCCAGAGTATCAGCATCTTCTGCCTTCCGACTCTTCGGAATCGTCATCCGATGATGACGCGATGCTGCCTCCGAACATTACACTCGTCGAATCCACTCCAACGGTGGAGTCAGGGACCTGTCGGTCCACTTCGGATTCGGGGACCCGTCGGTCCAAAGCACTCCCCTTCATTGTCCATGTCTTCGAAGGCTGCTTCTTCCCCCTTGCCATTGGTGGAGGTTGAATTAAAAGAACGAGCTTCTTCACTGCCTCCGGTGTTGCTCTCGGGCTCGTCCTCGTCGAAACCGGAGAAGAAAGTTCGCCACAAACATACTCAGCTTGAGGCAACCACCCAGGATTCGACGGTCGGGTTCGACACACAAACAATCTCAAACCCGGAGACTTCGGTGGCTTCTGCTGTCTCTCAAGCCCTCACTCCGCCTAAAAGAACCCAAGAGGCGTCGGATTCGATGGCACCACCCCGAAACTGCCACCGAAAGGAACATCATCTCCAACCTCCTTCGGTTTCAGTACCGCCCATTCCGGCCTTTTCTTTACGTTTTGATGGCTGCCAATGGTCGATCCACACATCAGACCAGGTTGAATCCGACCATCAAGCTGCCTCCTCTTCGGGTTCAGCGGTAGAATATGAGCCCTCCGACGTTGAATCCGAGGTTTCGGATTCAGAATTGGTCCAGTTGGTAACTTTCCTGGACTCTGATATCGAGGAAAAATCTCCACCTTCTTCCTCTAACTCCATGCGCAATTATGCCAACTTCTTGGTGCGCATGTCCAAAACTATTGAACTCCCTATTCACCAGCCTCAACCTAAGAGGGTTTGCCACATCTTTGGTAGAATTGCCAGTGAGGAGACGGCTCCTGTACACCTCACTCTTATACCCTCATTTCTTACTATGGTTGAGGACTCCTTTCAATCTTTGGGCTCTACAGGGGTCTCCCGAAAGATGGAATCACTGTACCGTGTACATGATGATAATGCTCCTTACTTGGATAAACACCCAGTACCCAATTCGGTGGTGGTAGCCTCCTCTCAGGTACAGTCTCGTACCAAACAGACCCCGATTCCTCCTTCTAAAGAAGGGAGAAACTCGACTGTATTGGCAGGAACCTATATTCCTATGCCATCTTTCAGCACAAGATCACTAGCACCCGAGAGGGCAATGGGTGCCTACCAACGGGGCTTGCTAGCTCACTTGCACCCGTTTTTGGAGCTTATTCCCGAGGACAAAAGAGCTGAAGCCTTGGCTCTGTATGAAGAATCCATGGCCTTGGCAGTGCAGCAGATGCGTTCTTCCAAACACTCTTCCGACTGTGCCTCTAAGGTTCTGAATACATCCATCACTCTGAGAAGGCACACCTGGCTACGTACCACGGGCCTATCTGACGATCACAAAGCCCCGATAGAGACCCTGCCGTTTGATGGTTCTGACCTGTTTAATACTACCACTGATTATCTAATGGAAGATCGTCACAAAAAGCAGGACACTGCTAAGAAACTAAACGTCATTCCTCACGGCCAAAGCAGCCCTTTCATTTTCAACCCCAGCGATGATTCTGGCCTCCTACTTCACAGTCTTTCTCCAAACAACATCAACAAGATCACCCATCTCGTCCTTCCGCCTATGATGGATTCTCCACCAAGACCAAAAAGTCCAAGTTGACCTCTTCTGGAACCAAGCCCAGAGAAAGGAGATCCAGAGACGAATACTGACAACCCAGGTGTTCGCCTCAGCCCTTTTCTAGAGGCCTGGCAAGAAATAACATCAGACCGCTGGGTCCTCTCCATAATTCAGCACGGTTACGTGTTAGAGTTACACACCCATCCCCCATTGGGGAATTTAGTTCACACTTCTCCATCCCCCTGCCTGTTAGAGGAGATTTCTTCCCTTCTTCAAAAAGGGGCCATCCAACGAGTTCCAAGAGCCCTCTCTCAAAGAGGACTCTACTATCTTTATTTTACTGTCCCAAAAAAGGATGGCGGACTGAGACCCATTCTGGACCTTCGGTTTCTGAACAAGTTCTTAATTTACAAAAAATTCAGGATGGTCACCTTAGAAAAGATCATCCCTCTCCTTTGCAGGGGAGATTGGTTCAGGGTTGTGGATCTACGAGATGCGTACTTCCACATCTCGATCCATCCGGCGCACTGTCATCTACTCCACTTCGCTGTAGGGGAAGACATCTTTCAATATTCCGCCCTGCCATTTGGTTTGGCAACGCCCCTCAGGATGTTCACCAAATGCATGGCTCTGGTAGCGGCTCATCTTCGCACCTTGGGCGTGGTTGTCTTCCCCTACCTCAACGACTGGCTAGTCGTCACGGATTCAGAAGAAAAGGCTCGACAGGACATTGCCACCATTCTTACTACCTTAGAACCGCTAGGACTGCAAGTCAACTACAAGAAGTCGCACCTCGTTCCCTCCCCTGTAGTGCAATAATCGGGGCGATCCTGGACTCTGCACGAGGTATGGCCTTCCCACCTTGGGACAGGATAGCAGAGACTGTCTGGCTGGTACAACGATACCGCCCTCTTCAATGCATCCAGGCCATTCAGGTGCAAAGACTGTTAGGTTTTATGGCATCCATGACCTCAGTTCTGGTTCATATGAGGTTGCGACTCAGACCTCTACAGGCCTGGTTCCTTCAACATTTCGATCCTTTAGTGGATCCCCCCACCAAGTCTCTCATCATTCCTCCGGACTTACCTCGCCATCTGGAATGGTGGTCCACTCGTCGCAATATCCTCGTCGGCCGACCCTTCAGGGACCCATTCCCAACGATACAGGTGACAACGGATGCCAGCACCACAGGCTGGAGTGCAGTCTGCCTATCCTTCCAGATCAACGATATGTGGACTCCGCAGGAACAACAGCTGCACATCAACAAGCTGGAGCCCCTTGCCATCTTCAAGGCGTTCCGGGCTTTCCTCCGTCACCTCTCCGGCAATGTAGTACTGGCGGTGACCGACAACACAACCGCCATGTACTACATCTACAAACAGGACGGAACTCATTCAGCACACCTGCTGGACCTCACTATCCGCTTCTGGAACTGGTGCATAACTCACAACATCCATCCAATAGCCATGCACCTGCCGGGAGAAGAAAACATCAACGCAGACGACCTCAGTCACCGCCAACAGTCAAATCACGAGTGGGAATTGCATCCATTGACCTTCCGTCTTCTCTGCAACAAATGGGGTCACCCTCAAATAGACCTCTTTGCCTCCTACAACAACAGGAAGTGCCAAACATATTGCTCCAGAGCAGGCAAAGGTCGGGGCTCTCAAGGAGATGCTCTCCTGCTTCCTTGGCAGGACACCCTCCTCTGTGCATTTCCTCTGATCCCCTTGTTGCACAGAGTAGTAGTCAAAATTTTTCAAGAGAATCCCGACCTGATCCTGATAGCGCCTTGGTGGCCCAGACAGCCTTGGTTTGCATCCCTCCTCAGGATGTGTTCCGATTACTGTCATCTGGCTCCATTTCCAGACCTTCTGTCTCAGAACCAAGGCCAGGTTCTCCATCCGGACCTTCCACGCCTACAGTTGACTGCGTGGAGGATCATGAACTGATAGACTCCATCATTTCTTCATGCCATAAGCCCTCTACTACCAAACTGTACCGTTATAAGTGGAAGAGGTTTTCCTTTTATGCGGCAGACAAAGGGTTTCATTCTGTCAATCCTTCCCTTACTTGGATTCTACAATACCTTTTACATCTCAAAAGATCTGGCCTTACCTTATCTTCACTACGAGTGCATCTCTCGACGATCGTTGCTCACCAACCACTGTTGTCTGCAGCATCATCTTTTTTCAGACATCCTCGCTTGAAGCTTTTCCTGAGGGAACTTAAGAACACTTTCCCGGACAGGAAACCTATTCCTCCTCAGTGGTCCCTCTCTTTGGATTCAAAGCTCTTCAAAGGCCTCCCTTTGAACCCATGGCCACCATAGACCTTAGACTGCTCACTTTGAAAACAGCTTTCCTAGTGGCTATTGCTTCTGCCCGCAGAGCTAGTGAGTTATGTGCTCTCAAGTGTGATCCACCATACTTACAGTTTTACCCTGACAGGGTAGTGGCCTACCGGGACATTACCTTTCTTCCAAAGGTAGTGTCTTCATTCCATATCTCTGAGCCGATCATCCTTCCGGCCTTCTTCCGGAATCCAACGACTCGGATTGAGAGGGACATGCATACCTTGGATGTTAGAAGAGCCCTGGCCTTCTGCATTTCTAGAACTGAAGCTCTTAGGAGCTCACAAAAGCTGTTTGTCTGCCATGACCCTGCAGCTCAGGGTCGCCCTGTCACCCCCCAGCGGTTCGTTCGTTGGGTTGTACACACTATTAAGCTAGCCTATGACTTAGCTAAAAGGCCATTACCTTCGGCTATTAGGGCTCATTCCACCAGAGCTATGGCCTCCTCAGTGGCATTCCTGAAAGGTGTTCCCCTGGATGACATCTGCCAGGCGGCCACGTGGTCTACGCCAGAGACCTTTGTGAACCAATACAGATTGGATGCCTGCGTGAGGTCGGCCGCTTCCTTCGGGAGGGCAGTGCTTTCCTTCGTGATGGCGTGACTACCCTCCTGCCAGTGAGTACTGCTTTCAATCACCCATCTGTGTGGCTTCACGAAGGCCACGATGGAGAAGAACCAGTTACTTACCTGTAAAGGTGGTTTTTCGAGTGGACCTTCGTGAAGCCACACAGCACCCACCTGCCTTCCCTCGGACCGTCACGCCTTGACTGGTACATCCATTACTTGTCATCCTGGCGGTCAAGAGGAACTGAGGCGTTTAGGCGGGAACACCCACGCACATGTGCAGGGTGTGGGGGCAGAGACTAACAAACTTTCCTACTGCTAGGGAAGTCTGACCTCTGGCGCAGGGGCACCTGGGAAACGCATCTGTGTGGCTTCACGAAGGTCCACTCGAAGAAACACCTTTACAGGTAAGTAACTGGTTCTTCTCTTACACAGCTATCAAATAATGTAAGGAGGCCAATCACACACTCATTTTTACCTTTCCTGTAACAAATTAGTATAAAGCTGGAGTCTAGGCTCCTCTCAGTGAAGCTATGGAGAAATGCTGTGGAGAAATGCCATGAAGAGTGGTCATTGGGCACCAATGGTCAAGCCAAACCTTCAGGAAACTAACAGAAAGCAGTCCTTACTCTATAAATCAAGCTTTGATAGAGCAAATTAATCAACTGATATATTTATAACTTGTCTAATATGTCTAACAATTGCTTGTGTTTTCCTGTTTTTGTTTTTATACTTAGTAAAATCTTGGAATGATCAAGGCTGCTTGTTGCATGTATTTCAAGGACACTCCAAACCTGTCACAAAGCTTCTATTGCATCCAAATACTACTTCATTATTTATATCTGGGTCACTAGATGGATCAGTCAAACTCTGGTCATTTGATACAATGGACATTTTTTATAGGTAGTATGGTTCACTTTATGCATATATATGTTTGGATACCAAGGTGTTCTTTTAATGTGAAAGGGTTCTACTGAATCAAGCTTGTACAAGGTATGAAATGTAATTTCCTATAGGTGTAATCTTCTGTGTACCTACCTTGTAGTGAGTCTCACAGAAAACAATTAAAATTCAAGGCATATATGATTGTGCTGCAAATTGCTTTTCAAACTACTTTTCCAGAGGTTATATTGATCGTTAGCAGCTGTTTCTTCACTTTGTTCAGTAAGATATGCAATTGCAGTGGCTTATAAATGGATTTTATTCCCCCAAAATAAAATTGTGCATACTTTTCACTAGCTAATCAATTTTGTATGTGATACAGAAAATTTAACAGTAGTTGTATATTTTCATTCGGCCTCTTCTTTTGAGGGCATCCAGTAGTTATATATATATATCTATATATATCTATATATCTATATCTATATCTATATCTATATCTATATCTATATCTATATATAACTACTGGATGCCCTCAAAAGAAGAGGCCAAATGAAAATATACAACTACTGTTAAGTTATATATAGTTATATATATGCGCCAAACTGACTGCTGTAGTCAGCCTGAATATTAAAGTAAGTATAGTTCTTCTTTGTGGCCTCAAAGCATTCATATTGATGGGTTTCTAGCTGCACAGAATCACCCTTTGAAGCCCTTTGGATGGAGAGAGTTTTTATGACAGCCCCGCCCCTCCAGCTTCAGCATGTTTCTCATTTTAATTCCATCTTCCATAGCAGCCTCACCTATTAGGAAGAGGTCCTTATATTCTTCACTTATAAATATGGCAACATTTTTCTGTTCAGACCTGGAGAAACTGTAGTGCCAGACTTAAGACCATTAGGCATATAGTTTTTACACTGTAGTTTTTGCACTGCAAGACCTAGAATTCACCAGTAATTTTTCTGGCCATAATGCTGGGAGCCATGGGCAAGAAGTTAATGTCCTTAGAATTGTTTTCTGTTCACTCACAAGTGTAGGCCTCGGAAAGCTTACTTACTGCCTCCATTTTGGCAATTAAGAAGAAGGAAGGATAAATCATTTAGCGGATCAATGCAATCTCCAGTATCTGCCAGCCTCATTCCTGACATGACTCAGGGATCTATATTACAGAGGGAATTCAATTCAGGATAACACCAATGTGGCTGTACTGGCTCAGCAATATGCACCTGAGCATGAAAACTGGTTTCAGCAATGCCTACTATACAGCACACCTGTTTCCTCCTCTACCTGTGAGTAGTAACTAGAGATGGGCACGACCAGAAAAAATGACGTTTCGAGTTGTCGTTTGTCGGGACAGGTCCGTTTCGGGTCGTTGCCATTTGTCGCGATAATTTTCAAAAATTTGTCATTCCATTTGTCGTTTGGTCATTTGTGGGTTGGGGTTGGGGTTGGGGTTGGGGTAAGTGGGCTCTGGGAGGCACCTCTCTGGGTGCCTCTGACATCTGACCCACTAAGAAGGGAAGGGAAGCGTTTTGCAGAGCCACCACGTATTTATTTTTTGCATATGTTAGGGTGGGGGGGGGTAAGTGGCAGAGGCACCTCTCTCTGGGTGTCTCTGACTCACTAAGAAGAGAAGCATACTAGCGTACTGGCGTACAGGTTAGGGAATGGGATAGGGGTAGGGAAGTGGGCTCTGTGAGGCACCTCTCTGGATGCCTCACTTTGACCCACTAAGAAGGAAAGTGTACTTGCGTACGGATCTGGGTTAGGGTTGGTGGGGTTAGGGTAAGGGCTAGGCTTAGGGTTACGTTTAAGGTTAGGGTGGGTTATTGGGCTCCACCTCTGGGTGCCTCTGACCCACTAAGAAGGACAGCGTACTGGCGTATGGGTTCGGGTTCGGGTTCGGGTTCGAGTTAGTGGGCTTTTAATGCCCTCTCTGGCACACCCAGAAGTCTCAGTCAAAACCTGGCCATGCGATTGGTGGAATGGCTCCAAAAATTTGCATGGTCCCATCCCATGGCCAGCCCATCACTGCGCATGCGCAGGTGTAAAAAATTAAAAATAAAATAAAATAAAATCAATGGAGACATTTTATTGCAAGAAAAACCCACTGCTGCTACTATAAAAATTCCGGCAGTTAAAATACCTAATTTTCCCATGTTTCTGTGGTGCTTTGGTGGGTTTTTGGAGCATGATTTCAAAAGAAAAACTGTGGTAGCCATTTTGGATTCCCCCCCCCCCACCGCATGGCAAATGGAGATGACGAGGATCCCCCCCCCAGCCTGGTACCAACAGCCCAGGACAGGAGAGGGGGGGAGACCGGGGACCCCCCCAGAAACCACCCCTCTCTGGTAGGTGCCCTCACTGAGGCAGGCATATTTTCGCCTGCTTTTATGGCCAGGAATCGGGTTTTTTTTTAAACTTTTTTTCTGTGCTGCGCCGCTTGGCATCGCGCGATCGCCGGCGCTGCGATGCCATGAACAACAACGACAATTTATCTTTATCGGGTCGGTTTCGAGCTGGAGCGGAGTAATTGTCGTTCTCGTTCCCCGTTACGTAACGAGAACGACAAACGAGAACGGAAACGAGGATTTTGCCGAGTCATGCCCATGTCTAGTAGTAACACCATCTTTGTTTTGGTCTTTGTGAAGGTCAGAGGATTGTAAATATGATAATCCATTTCCTTGTCAAAGGAGTTATCCACTGGGGATAAACTCAGCACACCACGATTCAGTGCAACAGAAGGATCTTTGACCCATAGACCCTGAACTCTTAGGAAACCACATGCCCAAGCCTATTAGTGATGGCTCAGGGGCCAAGGCAGAAGAGGAGACTTGAAATGCCAAGGTAAAGTGCTTGGCTGTAAAGAAGGATGTTTTGAGAGAAAGAACCTCCTCCAGAGTGGGTGGTCACCCTAGGAGAAGACTCTCCTGGGGAGATCCAAGAGTCAAATCTTGTAGCTCAGCACTGGGTAGAGCACTAGTAGCCTAAATCTCTACTGGAGTCAGTGCTTCGGCTTGTTTTTTAAATGCCTGGGCATGTGTTTTGCAATCTTGATCTGTGTTTTGCTGGGCCTTTAGATCACATTTCTGAATCCTCCTTGTGGATTTTGTTGAATACTGGGACTCATATTGGACTGTTGCTTTGGTTCTTCCTGATGACCTCAACCTTTCCTGGTTTGGGGATCAAATGTTATATGTCAGTCAGCACGTGTTGGAAGCTACACTTACTTAAGTTAGTTCTTATCAACAAGGAGGAGGTCAGTATGATCAGGGGTTCATGGTTACTATTACTTCAGTCTGAATAGAGCCGTCATCATAACAGAGAGCAGGTGAAGCCAAGGTCATTGTCATTCTAGTTGTCAACAACTCTGAAAATCTAGACAAATAGCACAGACTAGCAGGCAAGAAGTAAACTTCTACACTGCCTTCCACAAAGGTTATTCTGGCAGTACATATAATAATTTATAGTTCCTCACCAGCCTGTCTCTGATATCCATTTGTTCCCCATTTAGCACTCAAAAGTCTTGGAATGCTTGTTGTATATTTTGCTCTAATCTTTTCAAGCTGTACCATTCTCAGAGGCAAATGGACATCACATCCCACTGTATTTTGTTCATCTTCTGATACTTCCCTATTGAGAGTGCTGTTTCTGAAAGCTTCTGAAACAACATTGACCACTGGAGAACTGAATTCTCTTTCCACACCAGTATTTCTTCTGTCTTGACTCAGCAAGGTGAGGCATGGGAACCAGAACTGCCTTGCCTGGCATCAGACATAACATGTCTTTACTGATTCTATTTCAGATCCCTACAGCACTACCATAAATCTACTAACCTCCCCTGGATAGTACTGGTGTCACTTGCCACACTGTGGTAGGCACCAATGTTCAGCAAGCCAGTCTTCATGCATTTATGGCCCTGTAACAGATGATATATCATGAAACACCTGCACTGTCAGAACAGGTACTTCGTTGTCTCAATCACATCAGTGTTGATTCTTATAACAACTTCCTTTTATTTTCACCATCAATACAACTATTACTACTTTAATGACACTTTCTCTAGCCTTTTCTGAATAACCACCTATGATACATGCTCCTATTTGCAACATAGTTCAGCCATCTCCCTGGTCACTAATCAGTTCAGTGACATCTAAATATACTGGTTACTGTGATGCAGCTTGTGCTATCACCCATGTACGCTGTACCAGAAGAAGTAGAACATGATTCAGTCACTTCTGCCCCATCAGTTACCATCTGACATATCAGATGAGGGCTTGGTATGGTTGTTTCCGTTTTTGCCCAAGGTGCAGTCCTCCTCGTCAGATCCACTCATGGTTCTCACAGATTCTCTGTCTCTGTCAGAGGCCAACTCTTCACAATTAGATATTATCTGGTTGGTCAAATATTTGAATATATCTTATTGTTGGAAGAGACGTAAATGTTGCTGCTAGAATGAACCTCCAGAAGAAGACAATCCCACTCCTGATCATACATGTGGGATCAGTGATCTCCAAGTCACCACCTACTACCTGCTATATGACTTTGACTGGTACTAGTATCATTCAATCTCATGTGCTCATTGGCACAGTAGGAAATATCCATATTGGCAAACGACATAGTGACCACTCTGCTTAATTGTATCCAAGCCTCTTGAGATGACTATAGTCACCAATTTGAAACAGACAGTACCAATCACAACACAGATAGTTATGTTACCAATGCTTGCCTTACTTGATCACTGGCTTTCCCACAGGCTGCTCCTGTTAGTTCAGTACCAAAGACTTTATCTTCTTCTCACCCACTGTACCAAGTCACTAAGTCAATTTTGGTGCTGATTGCCATCTGGACACAATAACAGACCTGTCTCTTTCATCTTGACATTGATATGGAACCAGCAACCATCTCTCTCGTATGACTCCATCTCTTCAGATTCTGACTCTCAGTCCAAGAAATTGCCTGACGCCCAGGTGGAGACATCCACACATTCTCACATATTGAGGATGCCCAATCCTTCACAGGACCAAGGGTCTTTACCAAATGCATGGCATCGGTGGCAGCCTATCTCTGAACTCAAGGAGTCACAATATTCCCCTATCTTGACGACTGCTCGTTGTATCAGAATCCACCCATCAGGCAGAATGGGACATGATTTTGTTCTCCAAATGCTTTCCAACTTGGGCCTATGAATCAACCACAAAAAAAAAATCACAGCTCATTCCTACTCAGGTGGTCTCTTTCAATGGAGCCACCCTACACGACACAAAGACCATGGCTTATCCACCTCTGGAATGCCTAAAGGAGATCTTTGCCCTGCCCTTGTTTTCCTCTTATGCCTTGGTCAGGCTCTCCAAGCTCAGCGTCTCCTTGGATTCATGGCTTCCATAATGGCTGTTCTACCCTACACCAGATTGAAGCTTAGACATCTACAACAATGATTTCTCTCTCAGTTCCGTCTCCTGGTAGACCCACCCTCCAAGGCCTGATCGTCCACGTTGACTTACCTCCTTAACTTACCTGGTGGGCTTCTCCAACCAATCTCATGGTCA
Source organism: Phrynocephalus versicolor (assembly GCA_023846285.1). Taxonomy (NCBI): domain Eukaryota; kingdom Metazoa; phylum Chordata; class Lepidosauria; order Squamata; family Agamidae; genus Phrynocephalus; species Phrynocephalus versicolor. The sequence goes on along the minus strand of JAHTLZ010000015.1, from coordinate 28,008,584 downwards.
GCCGTCCATTTCGCTCTCCGTTTCCAATGATCCAAGTCACAATGGATGCCAGCAACATGGGCTGGGGAGCACTCTGCCTCGTTTACAAGATACATGATTCCTGGTCTCCACACGAATGCCATCTTCACATAAATCAACTGGAGCTGTTTGCGGTGTTCAAGGTCTTCCATGCATTTCTCTGCTACCTCTCCAGCAATGTAGTACTGGTGGCTACCAACAACACAACCACCATGTACTACATCAGTGGTTCTCAACCTGTGGGTCCCCAGATGTTCCTGGACTGCAACTCCCAGAAGCCTCCACCACTCACTGTGCTGGAAGGGGTTTCTGGGAGTTGCAGTCCAGGAACATCTGGGGACCCACAGGTTGAGAAGCACTGTACTACATCAACAAACAGGGCAGAACTCATTCGAAGCACCTGCTCCGATTGACCCTGGAGTTCTGGGAGTGGTGTCTGTCTCATCGAATCCACCCAGTCACAATGTACCTCGCCGGCTCAGACAACACCAATGACAACAACCTAAGCAGAAGACACAACACATCCCATGAGTGGGAGTTACATCACCACATCTCTGACTGCCTCTGTCACAGGTGGGGTCACCCACAGCTGGACCTGTTTGCCACCCTTCAAAATTCAAAGTGTCCCCAGTTCTGCTCCAGAGCAGGAATGGGCAGCGGGTCCAAAGGGGATGCTCTTCTCCTCCCCTGAACAGATTGCCTTCTCTATGCTTTCCATCTCATTCCTCTACTGGTCACGAAGATCCTTCAAGAGTGCCCAAACATCATCCTGATCACTCCCTTGTGGCCGAGGCAACCATGGTTTGCCTCACATCTAAATCTGACACAAGACTATTATCACCTACCTATGACTCCAGACCTGCTCTCCTGCAACAGGGGTCAGGTTCTCCACCTGGACCTATCTTGCCTAAAGTTGACATCATGGAGGATAGTGAACTTAGGTCCAAAGTCTTCACAGCTTGCCGAAAGCCCTTCACCACTTTACCACTATAAATGGAAGAGATTCCTGTCCTTTTCTTCTGACAGAGGGTTTGACGCCATCAACCCTCCTCTTACTCTCATCCTCCAATATTTGCTACACATGAAGAAATCTGGCCTTACCCTGGCCTCACTCTGGGTACACCTGTCAGCCATTGTCGCCCACCAGCCTCTTCACTCTGCGGCCTCCCTTTCCCCCCATCATCCTCATCTCCAACTCTTCCTCCGAGGTTTAAAGAATATCTTCCCGAATCAGAAGACTATGCTTCCTTAATGGTCCCTTTTTCTTGCCCTACGACAGCTCCAGCGCCCAACATTTGAGGCCATGGCAACTGCCGACTTGTGCTTGCTCACCTTCAAAATGGCTTTTTTACTAGCTAGTGCTTCGGCCAGGTCTTCCACTGCATTTGGGAGCACTGTCCTCAATTTTGTGACAGTGTGACTGCCCTCCATCCTGTGAGTATTGCTTGTAATCACCCATCTGTGTGGCTTCACAAAGGCCACAAAGGAGAAGAACCAGCTACTTGCCTATAAAAGTAGTTCTTTCGGTGGACCTTCGTGAAGTCACACAGCACCTGTTCACCTCCCCTTGAGTCATCACGCTGTGGCTGGTACCCTCCTGTCACTCTGGCAATTGTGAGGAACTCGCTAGTCTTCACCATTAGTCTGAATGCATAAAGAATATGAAGAAGAAAATCAGATTGCTCATCCGTAATACTGAGGACCATGTGTGCATTTGCATGGGTCTTCCCTTTGTTTGCACCTACTGGCAACTGGAACTCTGCCATTGATTTAATGGATTTGGAACTGAGGAGAAGTGTGTCAGTATGAACATTTTAGAGAGAAGTGGTGAGGCTTCCACCAAAACGCTTTCCATCCAGAAGATTCTGAAGGCTGGCTGTGTGCAGCTGCTGACCCACTAGTATAAATAACAATCCAAATAGCAAATGTTATAGATGAGGAGCCTGTTTTTATTTAATTAGCATGCAGACTTCTTAAAAATTCTGATACATCTTTGACAACTGAAGCCAGTTGCTGTGGATGAAGCTTTTAACTGAATGCAATCTCTTCAGTGGGTAATGGGGCCTTATTGAGTTGACAATCCTGCTAGACATGTATTTTTAATTTCTTCGTGTTTCTACTGCCATTGTTATTAGAGATGAGCATGAGTTGCACTTCAGAAATTCAGCCCAGCTTGGTGTGATGCTTCCATGGGTGTTCTGCCCACTTCCCTCCCCTGCCTCCTCAATGCTTGTCCACTCACTGTTTCCAGCTCGTTTCCCTCCTCTGCTTTCTCTGCACAATCATCCAGTCAAATGAGGAAGCCCAGAGACTGCCAGTAAGTGAGTCATGGAGGAGGCAGGGGAGATAAGTGTGCAGCACCCACAGCAAACCTGTGTTGGTACTGCACCAAACCACAAGAAGACACCGAAGCACAGTTCATGCCCATCTCTAGCTGTAATGTTCAGTCATTCTTCACTGTCTCAATTTTGGAAGCAAGTGAGATATAAATCCAATACTTTTTTAAAAAGTGCTTCTATTTTTAAGAAATGTTTTTCCCCAGATATTTCAGACTATACCCCTTATTAGCCATAGCCAGCATTAGCTGCAGTCATGGATGATGTACGGTAATTGTAATCTAGAACACTTGAAGGGATCCAGGTTCTGGAATACAAACTATTATTACTTTTTAAATAAATATGATTGATTTGGCCAAGTAAGGTTAAGTATTCCAACCTTATCTCTTCTGATAATATCTGATAACAGATAACATGCACCTGACAACTTCTATTTTTACTTCACATTTTGTCTACAATGCCCTTCTTTTATATTCAGTTTATCGCCACTACAAGAAGGAATATTGTGGATTGGTACAGTGGAAGATAAATATCTGTACTGTTGTTCTGCCCGCTGTCTTCGTATATATGATTTGAACTGCTTTACCAGCTTTTGGTCTCACGTCAATAGTCCAATAAGTAATATGTATCTCTGTGGTGCTGATGGGAAGTCAAACAGGGTGATTGCCATGGGGACTGACAACAGGTATGTAGAAATACTAGTAAAATAGCACAAAAAAGAAGCTTCTTAGTAAAACTTTTTTTAGAAATTAAACTTATTTGCATGTTTAACAAAATCTACATTTTGAAGAATGCACTGGCTGGTTATCTTCCCTAAAATAAATATTCTCTATCAATTATTTTCCGCAAAATAAATATTCTCTATCAAAATCTGGAGTACAATAATATATATTTTTAATTGGAGTAGTCTTAAAGTAATGATGAACACATGGTACCTTTTCATGGCATCAAAGAAGAGTTATCTTGTATACATCATACCCTGAGCACAGATTTTAAATTTTTCTGTTTTTCTCTCTGTTTCTTTTAAAGCTTAAGGATATACTCCCTTCATAGTGGGATGCGATTATGCACAGTTCTGCCACCTCCTTATCCTCCTCTACTCCAGACAGTTCTAAGCTTTACCTACAACCGAGCTAGTGGAACTATTTACTTTCTCTTGACACCATGGGATATATGGGTCTACACAGCAAGGTAAAAAGTGGGCATTTTCACTCTAATAACAGTTGATGATAGCATAGACCTGTTTATATAGTTTTAAAAGAGGATAATGAATGAGAATGACAGAAATTTAGATCATCTGCTAAAGAGGTGGAAGTACGGTACTGTATTTAAAAAACCTAACAAATGCACTCCTCTGTTGAATCTGTAGTATATGGGTCGGGCTTTATTTTTTTTTTCAGCTGACTTTGCAGTTAATAGAATCTTATAGAGTAGCTATCACTTCAAAAAGAAAAGAAATAACTATATGTTGTGAGCAGAAGATTTTTAAAAATATTTTAGAATTGAAATAAATAACAATACAGCCAAGCAAAGAGAAATATTAAAAACACAAGGAAAACAAAAGGTGCTTCTCAATTGGCAGCATGAAATTGAGTTCACTAGTAAGGAAGGTACACATGCAAACCTTGGGAGATATACAATTATGGTGGCTATGACATTCATATTATTAGTATGCTGATTATGTGGGTGTGTAGGAGCAGGATGGTTGAAATACCCTTATCTTCCATTGTATTTTCCTAGCAATGACCTAGAAGGCCCACGTTTTTTTCACTGTCCCAGGTCAGTGACAGGTGGCTTCTTTTGAAGTATTGCCTAACAATAGTCTGTTACACAAGGTTCACCTATTTCTGGCATAACAAAATTAATCTTTTAATTGGAAGATTAATTTTAGGAAACCTGTTGTTGATTGTAAAGTGTTTTGCATTGTTTTTACTACTCTATTGTTTCAGTATATTTTTGTAAATGTTTTAAATAAACAAATGCACCACAACATGTTAAACATAGGCTATTTCAATCTCATAATATGAACCTATGTGTAACACTTTTCTGCATTTCATCCCCAGAAAGATAATTTAGCAAAGACTAATGCTAAATTTATTAATATGTTTCCCAACACAGACATTGTTTGTGCTGTCTATCCTGCCTCACTTCATTTTTTGAAAATACAGAAGATTCCCCATGAGGTCCAAAAGTTGAGTCATGGCAACTGGACTTTTCTTGTGAGACAGAAACATTTCTCTGCTTATCCATGCAGCTTTGTCAGACTGCCAAAACTGCTTGGACGAGCAGTAAAATGTTTTGATCTCACAATTTGTATGTAATGATGTATTATTTGTCTGTTAATGCATATTGTATTTTGTTCTGCTTTTGTAATACATGTAGTCCATTGTTGTAAGCCGCTTAGAGTTCAAAATTGAAGATAAGCGGGATATAAATGCAATAAATAAATAAATAAATAAATAAATAAGAAAAGTCCAGTTGCCAGGCCCATGACTCAAATTTTGGATAACCTAACCTGGATGACCGAGAATCTGTACAGATATGTTTCCCATGAGAGTTAAGTCCAGTCATTTCTGGTTCTAGGGGCCAGCGCTCGTTTCCATTTATAAGTGAAAGAGACAGTGTTTGTCCATAGACATATTTCCATGGGTTATGTGGCTGGCACAAGCTCACAAAACAACATTAACTCCCCAATGAATTGGTACCTATTTATCGACTCACATTTTATGTGCTTTCTAACTGTTAGGTTGGCAGGAGCAATATGTAACCTGCACAATTACTTTTAACCTGTCCAGAGTGTGCTTCATGGGGCAATATATAAACAGTAGAGATGGGCACGGCCAGAAAAAATGACGTTTTGAGTTGTCGTTTGTCGGGACGGGTCCGTTTCGGGTCGTTGCCGTTTGTCGCGAAATGTTTCAAAAATTTCTTGTTTCCGTTTGTCGTTTGTCGTTTGGGTTGGGGTTGGGGTTAGGGTTGGGGTAAGTGGGCTCTGGGAGGCACCTCTCTGGGTGCCTCTGACGTCTGACCCACTAAGAAGGGAAGGGAAGCGTTTTGCGGAGCCGCCGCATACCATACATTACATTATGTTAGGGTGGGGAGTAAGTGGCAGAGGCACCTCTCTCGGTGCCTCTGACTCACTAAGAAGGGAAACGTACTAGCGTACTGGCGTACAGGTTAGGAAATGGGATAGGGGTAGGGGATAGTGGGCTGTGGGAGGCACCTCTCTGGGTGCCTCACTTTGACCAACTAAGAAGGGAAGTGTACTTGCATACGGATCTGGGTTAGGGTTGGGGTTAGGGTAAGGGCTAGGCTTAGGGTTACGGTTAAGGTTAGGGTGGGTTAGTGGGCTGCACCTCTGGGTGCCTCTGACCCACTAAGAAGGACAGTGTACTGGCATATGGGTTAGGGTTAGGGTTAGGGTTAGGGTTAGGGTTTGTGGGCTTTTTATGCCCTCTGGCACATCTAGAAGTCTCAGTCAAAACCTGGCCATGCGATTGGTGGAATGGCTCCAAAAATTTGCATGGTCCCATCCCATGGCGCATGCCATCATTGCGCATGGGCAGGAGTAAAAAAAAATAAAAAATAAAATAAAAATAAAAATAAAATAAAATCAATGGAGATGTTTTATTGCAAGAAAACCGCACTGCTGCTACTATAAAAAATCAGGCATTTAAAATACCTAATTTTCAAATGTTTCTGTGGTGCTTTGGTGGGTTTTTGGACCACGATTTAAAAATAAATATTGCGGTCGCCATTTTGGATCCCCTCCCACCGCATGGCAAATGGAGACGGCGAGGATGCCCCCCCAGCCTTGTACCAGCAGCCCAGGACAGGAGAAGGGGGGAGGCCGGGGACCCCCCAGAAACCACCCCTCTCTTGATGGTGCCCTCACTGAGGCAGGCGTATTTTCGCCTGCTTTTTTGGCCGGGAATCGGGTTTTTTTTTAAAAAAAAACTTTTTTTCTGTGCTGCTTGGCATCGCGCGATCGCCGCGATGCCATGAACGACAACGACAAACCCGACCAAATTTGTCTTTTATCAGGTCGGGTTCGAGCTGGAGCAGAGTAATTCCCGTTACCGTTCTCGTTACGTAACGAGAACGACAACCAAAAACGGAAACGAGGATTTCGCCTTGTCGTGCCCGTGTCCAAAAAACAGCACACTTTCCTTTTTACCTTTTACACTTTTTTTTTACATATTTGCTCAAGACTCCTGGGAAGGATCAAATCTTTGGGCAACGGGACAACAGGTTACTACTTTCCTACCTGCCTAGCTAGAAAATAGTCTTAACGTCTCTTGTATTTGAACATCTAACAGTCAGTTAACCTAGCAGCTTGTCTGACTGAGCATAAAAGACCTAGAATGGTCTCTGTGTCACCTGTCTTTCATACCATCTCAATCAGAGTATGTTGCCCTATAAATAATTTGCTTGGATCTGCAGTAAATTGAAGATTAGTCATATTTATGACCAGGTTTCAGACTGAGGGCCTGTGGAGAATAAATGCTCTGTCACTGTCATGTCCAAGAGATCTTTGCTATGTATTTCCTCCATCTCCCCACTATCCAGTGGGAACCCCCTTTGGAGTTGAATAACTTGGCCCCTGTGTCCCAAACCTCTCCAAATTGGGGGTGCTTCAAGGGAAGAGCTTGAGGAAGCTCCACTCTCATTTCCATGCTGCTAGTTGCCTGGGATCACTATTTTCAAGCACATAACATTGCAATTAGAAATGTTTTTTTCTGGGGGACCCCCTTTGAAGTTGAATAACTCAGCCCATTGAACCCCAAATGGTGCTTCAAGGGGAGAGTCCCAAGATGGTTCACACCAAATTTGGTGCCTCTAGGACCCAGGGGAGCCGTTTTACAGCGAAATGAATCGGTTCATTTTAAATGACAAAAAGTCATTTCGTTTTGTTACTAACAAAATGCTGCTTCCCTGTTTCATTTTGTTGCATTTCATTAGCTAATGAAACGATGAAACAGCATTTCATTTTTCATTTGGTGCCCATCCCTAAGATGGGATCTTAGCACATTCTAGCAGGAGGCAGCTATCTCTACTGTCTTAAGTATTTCAGAGTCTTTGGTACATATTTGCAGAGCAGCAACTTGAACTTAGTCAAGCTTTATATGATTGATGTATTTGGTTTGACTGAAAGCCCTTTCTGGTGCTGTGGGAAAACTGTTGAGGGTCCTTTGCTACTGGACAAGCAAGAGGTCTTCAGATGATGGGGAGACATCACTTGGTGGCATCAATAACAAGTGGCAGAAAAACAATGTAAACTCTAGAGTTTTTCCCTTTAAAATGAAAATTTATGTGAAAGTACTTTACTTCCAATTTTTGACGCATGAAAGTAGGGATTCAGCTTGTTTCACATAACAAGCATCACTTCTGGTACACATTGACAGAAGGCTCTTTCCTGCTTGCTGGTGATAACATGCACCCTTCTTCAATAGTGTGTCTTATTTGAATTTTTGGAGCAAGATGTACTATTCATTTAATCATAATGGATTTAAAAATATTTTAATGTTTCATATTACAGTGGATTTAACAAAGGTTCAAATTCAATTCAGTGATACTCATTGGCTGTTCAAGGAACCCTAGATGCACATGTGTCAAAAAGAAAACAATGTGCAAATACACTCTGTCATACTTTCATAGAGGTGGGCCCCAAACCTCTCTTGAAGGTAAAATTGGAGTGTGTGTGATTTACCAGAAACATGTCTGAAAATGATAATTGTCTTGAATAAAAATGAATAACTCATCTACTGGGGTGTCTCCACTGGCTGAATTGGCTATTATAGAGAGTCTAAAGCTGTGAAAAGTGATATCTCACCTTTGCCCATTTTCTAAAATGTTTCAGCTTGATAATGATTTTCTTCAGGTATAACATGTTAAACTAAAGTACTACTTTTGAGCTGTGGCCCTGAGAATTCTGCTGTTTCTTGAAATCTCATCAGGGAGTCTTAAATTCAATTGTTCTAAAGCACAGGCACATGATTGTTCATTGATTCTTAGCTTTTTAATATTAAAGTTACTGAAAAAGATGAGTGTGTCCTGTGAAACAAATCAAAGTAGGTTACTAGGGGGAAATGCAATTGATGGCTCTATGTAAATAGAGCACATCTTAGAATATGACCCCATTTCCCCCCTGAAAATATGCAACTTTCTAGAGAAATCTTTGTGAGAGATGCCCTGTAAAACCAGGACATTTTGCAAATCTCAGTGCTTGATCAAAACATATTACTTTGTTTATATAAATTGTGTAACCTTTGTGGTTTGTATGCTTATTGATTGGGATCTAATTTCACCCTATTATCTAGCAGATCAAAAGCCTAAGCATCTTTTATCTATCTAGGTGTTGAACTCTAGTACTGTAATAGTCCTATGCATACCATTTGCATGCCTTCACTCTAAGTAGTGGTGTCCAAATAAGCACTGCTTCCAGTCCTTTACTGCCTCCAAGGGGCTTTCGGCAACTGAACCTTCCCTGGTCTTGGCACTTCATTTCTTGCTTCAACTGAAATGAGGTTTATCCTCCTCTTCAGTAAAAGTTTACCTTGGCTTCTGATGTGTGCAGCATTGTCTCCTGCCAGGGTTTCCCTGCTTCCCCCTTCTTTAGTCAACCTCACTTCAAATTCTTTCTGAAGGGACTCAGACATACCTTCCCTGACCATTGCTCTCTTGCCTCCACAGTGGTCTCTTCAGTTGGTTCTTAGATGCCTAATGAATCTGTGGCCTTCTGCGATCTCCATTTTCTTATATTCAAGACTGATTTGCTTCTGATTATTACTTCCCCAAAACATTCCAGTGAGGTCTGTGCTGTTCACCTCCCACCTTACCTACATTTTTTAAAATGAGAAGTAATTGCCTATCCTGTTGTCTCCTTTCTATTGAAAGTGTTCTTGAACTAACACTTGTTCCAGGCCATAGTGTTACCAACATTCTTCCCGAACTTGTCCTCCTTGTTATCCTAGATGTCCATAGGTCCCTGGCCTACTACACCTCCAGGACTGCTTCTTTTCATTCTACTCCTAGATTGTTTTATGCTATGGCTTCCCTGCTAAGGGGCCTCCTGTTTCTTCAACCCAGTGTTTTCTCTGTTGGGTGGTTTCAACAATTAAACTATGCTTCCTTCCTATTGTCCAAGGCACTGTTGCCACAAACAGTTAAGGCCCATCCCACAACGGCCATTTCTGCCCCTGCTGCGTTCCGAGACACACTTCCACTAAGGTACTACATTCCTGTGAACGCCAACGGACAGCATGCTCAGGAAACAAATGAATGCAGACAGTAAAATAGCTACCACAGTTTGCCTTAGTTTTCATTATGATTAAAGTAGAAGCACAGAGAAGAACTGGTGGACTCGGTTGCTTCCTTTCTGGATTTTCTGAATTACCTTCCTTCTACTGGAGTTCAGAAAGAGACATCTACCAATGAAAGTATAACACATTACTCATTAACTAGCAATTTGCCCTTTGCCTTGTGAAACGCAGTGATCTGAACTGTATTGAGCTAACAATTTACTGTCACTTAATTTCAATGGTAGGTCCAACTAGAACAGTATGATTTAAGTGAGAAGGATATGCAGCACACTTTATTTATTTATTCATTTTAGAGTATTTTTACCCCACCTTTCTGCTTGGAAAAGGACCCAAGGCGGCTTACAGTAATGGCATGCAATTAACAGATAACACACTATATGTTCCATTAATTTTAGTAGGTCTTCTCTATTTAGACTTAGCCTAAGTTTTGTCACAGATCACTGTCGCTCTCTCTCTCTCACACACATACACACACTTGGTGGTTCAAGGTGCCCTTACTTGATTCCCATGTATCCCATAGCTCTTGTGCATAGTATCTTCAAGAATGTTATTTCAGGGGGTTGGGAGGAGTAGAAGTAGAGAAGGGAAAACAGGAAATGTCTTTCTACAAACCTCTCAGGACCTCAGGTTTTCAGAATCCAATCCTACATTTACATAGATATTGAAATCAAGGCATATGAGCACAGAAGAGTATAAACTGATTTTCTGTTAGAATCATGAGATGCAGTGTTTATAAGTGGATGGTGAGTAGCAAAATGTGTAAATATGTGTTCACAAGCACACAGCCCAGTGTGTCTAACAGGCTGCCAATTCTAATTTTAATACCACTAATAAAATTAATCATATGAGTCTTGAGTAGATAATATGTGGGTGAGACACTAGATAGCTGTAATCATGTGACAAATTTAAAGATTGATGAGCCATTCCAATAGTCATATCCTTAAATGCTTTGAGAAAATGGGGTTATTGCCAAACTCAGTCACACCCATCTTGATTGCAGACGCTGTTATCATCCAGTTTGTACTCAATGGCTGAAATGCAATAGTAAGTCACAAATAGAATAGGCTGTGTTAAGATGGCACATTTTATGCCAATTAACCAGTGTTTCACTTGTCAAATTTGTAAAAGGAAAAGGTCCATGAATTAAACGGGGTGAAAGGGGGGAACAAGGCAGTACTGGGTGACAGATTTTACTCGTGCTAACAATTACACAAATTTCAGGTGTGATGTGAACTCTTGCAATGGCAGCTCTTTGGAAATAGTTAATCATTTTCCATGCAAATGACAATGGCAGTGTCAGCAATGGAAACTGAAAGCGGCTTGGGATAGAAAACTCAGAATCAACCTACATCCAACCTCCTTGTATTGTCAGTTCATTAAACTTTACTGAAAGATTGTGGGAAATCATGTTGAAAGGAACTGACAAACTACTTTATAGCTAGAAAATACTAAAATCCAGTATTTATATCTAGAAAATACTGAGAAACATGTTTTCTAGATATATGCTACAAATACACATATATGTGACTTAGAGGTCCACTTGAAGAGCTACATTTACAGATAAGTAACCCATTCTCAGTAACCTCTCATCACGCCGTCCTCATGACCACGGACTTGCACAACACTGTCTCTATGGCTTAAAAACAGATGAGCAATGCCCCTAGAGTCTTACACAACTAGCATGCCTGTCCAGGGGGAACCTTTAAATCATTCTTTTCATGATTCCTTTTTTGTCTTTTTAACATTTTCCCTCCCAAATGGCTCATAGTGTTAATGCATATCAGTAATGTTTGCTGTTTTTATAACTGTTCCAGTGCAGAAGAGAGCGACCAAAATGATTACTGGGCTGGGGCACCTCCCTTATGAGGAAAGGCTAAAACATTTGGGGCTCTTTTGTCTGGAAAAAAGGTGCCTGAGGGGGGATATGATTGAGACGTACAAAATAATGCAGGGCATGAGTAAAGTGGATAGAGGGAAGCTCTTCTCCCTCTCACAAAATACCAGAGCTAGGGGACATACACTCAAATTGAGGGCTGGTAGAGTAAGAACAGACAAAAGAAAATATTTTTTCACCCAGCGCGTTGTTAGTCTATGGAACTCCCTGCCACAGGATGTGGTGATGGCATCTGGCCTGGATGCCTTTAAAAGGGGATTGGACAGATTCCTGGAGGAAAAGTCCATCACAGTTTACAAACCATGATGGAGATGTGTAATCTCCAGGCTTAAAACAAGGGTACTTCAAGGGCCAGATGCAGGGGAGTGGTATCAGGAGACATATCTAGTCTCATGCGGTCCCCAACGCATCTGGTGGGGCCACTGTGAGATACAGGAAGCTGGACTAGATGGGCCTTTGGCCTGATCCAGCATGGCTCTTCTTATGTTCTTATGTAAGAATGCGGCACAGTTTGCCACACCACCATATACGGTATGAACACACAACTATTTCTGGTCACAGTTTCTACAACATTCTGCATTTCTGTACTTACTATTTTTAAACATACTAATATCAGTATCTCTGTAATAATTTAAAGGAATTCTCCCTGATGACCATTCTTTATAGGAGCTGCCTCTCTTTTAATACATGCTTTTTAATCCTATTATTACCCTAATACTAATGTCCCATGCTGTTTTCAACCCATTTGAGTTATATTTTCAATGGATTGTGAGTGGATTTTTCATTTTAATATTGTAATAGTGACCTATTATTTGAATAAAATTGTTTCAAACATGATTTTTCTCATCATACTGTCCATATTTGTCATACTATTCAAGACTATAAGTAAGGACTTAGTTATAGCTGGAAACAACTCTATTTTTGAATTGGGTTCAGTATGGTTGAAATTGATTTGTAAACC
>JAHTLZ010000015.1:27982810-27995553 GCA_023846285.1 Phrynocephalus versicolor | reverse complement strand
CCTGTAAATCGACTTGTTGTCTAGTACAGGGGTGTCCAAACTTCAGCCCTCCTGATGTTTTGGACCACAACTCCCAGAATTCCAAGCCTAGATTGCCAGTGACAAAGAACGATGGGGGTTGTGATCCAAAACATCTGGAGGGCCGAAGTTTGGACACCACTGGTCTAGTATGTATACACTTGGAACTGACTTAATATTTCTTCCTAGCTGTGTTGAGGAGAATGAATATTTTCAGCATACTCGAAGAAGAAATTTTAGGACACAAGCAATATGTGAATGCCTCTGCAGCTTGTCCTCACCACTGTGCTACTTAACAGATGAAGGAATGGTGTATGCAGATAGTCGGGAATTTCTGGTTCTTGGTATGCAGGTAAAGAACAGAACAGGAGGCTGCATGCAACTGTTGTAGGTTTAATTAGTTAGCATTATACTTCCTACTATACATTATTTGAAAATGAGTACATCTACATGTTTCACTATAATTGGGAATACAAATAATTCTGCATAGATTTGCATATCTGATACTTAAGGGTACAAACTGAGCCTCATGGCACAGTGGTTAAATTGCAGTACTACAGCCAAAACCCTGCTTATGACCTGAGTTCAATTCTGCTGGGTTCAGGTAGCCAGTGCAAGGTTGATTCAGGCTTCCATCCCTCCAAAGTCAGCTTGCTAAGGGACAAATTGTTCCTTGCATAATTACATTGTAAACTGATCAGCCACTTCTCTAGCACTATGGCGTGGTATATAAGTCCAAACTACAAAAATAGACAATGATATCAAAGATAGACAAAGATATCAGCTTAATATAGACTGCAGCCAATGAACGTTACATTCTTCAAATTATCTGGTGATTTAGTTTGTTGTGCAACATCACAGTTTCGGGGGTTTCCTGTTCTCTTCCTTGAGGAAATGCCTAAGGTAAAAGGTGTACAGGAAGAAAAGAGTGAGATAAACTGGGTATGCCTTGAAACATAATATAGTATAATAGGCATCCTTCAATCTCAAGAGACTATATGTACAAGCTGTGTTGTTTCCACACTGTTGAAGTGGCCTCATTAGAGCATAAGGCCTGGTTAAATTAATATAGAGGTTAAAACCGTTACCCAAGCAGGGGGAAAAACACCTCCCCATGTTGCTGGAATAGTCTAATGGAACAGAAGAGCCAATACATATAAAGCAATTAAAAAGGGCTCCAGGAAATTTATTGAAATAAGATCCAAATAAAGTAGTATGTGATCTAAAATTTTAAAGCACACAGACTAAAAACCAGGAGCATAACTTATCTGTACAACAGTCATTATGTGAACTGGAATGACTGTACATAATGGAATGAATCACCAGTGGGTTCAGTGGAATTATTTCCTGTTCCCTTCTCTCTGCCCATGTATGCCTATTATAAACACATCAAGATTCGCCAAAAATGGGAGGTTCATAATTCACCCATCTTCCTCCCTACTTTCCCAGTCTGTACGTTACTTAAATTAAAAAATATTAAAGTAAATCCTCTATTATTTTTAATATTAGTAATCTACTGTATATTATTTATTATTTATTTATTTATTTTTATATTTCTATACTGCAACCGGTTTTCCCAATGGGACCGTCATGGTTTTTTAATCCCTTCTTTTATAGGGACATCTCAATATATTAGGGTCCTTTAAAATATTCTGCTTGAAGTACTATGTACCAAAGATGCCCCTGACTTCATTTTAATTTCAGGTAAAGTGGGTTTATGTGTCTGCATGTAAATAGATTACAATTTTACTTACATTAAATGTTATCATATCTCCTTTTTAAAAGGATGGAAGAGTTCTGTTTCTTCATACATCAATACAAAATCTGGTATATTATGAGATGATAGACTACAGAGATCCAGTAAGTGCAGTTTAGTTATTATTTTCCTAAATGTACTTTAATTATATTATGATCCTGTTGTGTAAAGTTATACCAATATAAACTGCATCTTTCTGCTTGAAGTAATTGATTTTAATGAACTGGATGCTTCCTATCCCCCGCTTCAGGTTCCATGGCTCCCTAGGGCTCCACTTTGCCTTGTGGAAACCTTTGGAAGCCTTAGAACAGGGAAGAGGAATTGTAGTCAAAACTACACTGCCAATTTGCCTGCAGTTGTCCTAATTCCATTATTGGAAATCAGGTGGTGATTTGACCTGATTATTCAAGGTTTCCCCAGGGCAAATAAGAGAAGTAAGGACCCGTGGACCTGAAAACAAAGAGAGAGGGTTAGAGAGCTTCGAATTTGTTCACATTATTCATTTCTGGTGTTTACATCAGCATGACTGTATGTAGAAAAAAATTGCCCTGTGTGTATTTCCATGTCAATTTCTAATGGGCAGATTCCTTTCTGTGCATAAATAAAACTGTGTAAGCTACAGCAGAATATCGCTCTCAGTTAATGATATGCTAGTCATGTTCTTGGTTATGTGCCTGTCATGCAAACAGCACCTTAATAATTAGCAGGAATTTACCAATGCAGCATACATGATTTCACTTACAAAGATGTAAATTGCCAATAGGATTTTGGCCAATTTATTTTAAATGACTTCTTTTCTTTACAAATTATAGTATAGGCATTAATAGAGGAGATCTGTTTTTTGTGTGAAATGATAGTGTTATAATAGTATCATCACAGAGTTGCATAACATTGGCTCTTTGGCTTAAAAACAGAGGTGAGCACTGCCCCTAGAGTCAGACAAGACTAGTATGCATGTGCAGGGAAAAACCTTTACCTTTACCTAATAGTATCACAAATCAAATGTTCTGAGTGATATGTCTTTAACTCATGGCCCCAGTGATAAATCGATAGATTTATGTTATTATGTGGAAATTAATACTGTCATGAACTCATCCTGAGATACTAGCACAAGAATTTCCCTAGATGAACGATCTTGCATTGCTGTTGCCCTCCAGTAGTACAAAGATTAAAATGCATTACATTTGATTAAATTTCAGTGAATCATTATAGCAACAGAAGCTTTGATATGTGCACAGAACTCTACCATGTGCCCAGAACCCCTTCATTCAGTTCAGCAGAGATGTGCTACTGGCTATTTTGATCATGGTTCTTAGAGGGCAAAATGAAAATTATATGAATGGGGTTTTCCTCTGTAAAACAATTATTCAGAAATTCATTGAAGACACAAACTTGAACGTTTTACTACAGTGTCCTCCATGGAATTCTATAAGCCATATGGTTTGTGAAGATTAAAGGATAGGAAGATGCTGCTTCCCAGACTGTACAATTCAAATTAGACATCAACAAAATACATCTTAAATACCAGTAGTCCTTTCTTTTCCCCTTGTTGGCCAAATCCTGTCACAGCTATGCACACACAACTTGCGTTTGCATCCATTGTAGTTGCACTAGCACCGAGGCAGAAATGCTGTCTAGGAAACACTACCACCCGTGCATTGCACAATTGGTTATGCCAGGTACACCAATCAAGCAATTGAATAGCACAGTTTCTTGTTGCTGAGTGTAACATCTGGCACATTTACACTGGCATATTTTTACATTATGATGGCATGAACAGGATTCTGCCCAGTGTATTGTTTCTGAGGTGAAACAAGGTTGAGTAAACAGACTTGGAAATGGAGCTTGCGTGTACTTTCCGCTAATCATGAAACAAAGGTTGCTGGAAGGCACGTTAATGAGTAGAGGGAATGCATTTTCTATAATAGATGTCTGTCAGCACTTAAAGGAAGCTATGTTTCAAATAATGTACTAAGTATTTAACATACTTTCACTGTACAGTTTTTATTAATTACATGCATTAGTTGCGAATGCTGTATAGGTAACTGAGCTTATTTAATTTACTTTGGTTTTTTTTAAAGGTATAGAGTGAGTTTTAGAAACCATTAATGCATTTTTCTCCAGTAAAAGTAGAGAGAAGCTTCTGCATATATGACTCAGTTAACTTATGGACAGATCATTATCTACTGACTTTCTCTCTTGCGGTAGCCACCCCGCCCCGCGGGGAGCCGGGCCCGTCCATCTGGGCCCGTCCCCGGGGGCTCCTGGACCCTGTGCGGTTTTCGGAGGCCCTCGGGGATGTACCAGACGGTTTGGATGACGATCCGGCCGACTCCCTAGCCCAACGGTGGTTTGAGGAGGTGGCTGGGGTGGTTGACCGGATCGCCCCCAAGCGCCTGATCCGATGCCGAGCCCGTTCATCTCCTTGGTTCACCGAGGAGTTACGGGCAATGAAGCAAGAGCGGAGAAGGCTGGAGAGCAGATGGCGGAACGCTTGGACGGTTCAGAATTGGGCTGCGGTTAAGGCGTTGAACGGTCGCTACTCTCGCGCGATAAGGGCGGCTAGGAGATCTTTTGCCGCCCTGAGAATTGGTGAGGCCTCGAATCGTCAAGCGGAATTATTCCGTGTGGTCCGAGACCTCACCAATCCTGCTTCGCCGGGGCCTCCTCCTAGTGATTTCACTAGTGAGTCATTTGCAGCCCATTTTAAATCTAAGATAGAGGCCATCCGTTCCGAGCTGGATGCCGGTTGCCCTGATCCGGCCCCTGTCACGGCCAGTGTCGGGCCGCCTCGGTCGCCTCAGTTTGTTGAGTTTGGGCCTGTTACACCGGTGGACGCCTCCAGGGCACTGGGACATTGCAGGCCTGCGGCCTCTCCGTTCGACCCTTGCCCTTCCTGGTTGATTAAGAGCGCAGGGGGGAGCATGCCGAAATGGGCTTCACTGATTGCTTCGGCCTCCTTCAGAGACGGGATTCTTCCCAGTCTTCTGAAGGAGACGGTGGTGAAGCCCATTATTAAAAGACCCGGCTTGGCTGCGGACGATTTGTCCAACTATCGTCCCATAGCCAATGTTCCCTTTTTGGGCAAGGTGATTGAGCGAGTCGCCGCCCTGCGTCTCCAGTCGTTCCTGGAGGAGAACCATGTCCTGGATCCCTTCCAGTCCGGGTTCAGGCCGCGTCATGGGACCGAAACGGCCCTGGTCGCGCTGCATGATGATCTGTTGAGGAGGGCTGACAGGGGTTGCTCTACCCTGCTGGTCCTTCTCGACTTGTCAGCGGCTTTCGATACCGTCAACCACGGTATCTTGCTGGAGCGGCTCTCGGAGGTTGGGATCGGTGGGCAGGCCTTGGCCTGGCTCCGGTCCTTCCTTGGGGGCCGGACCCAGCGAGTGAGCTTGGGGGGTGAGTTGTCGGCTCCCTGGACACTCTCTTGTGGGGTGCCTCAGGGGTCGTCACTCTCCCCAATGCTCTTTAACATCTATATGAAGCCGCTGGCTGAGATCATCCGGAGTTATGGAGTCTGCTGCCATCAGTACGCTGATGACACGCAGCTCTATCTCTCCTTTTCCACCTGTGCAGTGGAGGCCATCGGGACCCTTGATCGTTGTCTGGCTGCGGTACTGGACTGGACCAGGACCCACAGGCTCAAGCTCAACCCAGGCAAGACCGAGGTTATGTTCTTCGGGGGCTCGTCGGAGGGGTACTGTGGCCCTCTTCCCAGTCTGGGTGGGTCCGCCCTCCAGCTGGCGCAAAGAGTGAGGAATCTGGGCATTGTCCTGGACCCGGACCTGACCCTGGAATCTCAGGTGTCAGCCGTGGTCAGGTCAGCCTTTTACCATCTTAGGCTTATCGCCCAGATTCGCCCGTACCTCGATGAGGGCTCCTTGAGGACTGTGGTACAGGCACTGGTCATGTCGAGGCTGGATTATTGCAACGCTCTCTACATGGGGCTTCCCTTGAGCCTTGTTCGGCGATTGCAGCAGGTCCAGAATACAGCGGCCAGGCTGGTGGTTGGCGCGCGCCGTTATGACCGCGCCACCCCCATCCTGGCTCGCCTACACTGGTTACCCGTTGCCTCCCGAATAAGGTTCAAGGTGTTGGTTTTGGTTTACAAAACCCTCCATGGCTTGGCCCCGGCTTATTTGGCGGAGCGTCTTCCCCGACAATCAGCTTCGGCCCGACCCACCCGTGCTTCGGAGGCCTTTTCACTGAGGACGGTCACCCCGAGGGAGGCCCGTAAGGCTGGTACTCGTGGACGGGCCTTCTCGGTGGTGGCTCCATTCATGTGGAATAAACTTCCCAGTGATCTGCGGCGGGCTCCATCGCTGGCAGCTTTTAAGAGGAGTCTTAAGACCTTGCTCTTCCAGGAGGCTTACGGCGATGTCTAGGACCCAGTCCGAGTTTTTTTTTTCTTCCCGCCTAACTAACTTTGGACATTGCTGTTTTGTTAATTGTGGTTTGAAACCGATTTTTACTTGTTTTTATCCTGATGTTGTGCACCGCCCAGAGTCCCCATTGTGGGAATGGGGCGGTATATAAGTGTAAATAATAAATAATAAATAAATAATAATTATGGAATTTGACCTGATGATAATAAACATTGATAACTTCAGGCAGTATCCACTGCCTCTTTTCATTAAATGGCCCCACTATTTCCACACAGTCATGACAATTATTATATTTCTGAATTTCATATGTGAGATGTAAGAGTTGGTAATTAAAAATTAATTTCAAGTTCTTATTGTTACTATAACACAAATTTTGAAAGTAATTTCTTACTTTCAAAAATGTTATAATGGTCCTTTGATTTGATTTTTATTGTTTAAATTTCTTTTACCAAGTATTTGCAAATTCAAATATTGCTTTTATTAAACAAAACTCTGAATTGATTTAGGTAATCCACTTAAAACACGATGTGGCTCATCAGCAACTCGTAATAATGTATCAAAGACCAAAATGCAAACTGATACACTTCAGAAGCTTGCCTGCTCTGGAGCTGGTCTTCCAAGTTGAAGCACCAAATGATACCTTGGTTTTTAGCAGGCTGGTGAGTAACAATAACAGTTGGGTAATATGATAAGAATATGGGTTAAAGACAAATTCCTAAACAATATTTATAATTATCTATAATTGACTGGTTTCTTCATGTATCCTTTAAAGCTACTACCACAAACCCTATGTTGTGTTTGATGATTCTGGATTCAACGTAAGGCAGAGCATTAAAAATATATAAAACCAAACACAGTATGGAGATTTTATAGCCCATGCACTGACACTATCATCCCACATTAAAGAAATAATTTTGGCAGGCAGTTTTGCTAAATAAGAAAGAAATGTAGGGAAGAAGGAAAGGCAGTGAGAGTGTAGTGGGAAGAATGGGTATAGAAAGTGAAAGGCTGGTCTATGAAATCAAGAAAGGATCCTCTTGATTTCCTAGGATTTTTAGGGGGGATTCTTCCAAGACCAACAACAACTTTTGGGCCCCATGAGACATATGCAGTGGCTCCTCGCCATTCACAGCAACACATCAGGAGAGAAGACAGGATAACTGTGGAGATGGCCGAAGAGGAAAGATTTCATAATAGTAGGGTAAACATAAGGACGGCTTAGTTGATATTGACATGAACAGACTCACCACACTTGCCATGGAAGAGAATCTTGTTCCTCTCCTTGCTGTTCCATTCTCTATGTTTGGAAATTGATGCCTCTGCAGAGTTCTTGCTTGGGTTAAAAAATGCTGTTCTTGATCTCAAAGAATGCCCACTCATGAGCAGGAAAACCTTGTCTGCAGAAACATCACTTTTTATAAGTGGGAAGTTGAGGGCCGAGTGTGGCCAAATCATTTAGAGTATAATAACCTTATAGTGGAGTGGCAATCTGAATTATTTTGATTTATCATCTATAAATCAGAGCAGGGAGCTTCTGGCCCATAAACAATGGAAGGCACCTACCTGTTCACTGCCTGAGTGGGATGTGGATACCTAGGCATCTCTAATCAGGGATCAGAGGTAATGGTGAGAATTTCTCATGCACAACTCACCCTCCGCATTAGAATGACCAGCGATGTGTGGGAGAGTCTCCACTGACATCTCCAGTAGCATGATGTCAGCAATAACAGTGGCATGAGCCTACCACCTGATGTGGTCCAGCCACATGGGTTTAAAGGTGTGGGAATCTGGTCCAGCCCCCTGCCCCCCCGGATTCATTCTATAACTCTGTAGAAAGAATCTACAAACAAAAGCCATCAAGACAAAAGATAGAGGTTGTGTATACTCTATCAAATTGAATTGTTGTGCATATTTCAGAACAGCTCAGTACTTGTTGGCCTCACATCTGGAATTGTGGACATTTTAAACATTCTAAATGCAGATGAAGAAACAGCATTTTCTGAAAAAAAGTTGAATAATAACGGTAAGGTCACTGTTGGTAATAATTCAATGAATAAAATGTCCGTATAAACTGAAGGAGACAGAAGTAAAGCAAAGCAAAAAGCAAAAGTGTTCTGCTTATATACCACCCCATACCACTTCAAGTAGTCTCTGGGCAGTTTACAGTTTAATTATGCAGGCTACACATTGCCCCCCCAAAGCAGGCTGGGTACTCATTTTACCGACCTCAGAAGGATGGAAGGCTGAGCCAACCATGAGCCTGCTACCTGGGATTGAACCCCAGGTTGTGAGCACAGTTTTTCCTGCAGTAGAGGCATTTAACCACTGCACCAAATTCCAAATGACCCTTATTTTTATGACTATCAGATTTTTTGGGGAGTAAGGGAAGAGCTTAAATGTACATCTAACTTTATATTTACATGAAGTAAACCCAGGTGGTAGAGCTCAACCTATTATTTTTGCTGGATGCAAAAACACTTGTATTTCAAATGTAGTGTGACCTTCTAGCTGTTCATTGATAGGGATGTGAAGAATATTCATTAATTTGTCACTCTGGTCCATTTAGGTTGTCTTGACACAATTAGATATTTAAATAACAGCCCTGCAGCACAGTGGTTAAACTTGGATGGTATATAAGTTGAAACAACAAGAAATGAGGTATTTTCATGCTCTGCATGTTTCCTAGCCTACAATATGAGAGTAAGACAAAACTATTTTTTCCTATGCAAGTTCCGGAAATTAATTTCAAAATATCTTTGCAGCCTAGCAGTTCGAAAGCATGTAAATGGAAGTAGATAAATAGGTACTGCCATAAAAAGTGGGAAGGTAAAACTGTGTTTCCTTGCAACCATGCTGGCCACATGGCCATGTACGTGCACAACACAGGCTCTTTGACTTGAATATGGACATGAGCACCACCCCTAGAGTCAGACACAACTAGCACGCATGTGCGGGGGGAACCTTTACCTTTACCTATCTGAGCAACACTTGACACAAAAGTAGTATATTTTCCCTTGAAAAATCAAATCTCACAAAAGAAAGCATAAAAAAGACTAGTTGGCTCTTTTTAAAAACTTCAAGCATTCCATTTGTTGCTTCAGGGTTTTTTTTTAAAAAAATCCATTTAGAAGAAGCAGTTAAGCTGTATTTGTTTGAAATTTGTGCAACTGATGCACAAATAGTTCCAGAAAACATTGCCTTCATTCACAGATTTAACTGAATAAAAAAACAGTTCTCTACCCTTTTTGTGAAGACAAGAAAAACAAGGATTTATATCCCTCTCCTTGGATGCATTTTGACTGATCATTTTGAGCAAAGAATAACCTCTGGCCTGCAGGACATTAGAATCCATCCCCCTTCTAAATCCTGCATTGTGTCTTCTATCAGTGAGGGGAAAGATAAGAAAATGCCTTTCTGCCTTTATCCAAGGATGTATCCACAGTTGGGTTCATATAGGATTAGACATGGGCACGACTCGGCGAAATTTTCGTTTTCATTTCCGTTTTCCGTTTCCGTTACATAATGGAAACGGTAACAATAATTAAGCCGTCAGAACTCGAACTCGAACCGAAAAAAGAAAAAATTGGTCGGGTTTTTCGTTTTCGTTTTCGTTTGTGGCATCGCAGCGATCGCGCAATGCGAAGCACAGAAAAAGTTTTTAAAAGTTTTTTTTAAAAAAGCCCCAACTCCCGGCCAAAAAAGCAGGCGAAAATATGCCTGCCTGAGGCTTTGCCACCTAACAGAGGGGTGGTTTCTGGGGGGTCCCCGGCCTTTCCCCCCCTCTTCTCCTGTCCTGGACTGCTTGCACCAGGCTGGGGGGGGTTCATCTTTGTCGTCTCGCCATGCCATGCGGTGGGGGGGATCCAAAATGGCGACCACAATTTTTCTTTTGAAATCGTGGTCAAAAAACACACCAAATCACCACAGAAACATGTGAAATTTATTTATTTTAAATGCCTGAATTTTAATAGTAGCAGCAGTGGGTTTTTTATAGCAATAAAACGTATTGATTTTATTTTATTTTATTTTATTTTATTTTATTTTATTTTATTTAGACCTGCCCATTTGGGCTGGCCATGGGATTGGACCATGCAAATTTTTTGAACCATTCCACCAATGGCATCGCCAGGTTTTTGACTGACACTTCTGGATGTCTCGGAGGGCATAAAAAGCCGAGGCACCTTCCAGAAATCGCAGTCGGGTGTATGGATGTGGTTGAGGGAGGAGGGCTGGCTGCTGGTGCTGGTGTGATCCAATCGAGATTGAGGAGGGAGGTTGGAGGCTTTAGGATTTAAGTTAGGCAGGCAGGGAGGGAATTGAATTTAGAAAATAATTTCATTGATTCCCTGCAGCTTTGTCTGCTGAAGGGAATAGCAGTTTATTCTTTATTTCTTCTCTGGCAGTTTGTGAGGATTTTTTTCGGATATTGGATAAAGGGGGAGTTTGACTGGGTGTGGGAGGTGTGGATTTATTTTAAAAATATATTATATACTACCATTTATTTTCTATTTTCCCAACTTCAATTTGCTTGCACACACACACATTTGGGGTGCAAGCCAAGAACAGAAACGACAATTTTTTGAAAAATTTCACGACAAACGGAAACGAACCGAAACGGACCTGTTCCGACAAACGAAACTCGAAACGTCATTTTTTCTGGTCGTGGAAGAGAGAGCTCATGGCCATACTTTGCCCCCCCCCCACGGTATTACCCAGCCTCATTTGACAATCCGAATCATGGGGCCAAATCACTTCCCCACTCTGCTCTACAGCAATAAAGGTAAAAGTCTTGGGAAACCTATGAGAGTCTGGCAGCCATTCTTTAGAGGCTCCAACCCTCAAGGGGAAAGTGACACCCACAATCGTAAAAGGTACCCATAGAAGCCTCAGGCAAGCATATTTTGCATCAAGGTGTTGATATGAACATTTCTCCAAACATGGCTACATGCTTCCTGCCCCCCTCGCCCCCCCCCAAAATCCTTCCCTCTGCCTGCGTGCTTACCTTTTTTTCTTTTCCTGGTAACAACAGGCAATGGAAGTGAAGTTACATAAAATGGAAATTTGTATATCTCTGAAAATTTTGATATTTTTGGATGTGCACCCTCCACCCTCCAATACATGGGAGTGAAGGCAGGGGAGACTGTCCTGGGATGCCTGTGGCCACACACATCCCCACAACATATATAATTAATTGATAAACAAGGAAATAAGCAGGTGCCAATGCTTGGCAGCCTGCTTCTTCTTAAATTATAACTGCCTAACTCTTATCTGATGTGACACAGCATATTAATATTATTGTTGAAGTTCAGGATTGGCTATATGTACTTAAAATTTGAGATGTAGGTATGTAACTTCTGCATCACAAGCCTGAGTTTCCCTAAGCAAGCAGTCAGGTTTGACTCATTCGTTTCGGAGGTGTGACTTTCCCGTTTAACACAGAACCTCTTTATCTACTTGCAGCAACTAATTTATTCCCTCTCACGTGTATGCTGGCATTATTGTTCTGCGTAGGTGGCATGCTGCACCAAGCCTAAGATTGGCAGGGGGAAAGCCTATTTTTCAGTTCCCACCCTTGTGACTATTGCAAAGTAATACAGTTTTTCCTCCAGTATTTTTGTTCTAAGAAACAGTAAAACTAATTGTCACTAGCAAATCCACAGCACAGAAATGCACCTTTTCTGATTAAGGTGCTACATGTTTTGTGTCTTTTCTTTTCTTTTCTTTTTCTTTGATTTTTGCCTGCAATTCTTGAAAGGACTTAGCACGGCTAACCTCTCTAAATTTTCTGATTCTGAGACTCCAGTGTTGTGAGCAGAGGGGGGAAGCCTGAGACGGCCCCGTTAATGAGCATGGGAGTCAGATCTAAAACCAAGAGTTTTGTCACTGGCTTTTGACAACATGTAAACACCTTAAGTGTTGGGGGAGAGGGAGCTTGTGTATCTGCTAGCTGGAAATATATTTTGGCTTTCAAAGACAGAGGGAAGTAACCTTAAGTTCTTCCTCTGAAATTCCATACGTTTTGTAATGTCTCACTCTCGCTATGACTCAGCATATCTTCCAGGTATATTGACTATTTAAGAAATGAACTGAGTTTTATGTGCACCTATTGACACTGTCCTCTTCTCATGAAGGGGCGGGCAGAGCCCAGGGCTCTGTCAGAAGATTGAGCAAGTATTTCATGCTGACAACACATGGTTTATTTTCCATGCCTAATCTGATTTATGCAAAACTTGCAAAAGAACAGCATATATTCTATTTAATTCCACCCACATGTATTTATCAGTATGACACTTCTCACGTGTTTCCTTTTTTACTTGATATATATTATACATTGTAAGTAATTTTAGATGAGGTGGCCATGCTAGTCTGTGCTTGCATATCAGGCTTAAAACAAAAGTAAAATAAAAAACAAAGAAGACACAATGCCGTGACACCTTACTGTGTGCCATAATGTTGTTGGGCTTTTTATTTTTTATTTTGCTTTGTTCTCACCTAATGCATAGCAAGTGATTCAGAGCTTAATTCTGATGGTTTTCTTTCTTTCTTTCTTTCTTTCTTTCTTTCTTTCTTTCTTTCTTTCT
>JAHTLZ010000015.1:27956354-27981724 GCA_023846285.1 Phrynocephalus versicolor | reverse complement strand
CTGAAAAGAAGTTCTCAGTAAGCAGCAGCCACAATCTTAATTTTTCCAGAATTCATCTGGGTCCCAGACCTATTCTAAAGAAGCTGTGCTATAGCCACTTCACCTGATGTTTTCTTCTTTTTGTGCTGGACTCTCCAAGAAACACCTTGGAACAGCATTTGTTTGCTTCAGATTTAAGACTCAAGTGTAGCTGTGTAATAATTAGCATGAAGTCATAGTAAACCTATATTGGACAAATTATGACACTAAAATACAATTAAAATATAGGTTTTTGTCTTAGTTTTTGGCTAACCATTCAGTGCCTTTTGGAACTTGTAAGAACACTAATTCATTCGACCAAAAAATAGCTACAGTAGTTAAAAAGGCACTGTTGAATCGGCATGTTATAAAGTTCATCAAGATGCACTCAATGACCATAATAAACTATAGTAATATCTGTGGAATGTGTAGGTGATCCACGTTTCAACATCTCATTGGGTTCGGCACTGGGATTCATCAGGCAGAAATCAAGAAGCAGCAAAGCGATTTTCAGAACCTAGTCAACTTTGATTACTAAGCCAATAATAATATGTAGGTGTGAAACAAACACTTCAGTAAATTACACAAGCATTTTTGAGAGGGATATAGTTTTGTGTCCTAAAAACAGCAACACTACTCTTATCTTAATGCCTAGGAACCTCTAATTTGACAGGTCCGAGTCCTACTACTAATAAGAAGATATTGCACAGCATTCCTCTTTTCTTCATAGGTTTCTATTCTATAAGTATTTTAAAAATCAAACAAGCAGTAAAAGAAATGCAATAGGGATACAGTTGGACCTTCTGCAAAATTTCATGAATGAAGCAGGATAATTGCAGAAGAAATTATTGTTTACTGGCTCTTGAATTACATATGCCTGTCCACGGAAGTAAAAAAGTTAGAATGTTTGTTTGTGCACAAATAAAAAATAATGGGCCAAGTCCTTTGCATACCTTGGCACTGGCCTAACTCAAACTGGATGCTGAAAGCATATGATTTAAATTAATTTAAAATGTCTAGTCCCCCTCCTTTTAGGTTCCGGTGCTCCGAAGGGTTCCCCTTTACCCTGGTCATAGGGGAAAGGGAGTGTTTAACCATAAACAGCCGACTGCTGACTCACCATGGGATCACAATTCAGCAAAACTATGGCAATTTATTTACCACTTACTTCCAGTGCCTCTTCTGGGTTTTGCCAGCAGGATTTTCCCTAATAATTATACAAAGTTTAAGTTAGAAATTGTAAGGGCTTATTTTAAGTATGAACTTTTTGTATTGAATCAAGAAACAGTTATGAGATCTAAGATATCAATGGTCCAAAACCAGTATACATTATGTTTTTACAAAAGATAGTCTATTTTGATAGGAAAGCATTTTTCCTTATCTGTTGAAGCTTTTAAGCTACTCCTAAATAGAAATTGGATCCTCAGTCCTATATAGTACTATAAGAGTGGGATGCTCTAGCAGCATGTTTATACCTGAGCAAAAGAGAAGATGATGATGTTGGAGGCTGTAATAGCAACTGGGACAGCACGATGTTCAGGGACCCAGGAGCACTTCCATTAATCAGCGGTCCTGTAGGCTGCCATGACAGTTGAACCACTATCAATTCTGGTCTTCTTATTGGAATTCTGATCATGGATAAGAACTTCTTTAACTACCTCCCTAAAAATTTGCTGATTTCAGTGTGTATGACTTATTTCCCAGGCCTTAGATTTTAATAACAAAAGTAAAATACCTGCTTAATCTTTAATACTTTTTAATCCATTTTTTGAACATGAAGTAAACTCATAGCTAAATTAGGCTTATAAAAATTCCTATACATTTTTCTTCTCAATGGCAAAGAGCCCTCTGGCACTTTAATCATTAACAAACTTGGGGCTTGATCAGATGAACATTTGTCTTACTGTTTGTTGTACTGTGGGGATAGTTTGGTTTACTCTTTTTTTTCTGGTGACCAGATGACGTAAACAGAAGAGCAAACTAATTCATCCCTAGAGTGCCCCTAACTGCACCTTTTTGAGCCCCTGCCAGGGCCTTCTACTTGTTTTTGGTACTGCTGGGTTTGCTCCAGCACCTGCAGTCATTGGGGACAGACCAAGGAATGAGCCTTAAGTTGCCAAGGTCCAATTTGTCAGTAGCCTAAAATCTCCTAGAATTTATTCTTTTACTGCTTTACATTTTATACATATTTTATATTGTCTTTGTAAAGAATTACACAGCAATGCTATATTCTGTTATGCCATACAATAAAATTAAATAAAATAAGAAGTGGAAAGACCCAGACTAAAGAGGTTTTCTTGTGGTCTGTATGCCATCTGGATACAAGGATCACACCAAATGGCATATTCCGGGTGTGTCCAACCACACTTGGCCAATAAAAGGATTCTGATTCTGATTCTGATTCTCACCTCCACCCAACCTCAATTGATCCTATTTAGACTATATCAGCCACCTCTACATGGGGGCAGTTTAAATGAGTCCTAAGTCCTTTCATAGAAAAGGCTCAATTTATCACAGGCATAACATGTTAGATTTCAGACAACACATAATGGAAGATGGTGAAGTCAGAAATCATCACTTCAACATTTGGTAATTAGTAGCTGATCAATGTTAATATTGCAGTTATGATTCTCTGCGCTTTCTCTATCAATTTACCTCAGCACAATTGAATATGACATCCAGAATATGTTGTAATAAATTTGTGGCAATTTAAGGAGCCACAGAACTCTTTTGTTGGTTTTACTGCAACTGACCGTTTCAGCAGCAAGTAAGCTGTATAATGAACTTAATCTCTATCCTGTTAGTTATATTCTGTACCCATGTCCAACCTGTTCTCTTTTATTCAGAAATGCATTCTAAGGCTCTTATCCCACATCCACTTTGATGTACTAGAAAGTGCTCTGTGATGTGGATTTTAAAATTGTTTCCCCATGTCCGTTGCACTTTAAGAGAAATAAAGTGCAACCACCACCACCCCAGGGTGACTCAATGTGTTTTACAAGTACCTGGCCTTGGGGTAGTGAAATCCTTGTCGCTGTTCCGGCGCGGATTTTAAACCAGAACATGAGCCTGTGGGAACTCATTAAATACACAGCAAAACCGTTTCGCATCCCCTTTGGTGTCTTCCCGTGAACTTTTTTTTTTTTGAAGTACTTTCTATGGTGTATCAGTGGAGGAGGAGGAGGAGGAGGAGGAAACCTGAGCCATGGCCGAGCCACCGGAGCCAAGGCTTTTGGGGGAGGGGATTGGGCTGGAAGGCACCGCCGCCACTCCGGCAGCCTCTTCCTGCAGGACCCCTCCCTTTCCAATCCTCCTGGCTGTCCACTGAGAGGTGGTCACAAAAAAACCAGCCAGCCTTGGAAAGCAAAGCCCATTTCATCTCCTCCTCCTCCTCCTCCTCCTCCTCTGATTGTTAGCCCTTGAATTTATCGGTGAAAACCTCACCGGAGAGAGCGAGTGAGAACTCATGACCTTCCGTGCCCATTTGCGTGTGTTGGCTCCGGCTCTGCAGCTCAGCGAGGTCTTCTGGCTCCCCTGCAAAGCCACGGGCACCGCAAAGGACAAGAAGGAAGGAGCTCAAGGGAGATGAAGACGCCTTTAAATTGCACCGTGGCTTTTTTATAAAAGGAGAAGGCGGGGCCGGTGATTGCCTGCATGGATGATAACTGAAAGTCAATATATCGGACAGTATGAAAATGAAACAAAAGGTATGGTCACAAAAGGTATGGAAAATTAAAATGCACCCATGGGGACACATTTGCTGCGTTTGTACCACATGACCACAACATAATAAAATACACATTTTACTTTGATGCGTACAACATTGACCTTGGGTAACAGCCTAATTGACCTTTCTCGTAAATCTTCATAGGAGTACAGACTCTGCTAGTTTTTATTATGAAAAAAATTACTTCACTTGTAGTTTTCTTTAATGGTATGTGGGTCTTGGAAGCAAGTGATTTCTTAGGATTCCCAAGACGTTTCCTTTATTTTCTAGTTCAGATTCCATGATAAAACTGTGGGATACTCAGAAGAATCTCTTGGCTGAGATCACCCTTGACAACACTTTAACCACAGCCTGTTTCCTGAATAGT
This sequence comes from Phrynocephalus versicolor, assembly GCA_023846285.1. NCBI lineage: Eukaryota > Metazoa > Chordata > Lepidosauria > Squamata > Agamidae > Phrynocephalus > Phrynocephalus versicolor. The sequence goes on along the minus strand of JAHTLZ010000015.1, from coordinate 27,977,612 downwards.
TGTGGTGACATTTTACTGGCTTTCAAAAGTGACCTGTATATCTTGTCTCACAGTAAGGCACTGGGTTTATTGAAACCAGACATTGATACTGCTAGTATTTCAGCAGCAGGTAAGCTTTACAATATTGTATGAATCTCCTGGATGTTTGTAATAATTCATATTCATTTGGTCCAGTTTATTCAGTTTTACTCAGAAATGAATTGTATTAAAGTGACCTTATAGCTATCAGTTCCTTGTACTGCAGACCTAGCTAGACTGTACCAACAGATTGTCTGCTATACTAAAAGAGAGAGGATTATGACCAAATCTATTCACATATTGTGTCAGATTCCTAATCTTTCTATCTAAGGAAAAGTAACTAACTTCATTTTACTCCAATTAGCATAGGAAAATTCTTTGCTTCTTCAGTTAAACAAAGCAAATAATTATTTGAGGAAGTAGGTTAGAAAGCTGAGTGTGCTTTAGGATGTAGCTAGTGCTAATCCAAGTTTGATGAGAATTATGTAAATTAAAAAAAATAATCTGCTGATGGCATTTTAAAGACTATAATGTGTTACTTGGCATAAAAGTGTATTGGATGTACCTCACTTCAGATATAGTATATCCACAAAAGTTTCAGATTTTTTAAAGGAATCTAGCATATCAGGCAAAAACATTGTCTCTTTTTCCCCAGTACAGAGTACAGAACAGTTACACAAAGGTGTTATATAAAAACAACACCAACATCCCAGTGTCATAATCAGGAGTGCTATCAGGAAAGGACTTAGAAACAGAAGTCCAGGCTTCATTCAAATAAATAAATAAATAAATAAATAAATAAATAATACAGGTAGATAAATGTTGCAAATATAGTAGAACCAATTTATGAAATTTAGAGGAGAGATAATATAGATCAAAATTGAAATAGTATCTCCTCTGGTAGGAACTAGTTGCATTAGGATTGTTCAGAAGAGGCAGCACTAGATCCCCCATCATGATTGTACTGAAGGAAAAGTGGCACATATAAGCAATTCATTAAATAAATAAACATGGACTAAAAGTGAAAGTAGCAAGAAAAAAACTCAGTTATACATTTTAGAGCATGGAATAATATCAGTAATTAATCTATGTATGAAAATATGTACTATGTATTATTAATAAATATAATATATAATACATGTATGAGAAGGACAGGTTTCTTTGACTATTTTCAGACATAAAAGGTTTTGTTATGTAAAATGTTGTGTAAAAAGTCCTGAATGTTTTTTATCATGATAGATTCACTGTAGTATAGTGTTCTAATGGGAATACTGTCATATAAGTACATCTTTTTATTATCTCTTCTCTAGAATCTTACATTTTCGAAAGCCAGCCAGCAGATTATGGGGGGAAATATGATGTGCCCAAATCAATTGAGCTGGCTTCGTATCTGGTATGCTACAGCTTTGTATTATATTTGTAACTAAATAGGGCAAGCAGTATTAGATAAGTCACCCTGTCAGAGTTGTGAATTATTAAACTGAGTTGCATCTAATATCAGCTGCAAAGAATGCCATCCTCTGTTACTTATGAGGTACTGCAATGATGCCGAGGATAATTTTCAGTTTTACAATTGCTTTAAATCATGGATGTGGCACCTAAACATTATCATGTTTTATGCAGCAACAATTAGGTGTGGCTCATGCTCATAGAATAAAATGCATTCCCCAAACTATTTTGCTGATGTTATTTCTTCTTCGGCACTCCATTTTTGATGACCTTTTCAGGGGCTGTTGTTTCCATGCATGGTGGGTCTTGTGTGTTCCAGTCTAGCAGTATTAATACCTTCTAGCCCTTTTCAAGGGCGTTGACGTTGTTGACCACACATCTTTCCATTCTTTCTCTTGTCTGGTTCTTTCTTCATAGAAATGTTGGTAAGATCTGTATGCAGATGGGTGTTTCTGTATGGAGGCTTTCTTTCATTAGGCAGCTAACAGCCATGGGGTGGGGTGGGACGGCAATGTAAAAAAAAAAAGTACCAAGACCTCCTCTACACTATCTCCTCATTTTGCCATGCATCAGCTTTGAAAGGGTTTGTGAAACAAAACAGATAGTTACTGTTTCGGGAGGGGAGGGGGATTATAAACATGGCCACAGCAGATGACATTGTCAGCCTTATGTGGCATAGTTTGGGCCACGTGGTGCCACCCAGTGTATTTTAAAATCTGTTTTCCTTCACAGCTGGGAAGTATGCAGCCAGTTGATGGAGATTTTTAGAAAACTTCCTGAAACAGCAGCCTGGCCTCCTACTTCTCTTGCAGCTGCCGCACCAGGCTTTATTATGTGATACTTATTTGTTCTGGAATGAATGACCCAGAGCAGCAAATATATTTTGGAAAATAAAATTTAAAAAATACAAAAGGGCAGTGCCTTACACATGACAAGATCTAGCAAAGAGTTTTATTTCTATTATAGATACTATCTTGATTGTAGCTCTGACCAAAGGGTTTCTTTGTGCTCTAAGTACATTTTACTTAGAAAGTTAGAAACAAAGTTCATATTTAATAATGTTGACATTTACTTTATCATAGATATTTTTTTTTACACACAACTTCTGCTTTGTCAGAATTACTTTCAGTACAGAATCAGATTTTGCAAATTTAAAATAATTTCATATGGAATAACCTGCAATTCTTAGACACTTCATGGGAATTATTCGTAGATATATATATAAAGGAGAGAATGGCAGAATGAATCTGAAACTGTAAATCATATTCCTATAGCCCCAAATCTCATTTATAATATAAAACAAATAATTCCATGTATATCTTTAATTTTCTCTAGGAACCTTACAAGGGATATGCTTTCACTGATGACTTCACATCAGAGTTGCATGTTTTGCCAAAGAAAGAAAAGGTTAGGTTATACTGCTGAAATGATTTGTTCTGCTAAAAAAAAAACCAGTGATGACTTATTTGAAATAATAAAATAATTGATGTTGCTGTTGTTTTTAAACAAACTGAATGGAGAACATTTTATCTAAGGATAAGAGGATGAAAAGCATGGAAATTACGGTAGTCGCCTGCCACATCATGCCCCAAATATCGCAATCCTGCTATATTGTGGGATCCACCCCCCTCCTCTTAGATGATGTCAGCCATCACAGAGGCCTCCCAACCCAGCCATGGCTGCAGTGGAGGCTTCCAGTCCCAGCTGTGACCCCAACGGAGGACACCTGATCTGGGTCCGGAAGTCTCCACTGCGGCCACTGCTGGGGCTGGAGACCTCAGCGGCTGGTACCTCCACTGGGTCTGGAGGCCTCCATGAGGGTCAGAGGCTTCTACGCCCAGGTTAAGAGGCCTCTGATGGGACGGACGGACTGACGGACAGAGGAAGAGGAGGAGTGTCCATAGCCAGCCAGCCACCAGCAGCCACCATCTGCCTTTCCCCTTGCCCACCCAATTGCTCGCTTGCTGGCTAGTCTCTTCCCTTCCCTCACTCTCTAGCCAGATCCTTTCCTTGCCCTTCCTTCTTTCAGCCAGCTAAGGAAAAGGGGTCCCTGTGACTGTTCACCAACCTGACCACCTGCGTTCCCCTTAGTTGGGGCAGCAGCAGCAGCTTCTCCTGTTTTCCCTCCTTCCCTCGCCCTTCCTTCTTTCCTCTCAGCCAGCTAAGGGAAAGGTGTTCATTCCTGGCCACACCACCACCACCTGCCTTTTCCGTCATCCGCCCACTCACTTGCCAGCTTTCTGGCACAGCAACATGGCTGGGAAGCATAGAATCATAGAGTTGGAAGAGACCTCAAGGGCCATCTAGTCCAATCCCCTGGCATGCAGGAACCCCCCTCACAGTGCTCCTGACATATGGCCAACCAGCCTCTGCTTAAGAACCTCCAAAGAAGGAGACTCCACCACCCTCCGTGGCAGCATATTCTACTGCCGAACAGCTCTAACTGTCATGAAGTTCTTCCTAATGTTTAAATTGAATCTCTTTTTCTGTAGTTTGAAACCATTACCCTGAGCCCTAGTCTCTGAAGCCACGGAAAACAAATCAGTTCCTTCTTCAATGTGACATCCTTTCAAATATTTAAACATAGCTATCATATCCCCTCTCACTAGAGATTGGCACGACTTGAAAAAAAATTTTTTTGAGTTGTCATTAGTCGGGCCGGTTCCGTTTCGGCTCATTTCCGTTTTTCGCGAATATTCGCTAAAATTAGTCGGTTCGTTTTTTCGTTTTCGTTAGTACTGGTTTTTTGGGGGGGGAGCGGGCTCCTGGAGGCACCTCTGTGGGGTGGGTGCCTCCTCTGGCCCGCTATAAAGGGAAAGCGGGCTCCTGGAGGCACCCGTGGGTGCCTCCTATCCTCACCCACTAGGAAGGGGAAGCAGGCTCCAAGAGACCCATCAACATGGGGGTTTCCCCTCCTCACCTGCTGCTGCAAAATGGCATGCATAGCCATATGGATATGCATACCACTATTGCAGACAGTGAGACCAGTCCACTGGTACGACCCTCCGTCCAGGACGACTGGGTCGCACCTGCCATGTCCCACAAAGAAGGGAATCATACTTGCGTGTTGTGCAATGCAAGTAGATCTGGCTTAGGGTTAAGGTGGGTTAGTGCAAGGGCTAGGGTTAGGCTAGTGACGGGTAAGGTTACGGTGGGCTAGTGGGTTGCACCTCTGGGTGCCTCTCTGACCCACTAAGAAGACAGTGTACTGTGACGTATGGGTAAGGAGTCAAGGATTAGGGTTAGGGTTAGGGGGCTAGGGCAGGTTTTAGGGGGCTTTTTGGCACATCCCAGAAGTCTCCATGGCCAAGTGGCCATGCGATTGGTGGGATGGCTCCAAAAATTTGCATGGTCGTCCACTCCCACATGGCTGGCCATGGCCACTCGGCCAGCCCATCATTGCGCAGGTGTAAATAAAATAAAAAAAATAAAATCAATGGAGGACAGAGGAGGAGAGGAGAGACATTTTGTTGCAAGAAAAAAACCACTGCTACTGTGAAAAATCTGGCAGTTTATAAATTTCCGCGTGTTTCTGTTGTGCTTGTGTGTTTTGGACCACGATTTCAAAAGCAATATTGCGTTCACCGCCCCATTTTGGATCCCCCGCCCGCACCGAATGGCATGGCGACTCGAGTCCGGCTGCCCAGGACGGGGGGGAGGCGGGACCCCCCCCTCCAGAAACCATCCCTCCGGTAGGTGCCCTGCGCCCTTAGTCAAGCAGGCATTTTTCCGCCTGCTTTTTGGCCCGGGAATGGGTGGGGGGAGAGTTTAAAAGTTTTTTCCTGTGCCGTCCGTGCCACTTGCTTACGTTTTAATTGCGGCGGCCGGCGGCGAGACTGGCTGCGACTCGAGCCTGCGGCGAGTCCCACCAGAGCAGCCCAGGACGGAGGGGGGGAGGCCGGGACCCCCCCTCCAGAAACCATCCCTCTGGTAGGTGCCCTGAGGCATGGCAGGCATTTTTCTGCCTGCTTTTTGGCCAGGAACCGGGTTTTTTTAACTTTTAAAAACTTTTTTCTGTGCCGCGTGGCATCGCGCGATGCAAGTAACAAGCACGACAAATCAGACCAAAATTGTTCGTTCGTCGGTTCGAGCTCGAATTCTGGAGGAGTAATTCCCGTTACCGTTGCCGCAGAGTAACGGAACCGAGTAACGGAAACGGAAACGGGAATACCACTAAGTCGTGCCCATCTCTACCTCTCACCCTTCTTTTTGAAAGGCTAAACATTCCCAGCTCCCTAAGCTGTTCCTCATAAGACGTTTCTTCCATACTTTCAACCATCCTGGTCACCCTCCTCTGCACCCGCTCGAGGTTGTCAACATCCTTTTTAAATTGAGGCGCACAGAACTGGACACAGTACTCCAGATGGGGTCTGACCAGAGCAGAATAGAGTGGTACTATCACTTCCCTTGATCTAGACACTATGCTTCTGTTGACACTTCACTTGATCTAGACACTATGCTTCATCTCAGCCAGCTGAGGCGAAAGGAAGAAGGGCAAGGGAAGGAGGGCCTCTGGAACCAGCCGTAGCTGAAGTGGAGGCCTACGAACCTGACCTGATATGCAGAGGTCATCACCACAACATTGTCCACATCACAGATTTTCATTTATTGCAGGTGGTTATGTATGTAATCCCCATGATAAGCGGGTGTCTACTGTATTCACAATACTGAATCCATCATGTAATATTTGTCATGTGACCCAGTGCATAAATTCTTAGACTTAAATAATATGATTTCAATGCATTTTTGGGTTTATTATGATTGTACTGTACACTAATAATGTCTGACAGAAAAGGAATGAAACACACAAAATTTCCAAATAAGTCAAACGGGAGTTCCTATTTTACTACTTTTAAACTAGAAGCCAACACAGATTTATCAAGAAAAAATCCTGATAGGAGTAACCTGATCTCATTTTTTGATTAGGTAACCACCCTGGTAGTCAGAGGGAATGCTGTAGACATAACATATCTTGATTTCAGCAAAACTTTTGACAACTTTCCCCATGATACCCTGATTAGCAAGCTAACTAGATGTCAACTGGATAAAGGAAGTATAAAGGGGATACAAAATTAGCTTCAGAATCGTAATCAGAAGGTGATGATTAATGGCTCTTTCTCTAAGTGGGAGGTGGTAACAGGCGAGGGATCCCAAGGCTCAGTCCTGGGTCCAGTGCTTGTCAACATTTTATTAATGACTTGGAAAGGGGAGTGCAGGGAATGCATGTCAAATTTGCAGATGACACAAAATTGGGTGGAAAAGCTAATACTCTAGAAGACCGAAACAAAATTTAAAAGGATTTTGATAAGTTGGAGCACTGGGCTGAAGCCAATGGAATTTAACAGGGGTAAGTTGAAAATACTTCACCTAGGAAGAAGAAACCAAATGCACAGGAACAAGATGGGGGACAACTATCTCAGCAATACTACAAGTGAAAAGGACATTGACATTCTTGTAGATTATAAAATGAATATGAGCAAACAGTGTGATGTGGCCATGAACAATGCAAATGCCATTTTAGGCTGCATTACCAAAAGCATTGTTTACAAACCCCATGAGCTGGAGCAACTGACTTGTCCCTTCTATTCAGCATTGGTTAAGCGACAAGGATGATCAGGTGACTGGAAACCAAGCGCTATGAGTAAAGTCTGAAAGAACTGGCGATGTTTAGCCTAGTGAAAAGAAGATGGAATAGCACTTTTCAAATATTTGAAGGGATGTCATACAGAGGAGTGGCAGGATCTGTTCTCAATCAACCCAGAGTGCAGGCTGCACAACAATGGGCTCAAGCTAAGAGAACCCAGCTTTCAGTTGAATATCAAGAAAAACCTCCTAACTGTTAGAGCAGTATGGCAATGGAACCAATTACTTCAAGAGGTGGTGAGTGCTCCAACACTGGAGGCATTCAATTTTTTTTAAATTGTTTTTTTAACAAACATACAAACATACAATAAACAATAATACCAGCAAACACTACAAAGTACACCCCCTGGGACCATCCAGTATTCTTGTATCTTCTCTTCCTTCTTCTTCATCTTCTTCTTCTTTTTTTCTAGTTGGCTTCTTAAGGTCCTTTTCTCCAGAACTGTGTTGGATTATACATCGGTTGTATCCCTTTCCCTTTTAGTAGTATATAATCTATAAATTTTCCCCAAATATCATAAAAAATATCCTTTCTCATTTCCCCTCGCAAAACTTTTATATTGCAGGACAATTTATCATTTAAAGCTATATCCCACACTTCCTTATACCAGTCAGCAATTTTAAAATCTAATTTCAGTTTCCAATTTTTAGCTATAATCAGTCTTGCTGCTGTCATAAGATTTGCAATTAATTATTTTGTTTTCATATCATATTCATTAATAGGTGGTAATGATAACAATGCAATTTCCGGCTTACATTTAATATCAGTTTGTAGTATTTCTCTTATCTCACCGAAAATCTGTTGCCAAAACTTTTGAACTATTTCACATTCCCACCAAAGATGAATATAGGTGCCTGTCTTTTTTTCACATTTCCAGCAGAGCTTAGAATATCTTGGGTTTATTCTATTCAGTCTGACTGGTGTCATATACCATCTTAAAACTAGTTTAAAGTAATTTTCTTTTATTCTGACTGATAATAATCGTAAAATCTTCAAATTTCAAATTCTTTTCCATTCATTTTTATTTCTTTCTTTATCTATGTCTTGTTTCCAAACCTCTCTTATTGTGACTTGCTCCCTTTCCTCAAGTGAATCCTGGATTATTTTATATATTTTACCCACTGCTCCTTTCCCTGTATTTCCTTTCTCTGGTTCATATGTTAACAAGAATTGTTCAAACTTTGTATATTCTCTGAGTTGTGTGTTTCTCCTTGTCCATTCTTTTGTCCAACTTTCTAACTGGGCATAATTCAACCAAGATAAATCCTTGGCTTGCAGTATGCGCTTAATTTCCTGCTTTGTTCTCATCTTTTTAATCCACTCTTTTAATCTTGCCACTTTCATTGTTTTAAATAATTCTCCATATTTCTTCATATTCGTGGGGAATTTTTTCTGATGTATCACCAAACCGAGAGGGGATCCTTCCAGTGCCAGTTTCCTTCCATACTTTTTCCAAGTGGTTAACAGGGAACTCAGGAGCGGGTTTTTAATTGGATATCTTTTTTGGGGGGGGAAACTGAACAAGTATTTATTTATATCTCCATTTAACTCATCTGATTCAAGTTCCCACCACATTAATTTAAATAATACTTCCCCCACACAGCTAAGCTGGTTAGCTGTATAATAGATTCTAAGGTTAGGTATGCCTATGCCTCCATCCTTTTGAGATCTATACCAAAAGCTTTTACTTATTCTTGCTTTTCTACCACCGTTGCAATATCTGTTTATGAGATCTTGATAAGCTTTAATTTCAGCTTCTGTGTACTGAATGGGTAGCATTCTAAAAAGGAAGTTAATTTTAGGAAGTATCTTCATTTTTACCATTGCTATTCTACCAAACCATGATAGATTTAATTTGGAGTAATTTTGTAATTTATTTCTGATCTCTTCCTTTAATTTAATATAGTTCCGTTCTTTGGTCTTAAGGAAATCTTTGCCTAAAAGTATCCCTAAATATTTCATATATTTGCAGACTTTCAATCCATAGTTGGAAATCTCCTCCATATCTTGTTTATCATGATTAAACAGCATAATTTCTGATTTTTTCCAATTTACACATAACCCAATTGTTTCGCCAAATTCCTTTAAATGTGATTTTATTCTTGGTATATTTTCTGATGGATTTTTTATTGTTAACAAGGCATCATCCGCAAATAAACTAATTTTAATCTTCCCCTCCTTCCCCATACCTTTGATTAGTTGATCATCCCTTATTGCATTTGTGAATAGCTCTATGACTATGCAAAACAGAACTGGTGACAAAGGACATCCCTGTCTCATTCCTTGGCCTAAAGTAATCTGTTCTGTCATCCCATCATTGACTATAATTGACAAAGTACTGTCTGAGTAAAGTTGATTTATTACACCTAGAATTTTTTCCCAAAACCCCATTTCTCTAATAGAAGTTTTAACACAGACCATTGAACACAATCAAAAGCTTTAAATAGATCTAAGGATAGAATACATGCTTTATCTTGCGATCTTCCCATCTCATGAAGAACATTCAAAGTTCTTCCTATAGTGTTCGACATTTGTCTACCCTTAATAAAACCAGTTTGATCTTCTTTAATATATTTGTCTGTAAAAGTATACATTCTTTTGGCTAGAATTGCTGTGAAAATCTTTGCATCTTGATTTATAAGAGATATTGGTGTATAGGATCCAACATCTGTTGGATCCTTGTTAGGCTTGAGAATTAAAATAGTTAACGAGTTTTTCCAGGAGATAGGGGCTTGCTCTCCTTCCATTATCTCATTGTAAAGCTTCTTTAGCTTAGGTATTAACATTGATTTAAATATCTTATAAATTTCTGGTCCCAATCCATCAGCTCCTGGAGTTTTAGCGTTCTTTAATTTATTTATCACATCTTCCATCTCCTCCTCTTTAACAGATTTCTCCATTTCAAGCCTGTCTTCCTCTCCTAATCTTGACTTTAGGTTTTTACAAATGTATTGTTCCATAACTTACTTCCTGTTGTTGTTAGATGTATATAAATTTTTGTAAAATTCTTGGATAGCTTTTAATTTTTCTTTGATTTGTGTACAGTTATTACCTCTTAGGTCTTTTATCCTTCCTATCATACATTTTTCTTTTCTTTTCTGTGCTATCTTATCTAGCATCTTCAAATTTTTATTACTATATTCAAAAAAGTTTCTTTTCAAATATAGTAAGTTTCTTTGAGTTTGTTGTAATTCTATATCTTCTAGTTCCCTTTTCCTAGCCTCAATCTGAATTAAGATTTTTTCATCTTTACTTTAAAAAAATTGAGATTCAAGGTCTGATATTATAACTTCTAATTTTTTCTTGTTTACCTCCTCTCGATTTTTTATTATAAAATTTTCTCTTATTATGTAGCCTCTGGCCACAGCTTTCAAAGTGTCCCAAATAACTCCTATTTGTCCACTGCCTTCTTCATTAATGTTCCAAGTTTCTAGCCATTCTTTTTGTATTCTTTCTACTGTATCCGAGAATTGGAAAATTCTAGGATTTATTCTCCACCTTCTAGCTTCTCTATAATTCTTCTTGTTTTCTATTTCAGCAGTCATTAAAACATGGTCGGAAATTTTTATCATCTCTATGTTTGTGTTTGCAATTTTAGATAATAAGCTTTGTGAGACAAATATAAAATCTATTCTAGAGTAACCTTTGTGGACTGGGAAGTAAAATGTATATTTTCTTTCATCTCCCTTCAATTCTCTCCAAACATCCTTTAAACCTGTATTTGCGATGAATTTTGTTAAAGTTACGTGTCTGACCCTCCAGTCCGCATTCTTATTAATTGTTTTGTCTTTAATTTTATCCATAACCATATTGAAATCTCCAGCCATAATTATGTGTCCCTTCTGTACCTTTTCTATCTGCCCCCAAACCTCTTTGTAAAACAAGTTTTGATTGGCATTTGGTGCATAAACATTTATCAATGTATATTGTCTGAACCAATCGTGCCCTGAAGAATTATATATCTACCTTCCATATCTTTCACAGTTTTTTCAACAATACAATCACGATGCTTTGAAATTAAGATAGCCACCCCGTTGCTTTAGATGATCCAGAACTTTTCTCATATATGTTAATATTGGGTAATTTCAGTTCATTTAGTCCTTCTTTCATTTGGTGTGTTTCTTGAAGGAAAACGATGTCCGGTTTATTCCTCTTGATTAATGACTCTATTCTCTTTCTCTTCAGCACAGAACCTAGGGCCCTTGCATTCAGTGTAGCTAATTTTAAAACTTTACCCATAGTTTTTTTCTATTTTCCATCTGGCACGGTTCCACTGTGCAACTATTCAAACAAACACCACTTGTAATAAAAACTATATAAACCCAAGCCCTACCACCTACACTTATTTTCTGTTCTCCCATCCTTTTGGCCATCATACACATCTTGTATGCACCCTTATAGGGTGGGAGGGGGAAAGCACCCATCCATCCGATGGCTAATACAGGATCCAGAAGCTCTATATTAGGTCTTAACACTGTCTATCTTTGCTTTAAAATAAGAAAAAGGAAATAAAAAAGAACAAAAAAAGTTTCACTCTTTTCTTCCTTCTATTCTTCCTCCCTCCCTCTCAACCCCAAGGGGAAGAGAAAAAAAAACCTCATGGGACGGGAAAGAGGAAGGTATGAGCAGGGGGGAGGAAAAGGGAAGGGGGGAAAGGGATGGGAGTGCGGGAAGGCATAGGGCAAATATAGGGAAGGAAGAGAAAAAAGAAAAAAGAGAAATAAAGAGAGAGAGAGAAGGGAGCGATGTCTTCAGCATTCCGGATCTCCTCGATTTAATCTTCGGGGTTAATTGTCAGTTGAGACTGGTGAGGATCTGGCAGCCGGTCCTGGAGGAGTCAGCTTTTCAAGTTGAATGTTCCATGCCTTCAGAAGTTGTTCACCTTCTTCCAAAGAATAGATTTTATGCAAAGTTAGGCCTTTCCATACTTTAAGGAAGATCGGGAATCCCCAGTTATATTTGAAGTTAGAACATAAGAACATAAGAAGAGCCATGCTGGATCAGGCCAAAGGCCCATCTAGTCCAGCTTCCTGTATCTCACAGCGGCCCCACCAGGTGCGTTTGGGAGTGCATGAGACTAGATATCTGTCTCCCGACACCACTCCCCTGCATCTGGCCCCCGAAGCAACCCGGTTCAAAGCCTGGAGACTCCACATCTCCATCATGGTTTGTAACCTGTGATGGACTTTTCCTCCAGGAATCTGTCCAATCCCCTTTTGAAGGCATCCAGGCCAGATGCCATCACCACATCCTGTGGCAGGGAGTTCCATAGACTTACAACGCGCTGGGTGAAAAAATATTTTCTTTTGTCTGTTCTTACTCTCCCAGCACTCAATTTGAGTGTATGTCCCCTAGTTCTGGTGTTTTGGGAGAGAGAGAAGAGCTTCCCTCTATCCACTTTACTCATACCCTGCATTATTTTGTACGTCTCAATCATATCCCCCCTCAAGCGCCTTTTTTCCAGACTAAAGAGGCCCAAATGTTTTAGCCTTTCTTCATAAGGGAGGTGCTCCAGCCCGGTAATCATTTTTGTCGCTCTCTTCTGCACCTTTTCCAGTTCCACTATGTCTTTCTTGAGATGCGGTGACCAGAATTGTACACAATACTCCAGGTGGGGCCTTACTATTGTTTTGTATAATGGCATTATAATGTTGGCTGTTTTATTTTCAATCCCCTTTTTGATAATCCCTAGCATGGAATTGGCCTTCTTCACCGCTGCCACACATTGGGGAGACACCTTCATGGAGCTGTCCACCAACACACCAAGATCTCTTTCCTGATCCGTCACGGATAACTCAGAGCCCATGAGGTGATAGATGAAGTTTGGGTTTTTTGCCCCAATATGCATTACTTTACATTTGGTTACATTAAAACGCATTTGCCATTTCTCAGCCCACTCCCCAAATTTGGAGAGATCCTTCTGGAGCTCTTCACAATCTTCTCTGGTTTTTACCACACGGAAAAGTTTTGTGTCATCTGCAAACTTGGCCACCTCACTGTTTATCCCTGTCTCCAGGTCATTTATGAACAGATTGAAAAGCACCGGTCCCAGGACCGAGCCCTGGGGCACACCGCTTTTCACTTCTCTCCATTGCGAAAATTTCCCATTGACACCTACTCTTTGTTTCCGGGATCTCAACCAGTTCTCAATCCATAAGAGGACCTGCCCTCTTATCCCCTGACTGTGCAATTTTCTCAGCAGCCTTTGGTGAGGGACTGTGTCAAAAGCCTTTTGAAAATCCAGATAGACTATATCCACCGGTTCACCCAAATCCACATGCCTGTTGACCTTTTCAAAAAATTCTAAGAGGTTTGTCAGACAAGATTTACCCTTACAGAAGCCATGCTGATTTTCTCTCAGCAAGGTTTGTTCTTTTATGTGTTTTAAGATTTTCTCTTGGATGAGGCTTTCCACCATCTTCCCTGGGACAGATGTAAGGCTAACCGGCCTGTAGTTTCCCGGGTCCCCCCTCCTTCCTTTTTTAAAAATTGGTGTGACATCTGCTATCCTCCAGTCCCCCGGCACTGTGGCCGTTTTAAGAGACAAGTTGCATATAAACGTTAAGAGATCTGCAATTTCATTTCTCAGTTCCCTAATAACCCTTGGGTGGATGCCATCTGGGCCCGGTGACTTGTTAATCCTCAATTTATCAATTAGTCCTAAAACCTCCTCTCTTTTAACCTGTATTTGATTTAATTCTTTAGTCAAGAGGGGCGGCTGAGGCAGCGGAATCCGCTCAAGGTCCTCTGTCGTGAAGACAGACGCAAAGAACTCATTCAATTTCTCTGCAATGTCCAAGTCTTCCTTCACCTCCCCTTTTCCTCCCTCACCATCCAGAGGGCCAACTGGTTCTCTGGCAGGTTTTCTACTTCTAACATATTTAAAGAAGCTTTTATTATTACCCTTTATATTGCTAGCCATTCGTTCCTCAAAGTCTTTCTTTGCCTCCCTTATCATTTTCTTACATTTCTTTTGCCAGAGTTTGTGTTCCTTTTTATTATCCTCATTTGGGGAGGATTTCCATTTACAGAAGGACCTCTCCTTGTGCTTTAGAGCCTCTCTAACTCCACTTGTTAACCATGCCGGTGTCCTCTTGGACTTAAATGAGCTCTTCTTTCTTTGTGGTATGCACTTGTGCTGGGCCTCTATTATTGTTGTTTTAAACAGGCTCCATGCACACTGAAGAGATTGGATTCCTCTAACCTTCCCCTTCAGTTTCTCTCTAACTAGTTTCCTCATCTGAGGGAAGTTTGCCCTTCGAAAATCAAGGGTTTTTATGTCTGATTTGGTTGACACTCTTCCTCCGACATGCATGGCAAAGGTAATTGCAGCATGGTCACTGTTCCCCAGAGGCTCAGTGACATTCACACCCCTGACCAGGTCCTGAGTATCACACAATATTAGATCCAGAGTTGCCTGTTCTCGGGTGGGCTCCGTGACAAGTTGCTCTAAGGCACAGTCATTCAGCAAGTCGAGAAACCCAGTTTCTCTTTCTTGCCCAGAGCTCGCATTGGCCCAGTCAATGTGGGGATAATTGAAGTCCCCCATGATTACTATCCTATCCCTCTTAGCCACCTCCATGATTTCTCTCCTGATTTCAAGGTCCCCCTCAAGGTTTTGATCTGGTGGACGATAGAATACTCCAATGATCACATCACTCCTTGGACCTGGTAGTTTAACCCACAGTGATTCTATGGTGGAGTCAGACCCTCTGTCCATCTCCATTCTGCTGGATTTTACCCCTTCTTTGACATAGATGGCCACTCCTCCTCCAACCCGCCCCTCTCTATCCCTTCTATAGAGTTTATAGCCTGGGATTGCTGTATCCCACTGGTTCTCCACATTCCACCAGGTTTCTGTTATGGCTATTATATCTATGTTATCCCTAGCTGCCAAATGTTCAAGTTCTCCCATCTTTGCTCGGAGGCTTCGAGCATTGGCGTAGAAGCACCTGTACAGTGGGTCCCGCAACAACAGCTGCTGCCTTGTTCTTTCTCCCGCACAGCTTTTATTATCAGTAGACAAACTGTCATATTCCGTTATTCTCCCAGTGCTAATACCTGCTATGCCATCTCTATGTGATTCTCTACCCTCTTCAACCTCATTCCCCGAGGATGATGTGTTCCGAACCGGATGCCACTCAGCTCCTGTCGGCTTTCCCCCAGTTATCAGTTGTGCTTTCTCAGAGCGCTTGTCACAGGTTTCATCGTTTTCCTCCATTCAGAGCTCTCTCTGAAGATGTCCTGATAGGCTTTCACAATTCTGTCACCTCGCTTCAGCAGCTCAGGTTTTGCTCTGATAGTAGACATAAGTTGTTCTTTAATGGCATATGAGGTAAATCTGATCAAAATTGGTCTTGAGATTCCTCTTTTTGCACCCTTTCAATATCTCTCTCCACAAGCTGTTGGGGGAGAATAGAATTAAGCCAAGCGAGAATTTCTTTTTTCATTTCGCCTCTGTCTTGAACCTCAAAGTTAATTAGTTTAAGATTGGACCTTCTCAAATAATCTTCCATGTAGATAAGCTTCCTTTGCAAAGAGTCTATTTCCTCTTCATGGGTGGCAATATTCTTCTCATTTTTGGTGGCTAGTATTTGAACGTGTTTTACCTCATCTGCTAGTTTTTTCAGCTCTGTACCATTTTTGGAAACTTCTGCTTGAACCTTTTGGATCTCATGAGATAAATCTTTCTTTAAATCTTTGTTTTGAGTAGATAGAGAATGGAAACGATCCTCAATGGTAGAGGTCATATCTTTCAAGGCTAGCTTCAACAGATTAGTGAACTCCATTTTCATATCTTTGATTTCCTTAAGAAAATCCGGCTGTTGTCCTGGCAATTTGCCAAAATCAGACGCCATTGTGTCCACTGCAGGAGCAGTTTCCAACCTTTCCAGAGACGCTTGCTGGTACGTGGAATCTGACGGTTTTCGAACCCACCTTCTAAATGCGAAGGTTGGGGCTTTTTTCTTAGCTGGCATGCAGAAAAGCAAGGAGATATGTCTCTTCCGCCCACTGACGCGACGGCCACTCGGATTCTCTAGCTCTGATTCATAAGAAGAAGAAAACTTGAAATACTGTCTCTAAAGACTCCAGACTCGTGAGTAAATGAAGCCATAAATTACTGGGGAGGTACGCCGAAAACTCCGTGCTTTTAAAGAGAGATAAACATGAAATATTGAAGCACTAAATTACTTTCACTTTATGCCGAAGCGGCGACGCTGCTAATTGGACAGAGTTAGAGCTGTTGTTTTTTCTCGGGGCTAGAAAGAGAAAGAGAGACACTGGAGGCATTCAAGAGAAATTTGGACAACCACCTGACAGATATCCCTTGATTTATATTCCTACATGTAGTGGGAGTTTGGACGTGATGGCCTTGTAATCCCCTTCCATCTTCACTGTTCTATGATTCTGTGGTCATCCAGGTGGCAGGGCATGGAACACACACATGCACCATGTGATCTTGGTTGTTTCCTAGAAGACACAATGGAAATTTGAACTCCAGGCTGTGACTTCACAGTCAGGTGCTCCAGCTCCCTAGATATCCATAACAGAATGCCTGTCTTGCCAGTAACATAAATACATCAATCAGTTACATGGAAATCAGTTAAAAACATTCTTCTGTACACGTCTGCATCAAGAAATAATAATCCTTATACAGACACATCATCTACCTGGATAGCCCTAGCCAAGTCTCTCTGTCTCTTTCCCTCTTCCTCCCCCTTCCTCCCTCTACCCCTTAACTTATCAGATAATTTTTCTCTGCAGAGGTGGTGTGAGAATCAACAGGAGAAGCCCATAAATAGTTCCCTCAACTTTAAGGAAGAGTGCATTCTGGCTGGTTATTTTTAGGTACTGTATATTATTTCCTTCAGGTTAGTGAGCTTGCTGTGCCCCCAAGATGCTGCTTTCCAGCATCCAACGCTGCACTCTTCTGACAGAAGCTGTTTTGATTTAGCTGTGATGCTAATTGAAAACAGGGAGTAAAGATGTAAATATTGCAAATAGTGTTTCTTTAATCCGTTTATAATAATAAATATACATTTGCTCTGTTTTTCATATCCATTAGCAATCCTGGAGATTAGCAGTAGCTCCTTCAGCGGTCTACTGTTCACCCTGTACTTCGGAAGGATCTCTGAAGATGTTTGATTTCATACTTCATCCTGGAATCCCCAACTTAGAAAAACAAGATAAAGCAGAAAGTAAATGTTTAAACAGAGATTTTGATTCAACAATGTTTAGTGTTGTATAAATATGTGCAAAATGTTTGCAAGTTTGATGGGCTAGATTCCTTATTTCTAGGTATGGACCTATCCCATATAAATCCAATATATGCCCTCTTGTGATCTGTCTCTCAACGACTATCTTGATTCTGCTCTGTGCACTGAAGTATGTTGTGGCTGACAAAAGCTGGAATGTGAACAACAAGCTCGTGATCTGCAAAATAAGAGGAATAATAAAGGGAAAGGCCCCTCCTACCTTGTATCATCATTGCTCCTGCTTCTTAACACCACTTCATTTCCCTCTTTTTGCCCATCTTGCTCCTGTTTCTCTCCACTTTCCAGTTTCATTCCTGCTTCCACTGGCAGTCCTCATAGGACTGATATAATACCACCGATCCTCTAACATAGTTGAGAAAAGGAACAGCCCTGATGAGCATTATTAGAACACTGCTTTTGTTCCTAGCCCAGAAAATGGCAAAGCATTATATGTGTTCCATCACACAACTATAACCACCCCTACTTTTGTGCATGTCTGTTGGTCAATAAGCAAGTGTTATAGATGATCTACCAATATTCTAATTGCAGTGCTGTTTGGTGAGAAAGAAAAATAGGGAATTTGGCAAACACACAAGACATTTCTGCACGTTGTGGGCAACTCAATGCTATAGAAAGATGCCTTGAAAATGACACATCAAATAAGTTTCAGGCACCTGGAAGATGAGTCATAGCAACTGGACTTCTTTTCTTGAGAGATTGAAATGTTTCGCTGTTCATCCAAACAGCTTTGTCAGTCTGAAGAAAGCTAGTTGTGAGTCTTCCATTTTATAGTTCACTTTGAGAGCTCACAACTAGCTTTCTTCAGACTGATGAAGTCTGGTTGGATGAACAGCGAAATATTTCAATCTCTCAAGAAAAGATGTCCAATTTCCAGATAAACTCACCTGGGTGACTGAGAATCTTCACAGACATAGGTTTTAGGCATGCTCAATTTCCAGATAAACTCACCTGGGTGACTGAGAATCTTCACAGACATAGGTTTTAGGCATGCATACCCAGATGGCAAGCTAACTGGTGTGCATATATGTTACAAGCTCATTCTGCTTTGCAAAAGGCCCAAGCAGGAGGAAGTGCAAACACTGAAGCTTCTAGGCTGGAATTTCACATTTGTATGCTAAATTTTAAAGAAATCAGAAAGGCTACATGTTCTATGTCATAATCTCTTCCTTCTTCCACTACTGCAATTCCAACAATTAGATAAAGATGGAGCCAGTGCTTCTGAAAACCACTGACTGAAAATGCTTTTTTTCATATCGATATTTGGCTTGAGAAGCATACAATCTCTTTTTCTTCTGGCAAAGCCTGACTATCCCTAGCCATGGTTATCCCAGATTTCTCATGTGTGCCATATGATGATGATACAGTTGCAAGTCAAAAGTTTGGTTAAACTGACCATTTTCCTCTCTCAGTGTCTGAACGAATGATTGTGACTGAAGGCATGAAATACGTTCCTGGACCAATAGCTGCACTACCTGACAAGTGGGAAATACCTTTCTTTGGAGTTTCACCATGTTCATCACAGGTCCCTGAACAATTTGAGACAAAAATACAATCTGAGGAGCAGGTTTGTATGGTGCCTTCTTTGGAGGTAACAATCCATTAGAGGAGCCGCACTCTGGCTGAGTGGAAAAACAGAAGGTGCAGATTTATGTCTTGATTTACTGAACTTGTATTCTTTTAAAAACTTTGGTTGGTGCTATGCTTAAATGTTCAAGCTGCTTTGAACCAGAACTTGTGGCATTTCCCCATATCATTTAGGTTACAGACTATAAAATTGACTTGTACCCATTCAAAAGGCAAAATCTAAAGGGATATTGCATTTTCTCATCCATCATTAAAGAGATTTTTTTCCTTATGTGTATAGCATTGTTGTTTCTAGATGCCTGGGCTCTACCAAAAAGGAAATGACCCCACTAATTTGAATTTGCACTTTGTAGGACGAATGAGAAATTGTTGGGTCCTTATCCTTGTGCCACCCATTCCAAGATGATGATCCATTGTGGCTGCATCATAGGTGCCATTTGACATGATGTGCCTATTTATAGCTGGGGGAAGCAAAGGGAAACAAAATACTCTCCCACTAAGCTCTCTCTAAGCAGATAGGCCAGGTTAGTGAAGGGACTTGGAGATATTGTTCATCATTATCCAACAATTAGGACAAAACTGTGTCATCTTCTGCCCTCCTATTTATCACTTGTTGGACTTCAAGAACTGGAATCGGTCCACAATCCTCAGTTTACCCAGATATCTTAGTATTAGTTTATATTACAATTCTAGGATTGGCAGGTTTTAGGTTGTTAATTAGACTTTTTGAGATCTACTGTTTGGATGATAAAAAGGAGTGTGCTGGGTTTGGTTTTGTGCATGCTTTCATGTTGAATCCTAGTACTGTTATATCGTTTGTTTAGAATGCTGAAACAGAGAGTGATGTATCCACTGTGGAGCCATTACAGGAAATTGAAAAGCAGCATTGCATCAGTGAAGAAACCTCTCCAGAAGTGCCAGAAGTAATACCAGAAAATGCCCGCTCTTTGGGCAAGGGCAAGCTACCAGCCTTAATAACAATAGTAGATACAGGTACTCCGCATAGTAGTTTTCGAAGAGGTAGCCTTATTAGCTTGTGCTAGCATATCATGCAATGCCAAGAGAAAAATAAAAAAAAAAATATAGATGACAAAAACACTGTGGCACCAAATGACTAAATTGCTATATTTTAATGGGAGCCTTTGTTTACAAGTCTGAGGAAGTGGTACTTCAAGATGTCTGTTTCAGTGGTATGATTCCAGTGTATATTAAAATGTGGCATGCATTATTTTGGCAGTAAGGATTGGGTTGCCTTATGATCACTAGTCTGCACATATTTTCCCCTGCATTGGGAGCAACTAAAACATGAAATATAATTTTGATGTTTTGACCAACAGTATGTCTGCATTTCCCACTCCCCCCCAGCTGGCTCCCCATAGTTTTTGAAGAATATTGTTCCTTATGGATTTAAAAAAATATATTTGCAGTATTGCTTATAGGTCAGTGTATGATCAAAGGTGGCAAAACACTGATTTAAGTGGTCACCCTGCCAGATTATCTGAAGATAAGCAGCACACTTTATCAAACCTGCCAAAAGAACCCTAGTTATATCTAGTCTTATACATTTTTCCAGCAGGTCTATATATTGACAGGAGCATTCACACTATTTTTATTTATTTCCATTTCAACTATTATGACAGGCTACATTGCTCTTTAATTTTATATCAATTCACCTTCTCTTATTCAGTGCCCTAATGTTAAAAAACACAGAACAGTGCTTCCCTGATGGAGAATCACCTTTGTGTGTAAGCCTTTGGCTCATGGATGCCTTTGGATTGTTTATCTCTGACTCATTATGCCACAAATATTACTAAAATTATAAGAATTTCAGGCAAAAATCAAAGAAAAAACAAAACAAAAGACATAAAACATGTGGCATCTTAAAGACTAACTTTCATTTTTTAATGTAACATTTCGTGGACACGTATACTTCTTCAGACATATAGCAGCAGAGTGAGGCATGCAATATAATATCATGTGATGGGATATACATTTCATACCAGATATTCATTGGCTGTAGTATATAGAGTTGGGGGAGAGTGGATAGGGGAGGGGGACAGTCTGAAAAGGGGACGTGTCCACGAAACGTTATGTTAAAATATGAAAGTTAGTCTTTAAGGTGCCACATGATTTATGTCTTTTGTTTTGGTTTGAGTTTTTTTATACTTGCCTGAAATTCTTGAAAAGACTAACACAGCTAACCTTTCCTAAAATTATAAGCTTCTCAATTGATATTTTCTCTTTCTTTCTTTCTTTCTTTCTTTCTTTCTTTCTTTCTTTCTTTCT
>JAHTLZ010000015.1:27942229-27956344 GCA_023846285.1 Phrynocephalus versicolor | reverse complement strand
TTCTTTCTTTCTTTCTTTCTTTCTTTCTTTCTTTCTTTCTTTCTTTCCAGTTTCTAAACTTTATGGAAAGATAAAAGAAAAACATGGAGAAAGGCAGCTCAGGAATGTCAAGGTATTATTTGTTGTTGACATTAAAAACCTTAAA
The DNA here is from genome assembly GCA_023846285.1 of Phrynocephalus versicolor. Taxonomy (NCBI): domain Eukaryota; kingdom Metazoa; phylum Chordata; class Lepidosauria; order Squamata; family Agamidae; genus Phrynocephalus; species Phrynocephalus versicolor. The sequence continues at coordinate 27,956,199 of JAHTLZ010000015.1, read as the reverse complement.
TCCCATTGATTTTAATAACTAACTCCTGTGAAGTCAGAGAACTTTAGTGCTGTAGTATGGCTGAATTATACGATAAATTATTAGGTGCATTGAATTAATGGGAACTGTTATTTATTCATTTACCTTCTGTTTGTTTTGTTTGTGGATACTATATATATGAAAAGCGAAAAGTGGTGTGCCCCAGGGATCTTTCCTGGGACCAGTGCTTTTCAATCTGTTCATAAATGACCTGGACACAGGGATAAGCAGTGAGTGAGGTAGCCAAGTTTGTGGATGACACAAAATTTTTCCGGGTGGTAAAAAACAGAGAATATTGTGAAGAGCTCCAGAAGGATCTCTCCAAACTGGGGGAATGGGCTACGAAATGGCAAATGCATTTTAATGTAGCCAAATGTAAAGTAATGTATATTGGGGCAAAACATCAAAACTTTATCTATCAACTCATGGGCTCTGAGTTATCCGTGACAGATCAGGAAAGAGATCTTGGTGTGCTGGTGGACAGTTCAATGAAGGTGCCTATGAAGTGTGTAGCAGCGGTGAAGAAGACCAATTCCATGCTAGGGATGATCAAAAAGGGGCTTGAAAATAAAACAGCCAACATTATAATGCCATTGTACAAAACGATAGTAAGGCTGCACCTGGAGTATTGTGTACAATTCTGGTCACTGCATCTCAAAAAAGACAGAGTGGAACTGGAAAGGGTGCAAAAGAGAGTGACTAGAATTATTACTGTGCTGGGGACCTTCGTTATGAGGAAAGGCTAAAACATTTGGGGCTCTTTAGTCTGGAAAAAAGGCGTGTGAGGGGGGATATGATTGAGACGTACAAAATAATGCAGGGAATGAGTGAAGTGGATAGAGGGATGCTCTTTTCCCTCTCACAAAATACCAGAACTAGGGGACATACACTCAAACAGAGGGTTGGGAGACTGAGAACAGACAAAAGAAAATATTTTTTCATCCAGCGTGTTGTTAGTCTGTGGAACTCCCTGCCACAGGATGTGGTGATGGCATCTGGCCTGGATGCCTTCAAAAGGGGATTGGACAGATTCCTGGAGGAAAAGTCCATCACAGGTTACAAACTATGATGGAGATGTGTAATTTCCAGGCTTAAAACCGGGGTACTTCAAGGGCCAGATGCAGGGGAGTGGTATAAGGAGACAGATATCTAGTCTTCAGCACTCCCAGATGCATTTGGTGGGGGCACTGTGAGATACAGGAAGCTGGACTAGATGGGCCGTTGGCCTGATCCAACATGGCTCTTATATTCTTATAAGGTTACATGAGCTGGATGTATGAGAGAATGAATGCATTGACAGAACATAGGTGTATTTTAATAGATTTTAGATAGAGGTAGGAATTAAGAAAGGGGGAAGGGTAGGATAGGGTTTAGTTTATGAATAGATAAGATACGAGGAGATAGAAATACAATACTCCATGAGCAGTGATTGGTGAGATATCTAGGACAGAGGGAAGCAATGTTTGATCCCTAGTGCCTAGAAAAAAGGCCAGCTGCCCATAAGATTTGCCTGCTGTACCAAGCAAGATGCACAAGCTCCTGTGTAGGCAGAAAGTTGGAATAAAGAGAAATACAGTATGCATTCAAAATGGCCTGAATCTTTGGCCTATGTGAAAAATTAGTTCCTTAGATGCCAGAAGAGTATAGCTTGATTTAAATGTATTAGTTCCAGTTTCATTTTGCTTCTCCATCCTCTACAGAATCATGTGGTGTAATGATAGCTTCAAATGATTCAATTCTAATTAAAAACAATTAAGAATAAATATCACATTTTTGTGCTTATGTCTCCTATATGAAATGTTGGCAAAATTCATGGTGTAGCATCTGAGACTTGCATGGAACTGCAGTATAATAGAAGCCATTATACATACAAATGGACCCCTTGCCTCTCGAATCTAAGAAGGAATAAGAACTTACCCCATACACCATCGTTGCGTCACATGCATACTTCTGCTGCAGATTATAGCACACTAGGCCCCATGGCTCCTCCCACTAAGAATTCAGGCCCAGGTGATCCCTTCTGAAGTAATTAGGCTTGGAGGATCAGGAGGTGTGGGGGTGTCCTTCTGCAAATCATCTGCATGGTTTGCTAGGATAGAGATTCCTGTATCTATCTAAATACTTCACTATTTTATTGCTGAGTGTTTAGATAAATAACAGAACCTAGTCTTGTTAGTGGTGAAGATTTTTCTTCCATCCTGCACAGTGTCATTTTTGTAACTAATTCAAACAACAACGTAGGTAAAAATTAACATGTTGTAACTAGCCACACAATGAAGAGGTAGGTCTGAGTGTCCAGTTATGTAGATAAATCACTGCTCATTGCATATTTAAGGTGACATACTTCACTGTGTATTTATCTGATGTCTGACAAGCTATTTATCCATAATATGAATATACTTAAGTTTTTGTTGCTATGTGTTGTTTTTCAGTTTGGTTCATGGCAGTCTCCTCATAAGGCGAGATCCAAACCCTTGGATATGGATGAAGTTGAGGAAATAAAGCTGGTCTCTGAGCTTCTTTTTATCTATTTGTAGATACATAGAATGCAGTTTTCAGCACTCAGCTCTCAAAAAGTAGTTGACTATCCAGCTCAATCCTGCATAGAAACAAATATCTGATCATTGAGCATTATTGCATACTATGTGGACATTGCATCTGCTTCCATCATTAGCAGCTCTTTTATATTTGTAAAAGATGATTTTTTAAACAGTAGTATTAACTCTTTAGTTGAAATTGGTCCAAGACTTATCAATATTTTCACTGTATCGGATTGTTTTCTGTGGCCACACCCATAGTTCTCTTGTTGGATTCTATTCCTGCTGCTGTAATAAATGTTCTACTTACAGTACATTTACCTCAGTTATTGGAATGTACTGCCTTCTGCCAGGGTTGATTCTTTTCAGAAATTAACTTTATTAATTTTTCCATTATCATGAAATTCTCAAAGTTGGAATCTGAGGGTGAGCCAAATGAATATATTATAGATATCAAATTCTGAATACTAGTTTTTAGTCTGTTTCTATAAGCATTGTTGCTGTCAGATTAGGATGTAGGCTGCTTTACAAAATCAAAGTAAGGAAAGTACAGTATATGCAACTGCACCACCATGCTCCACATAAGGCAGCATGCCTTCTAGATAAGCATTCTTTGTCTCATAAAACACTTAGGCCTGTTACACCAGCTAGAGAGAGATATGAAGATGCTAGGATTGAATAGCATTATAGAATTTATTAAATAACATATTTCTCTGATTATGTTTAGAAACACGTGCCCAAAGAGCATGTGCGCAAGAAGCTCTTCAAAACAGAGAAAGTGGTTCTCAAAAAGATGCGGACACCAAAACATGCAAAGCATTTTCCTGTGTCAAAGGTACTTCTTGTTGGATTACCAAAGAAAGGCATTATCTAGATGTTTACAGGTGGTGGAGGGCAAAGAAAGTTTAACTTTTAATTTACATACCAGTTTTATATGATAATGACTTTTTTTGAGAGAGAGAATCCTTTTCATAATTTGCTTAAGTTCTTTTAGGGCCACACCACATGTTTAGAGAAACGCATTCTTCTTTCTATTATAATCCCCCCCCCCCCATCAATATGATTTCCTCTGGCACCCATGGCTCCAAATTAGACATGCAAAAGAACCAGTGTTTACATCCCATAGTTAGCAGGAATGAAACACAAACTTCTTTTATAAATGTGTTTCCAGAGATAATACTGATGACACACAAGCTTGATCTTTTAATGCACCATTATACCTGTTTAACCACATAAGGGAGTATGCCTTCTAGACACACATTCTTTGGCTCCTTGATGTGACCTTTTGGCCTCCTCAATGAAATCCTTAAGCCCAGAATGGAGTTTAGACAGAAATAATGAAAATAAAGAAACAAACCATAAGTATTATGTATAAAGGAACATATGTACACTGTACTGTGGTAATAAAACTACAATGCTGCCTTTAACTCTTTGAATACTTAGAGCCAGTCATAATAATTTCTTCCAAGAATCTGATTTATTTTTTCATGGAAAGGAGGCTGCAATATGTGGGGAAAATTTCACTCCAAGGATATGGACTCGAGTCAAGAGAATTGCTGGAAAGTTGGACTTCAGTTGCACTGAAAACATTTCTCCTCTGGAAAAAAGCTTGTTTTAAATAGGGTCTCAGACTTGAGGTTTGGGACTCAGGATTTGATTGATACCAAAGACTTGGACATGGACTTGGTGCTTGCTACCAAAGACTCTTACTCAGACATGGAACCAAAGTTATGCCAACATTCTTGGTTCACTAAATCTGAGTGAGAACAGGAGATGTTCCCTTCACTCTGTTTTAGCTTCATTAGCTACATGACATTTCCAAGGAACCTGTCAACAATGTAAGCTTGATTTTGTTGCATCATCAGATAGACAAATGCCATTGACTACAGCCACTATGCAAGCCATTGCATGGAATTCAATTATGCGGTCTGCACAATGAACCTTTAATGCTTGATCCAATATGTTCATGCTGTTTTTAGTTCTAATGACAGCTGGAGTGGCCCTTGATGTCCCTCCCACATTGGAATTTAGTCCCTGCTATGAAAAAAAAATCTGGCCTACATGAGGGTTGGCATCACCATCCGAAGAAAATGTGGTACAAAAGCTGTAATTTGAAGGAATAAGCTATGAATAGATGTTCCTGAACCAAAGGTTCCACCCAACAATAAAATACAAGGAACCATGCAAATTACCACAAGCAATCTTGTGCTGCACCCAAGATTATGGTTACACAGCCAGTGCCATTCCTGGGTGGGATGAAGTCTGATTAGCTGGGGCCTTACATATGTTTGTCCAAAATACTGGGGCACAATTTACCCTTTACTTGTTGAAACTAACAAGTGAAGTGCATTTGCCAACCTAGCTTGTAAAGAAATATGGTTAGTGAATTGGGCAAAATGATGCCTCTGAATCAAACAGAGCAGCAGGAGAAATAAAGATATTACCACAGATTTAGGGAAAGCTGGACTTTCAGTGGGCTACATTTCATGCATAGTTGTTTCCTTTCACCCCATCCCAATCCACCTGCTCAGAAGTTTACTCCACAGGGTCTCTAAAGCACAAGATTGGGCACATGTGGAAATGCTAGGGCAGTGATGGCGGACCTTTTAGAAACCAAGTGCCCAAACTATGATTCAAAACCCACTTTTTTTTTTTTTTGCAAAGTGCCACGATGGCAATATAACCTAAATGCAGTGGTACCTTGGGTTACTAATGCTTTGGGTGCTAGCCTTCAGGGAAATGAGGATCGAAGAGCAGGTATTCTACCTTTGGGCTAGACAGTAAACCGGGGCTACAAATGAACCCACAAACTGCTGCTTCCCCTTTGCCTAGCTCTCTGCATGGAGCCATTTTGAGACTACTGAAATGGCTCTGTGAAGAGAGCCAGGTGAAGGGGAGCCAGTGGTTGTGGGTTCCTTCATAGCCCCAGTTTACTCTTCAGCCATGCTGCTTTTGGGATGCCCAGAGCGGCATGGCTGGAGAGTAGAAGTAGCCCACAAACCACTACTTCCCTTCACCTGGCTCTCTGCACTATGCCAGAAGCAGCGGTTTGGGGGTTCCTTTTCAGCCCCAGTTTACTGTCCAGCCACACTCCTTTTGGGATGCCCAGAGCGGTGTGGCTGAAGAGTAAACTGGTCCTATGGTTGACCCCACAAGCCGCTGCCTCCCCTTCACCCGGCTCTCTGCATGGAGCACAGTGACCCCACAAGCCGCTGCCTCCCCTTCCCCCGGTGGGGGAAGTGCCGTGGCTGTGAGGGGGTGATGTCTTGTGCCCACAAAAAGGATTCTGCATGCCACCTTGACACCCATGCCATAGATTTGCCAATACTTCTCTAGTTGTAAGTTAACTACAGGATTTCAGCCTTTGTCCCGCAAATGTGTATTGCATAAAGCTAACATCTACATTCATTTGTTTACCAGAATGCTGTGAGATCAAGAGATACCAGGCACATTCCGTATGCCCAATCAACTCATTCAGTTGTTTCTATTGGTAAGATCATGTACTCTGAAACTGCATAGTATTTACTCCACATGAAAAGCAGGCCACAAAGGGGATGGGGAACCTTTTTTCACACTGTGTATTAGAAAACATATTTAAAAAAAACTCTGCAGTGTTAATTCTTATCAGTGTGATTGCTGCCAAACAAGTGGGGGCAATGTCTGAGTGTTGGGGACCATTTTCCCTCTGCTAGGCCTTAGAGGGTTATACTGTATACAACCTTTCTAAATGCGCTTTTACACGACCCCTAAGATCCGCTGGCCACTTAAATTCGGACCAGAGATCTTGGGGGTTCGTCACTCTTCCTGTGTTCCCACCCCCTCCGCACTTCCTTGCTCCTGTCTGCATGAGGGGAGGGAGAGAAAAAGGGAGAAAAAACGCAGGCTCACCTCCATCTGCCGGTGGAAGCCGCCCCGAACCCCGTCGTCGTCATGATTCCTGTCTCTTAAAGGGGCGGCAGGGACAAAAAAACAAACACAAGGCGAGGATTCAGCCCGGCACTCACTACTTTACATCCGCATCAGAAATTTTTCAGCTTCGGAGAGCAGGTACTTGAAAAGTGCGCTGGGATGCGCTTAGGTGGGCGTGGTCGCACTTAATTTTTTGTAAACTCCGGAGCTGGTAGGGAAGCAATTTTAAGCTCCCGATCTGGGAGCCATTTGCCGCGGATTTTAGGGGTCATGTGAAAAGGCCCAAACATTCGAGTGGATTTTTCTCCCCAAAGTTACATATCACACTTTAAGAAGCATCTGTGGGCTGCGCTTTGCTATTAGAACAAAATTCCACCTCACAGGATTGATTTAGGCCTTGAAGTTTTTTTTAAAAAGGCATTCAAAGATGTAAAAAAGACTTGAGAGCACACAATAATGAAAAAAATACACAGAGAAGCCTCTGGGAGGAGGCAATTTGTCAGTACAGACCAAAAACTAAAATGCCAAGAGGTGTGTTTTGGGAGGAGGGGGTATTCAGGAACCTGGTAAAGTGCCAACATTCCAAAGACTATATTTTGCCTACTCCTGTTGCAATTATATTCATTAAATATATATCCACTGTTAAGATTCTTCTTTGAATAACAGTGGATACAGTGTACAGTGTAACAGCTGTATAACATTCTTGGGGCATACTGAATATTTATATATTTTATTTAAAAGGAATCAAAGTGGCTTCCTAACCAGTCCCAGATAGCTAATCACTAAAAGGAAAATCTCTCTGAAGAGAAAGACAGCAAAGATGAGGCCAGCCTGGCCTCCTGTTGTAGGTTGTTCCAGAGCCTGTTTTCCTCCATCCTGCTGCATTCAGTTTATTTCACACATAGGCAAACATTTATAGGAATCCAACCATTTTTAAATTAACTATTTCAGTTACACACTGGAAGAAAAACTAATTAATAATATGTCATCAAGTCATTCTGACTTTGGCAACCTTTGTCAGTGGCTTCTAGGTAAAGAATACACTAAAATAGTTTACCATTCCCTTTTTCTGGGGGAACCCTAGGACTGTGCAGTGTGTTTAGGGCTACACAGCCTGGCTGTTCTCCCAGAAGGTACTGTGGAGAATCAAACTCGCAGAAAACAATTAATCCCCCTGCTACCCTCCAATCCCCATTGTTTTCCATGGAATGTCTGTCTAGTAGCAGTTGTGTGCTCTTTAGGACCACTGTTTTGTAAAAGTTTTAAAAGCAGATTATTTTAAAACAACTAGAGCTGGGCACAAAATGAAAAAATGGAGTTTTGTTTTTCCTCGTTTCATTTCATTTTTACCAAATTTTTACTTAAAAATTCATTTCGTTTGTTTGTCTGCTTCGTTTTTTGTTTTTTCTTAAAACACTATACTGTCTCTCACCACCGCTTGCTTCAGTGGCTCACAGACAGTTTAAAAACCCTACACCATTTTTAAAATGTCTTTGAGTCACCGAAGCAAGCAGTGGTGAGAGACAGTGCAGTGTTTTAAGAAAAAAAAATGGAAAACAATGCCGAACAAACCCAAACTTTCCAGTTTGTTTCATTTCTTTTTTCTTTTAAAATCAGTTCATTTTTTGTTTCATTCTGAAACAAAACAAAAAATAAAAAATGAAACAAAAATAATTTTATGCCCATCTCTAAAAACAACAGTTGCTACTGCAGTGAAGTCACCACTAATGCTCCTTTGGGGCCATCCAGCACTCTCCACTTAAGATGCATTCATCTAAGGAAGGTTCCTTCCTTTGAGTGAAATGTTGTAGACCAGGTGATAACACAGCTACTTCTTCAATTGTAATTTTGACATAATGTAAAACACTATTTAAGTTTTGTTCAACTTTGCACTGTACGTGCTGCTACCACCAAAAGATTCCCATGGGCTTTTCCTAACGTCTTGTTCTGAGACAAAATAATGTGGATTATTAAAGTACTTGGCGCAGGGCACAGCAGGGTGTGGATGGCCCACAGAGTGCTGTACTGCTGCAAAAGGCAGCAGAAATACTACAAAGAGGATTAAGAGCAGGTTGGAACATCCTGAGGGTTAGCCATCCTCACAGTTAGCCCTGCTCTCATTATCATCAGTTGAGAATGATCCAGTTTAATTAGGTAATCTATCAGTTGCAACAGATACATCTAGTTCAGAGGGTGTGTGTGTGGGGGGGGGGGTTTGCTGGGCAAGTTACCTTAATTAGCCAGAAGGTGGAGCCCAAGTGTGAAGCTTATGAAAGCTTTACAGTGGACCCTTGTATAACAAACAGCTTGTATAACATAAAATTTGTACAACATAAAAATTCCAGAGATAGGGGAAATTTGCTTAACATAATCGCCTATGGGGAGAATCCGTACAACATAAAAATGGGATCACTCCGTTTTCAATGCATTCCTATGGGAATTTGTATAAAGGAAAATTTGCTTAACATAATTTCATTTGGAATGAATTAATTCCTTTATACAAGGTACCACTGTATTTTGGATACTCATGAATCTGAAGCTATAATTTCAAAAGGTAACATTTAAAGCATGTACAGGATTTAGAAATTGAAGATACATTAGTCAGTTGGTCCATAAAAAGTAAATAAAAATCACAGCAAGGTACTATTAGAAGCAGTTAAGGAGTTATTGGAGAAGTGAAGTGGACACTTTCTAAAAATATCATCACCATTTTTCTTCAGGTTGCTTGTTAAGGGAAAATAGGGCAGAAGAGGATGAAAGATTATTCCTATGCATACAGAAAGGCTAAAGTTCCCAACATTGCAGGGAATATTTTAATATAAGCAAGTAGCTTTGTTAGCTTTCTTGGCTTTTGTTTTACATAAAATAACTGGATGCAATCTTCAAAAGAGCATGAGCATGGTCTGAAGAAAAGAAGTGAACAACATCTGGAAATTGAGTCATGGCTACTGGACTTCTTTTTCTTGAGAGACGGAAACATTTCACTGCTCATCCAAACAGCTTCATCAGTCTGAATACAGATGGTGCGAGTTCTCCATCTTATAGTCCACTTTGACCTCTTGTCACCCTGGTCTGGAATAGGCTCTTAAGATGAACAATGGCCTGAACAGGCTTGTTAGGTAGACAATAGTATCCATAGCCTTAAGGAGAACAATGGCCTAAGGTGCTGAAACCTAAAGTATGGGTTCTTAGCTATGGCCTTGGTGGTAAAGGCTTTTTTATTTGTCTGGGTACTGTTGAAAGCACACCCTGATAAGTATCAGATAGACTATGCCCAAACATGCCTGGGATCAGTATTTTCAAATGCATAATTGAATTTCCCTTTGCCTGCTCGTTTCTCCCTTGCCATCCTTGCTTCCCAGATGGGTTTTTTTGACAAGGGGTGGGGAGGGGTGTGTTCCCCACCACCACCTGTTAAAAAGCTCCAGCTGGGAGGTGGGGGAGGGGCGACACAAGGAAGCAGACAGCAAAAACCTGCTCCCTTCGGGCATGTCGCACCACCCACCCCCTCCCAGCTGGGGTTTTTTGACAGGTGGGGGTGGTGGTGAGCAGGCAGCCCTCCGTCCCCACCCCACCCCCTGTCAGAAAGCCCCAGATGGGAAGCAGGGGTGGCTAGGGAGAATGGAGCAAGCAACGGGAAATTCAAACGGAACACTGTTTGTTCTGTTCTGCCTTGCCACCCACCTTCCAGCTGGGTTTGACAGGTCAGAATGATTGGGAAGCTGCTGCCACCTAGATGTGGGTTTTTTTCCGACAGGTGGGGCAGCTTCCGAATCATTTTGTTACTCATTTTGTTTCTAAAATTCAATAAAAAGTTGTTCAGTAACGAAACGAAACGAAATGAAATGAGTAACGAAACAAAATGAAACACTAGTTCAGTATAGGATGCTTATATTTATTCCTACCATCCTGAAATGCATGCAGTGACATCAGCCCTGTCATTGTGATGTAGCATATAGTACGTCATATTTAATGGCAGATTAAAGTGATGTGAAGAAACATTCCTCCCTACCAGTTGGATAACATCTTCCACAGGTAAAGCAAATGAAATACATACAAAATTAGCTAAGGTTTGGCATTCAGAACTTATCTTTTACCAAACTGCTATTGCTATCTCATCCATGCAGATTAATCTAGCATTATCATAAGCCAATGTTTCACTATATAGGCATAATTAAATATTGGCAGATCCCCTAATAATACTTTATTCTTTGTACTTAAAGTACATGAAGGTAGAAGGCCTGTTTTTTTCTAATACAGGCTCATGAAGCCAGTTTATTTTGCCAGTTCAATAAATAATACAATGGCTTCTATCAGATTCATTTAATATTTTTCATTTGGATTATGTTTAGGAGTAATATGAGATAAAAATTCTATCACTTTTTTCTTGAACCTTATGTGAATGAAAGCCAGGAGGTCACAATGGATTTTATATTCAGAACAGCTACAACTTTGATCAGAAATGGCAACATATTTAGTTTAGGAGTAAGCAACTTGTGGCTATCTAGATGATTTTGGACTGCGACTTCTATCTGTCATCATGATTTTGCTATGTTGTATGGATAGGAATCAAAGTCTGGCAGCTTTCAGAGGGTCACAAGCTGAATTAACCTTAGAGTAACAAACGAATGGATCTAAAGTTTCTGTCTTGGGAAGAAACAGGACCTGTCTCCTACTTAATCAGGCTGGGTGGACAATATTTCCCTTGGGACACTTCCAGCGGTATGATTCTACAAATGTAAACAGTGAGCATCTGCAGTGACATACAGGGCATCTGCAAGGATGGGCAATTTCACAGAGGTTTGAGGAATTTAGAAGATCAACCCTACTTGCCTCTCCCAAACCTTTTTCCCCCCTGAACTTTGATATTCAGGTTTTAAAGTGGGCCAAGAGTGCATTTGCACAGTTAAAGCTGATTCTTCAACTTTGCCAGTTTATGGAAATGTCAGATTTGGCTAAAATAACTATTTCTTAGTTATTTGCAACTTGGATTTCTCTAACATGATCTATATGGCATTTCCTTTGAAGAAATTTTGGAAACCAGTTGATTTAAGATGCTGCCACCAGGCTGCTGATCAGGGCTGGTTACAGGAAGAATATAACACCCTTGGTTTAGCTGGCTGTCAATTCATATTCAGTCCCAATTCAAAGTATTGCTTATGACATGACATAAATGTATATATGTCAATAGACATGCCCATTTATTTATTTCTATACTTTTGGGTCTGAGCCAAAATAAGAGAATTATAATTTCTGGAAGCCTTCAATATTAGTGAAAATCTTTGACTTGCTGTGACAAACAATAATCCAGAATGTTCTAAAGGAAGTGTGCCATCTTTGTTTATAACCAAAGACAGTGCAGATTCAGGCTGTTAATGTTTCTTAATTAATCCAAATGAAGAAAAAATATCTTCCCTGTAACAAATTAAATTCATAAGCAAGATACATATTTAGGTGGCATTAACTAACGGCTAAGAAAAAGTAGTATTTTTCATGTTTTATTTTTATTTTTTTAAAAAAACAGGAGAAAAACAACTCCCTGCCCTTGGAACCAAGGTATTACATATTTATCATTTAAATATTAGTCATGTTAAGGACTTCTATATGGCTGTTCTACCATGTACAATAATTCCACTGTTTCAAAAAAGGGATTGTTTGGGATTATGCTATATGCACAAATACTGAGCTTCTATTGCCACTTTTTAATGTTTTCAACATATAGCAGTTTTAAAAGAAGCAATTTTGTCTTTCTATGAGTGACTAGTTATGTATTTACTTTCCTCTGCGTTGCATGTGGATAGCGCAGAGGACAATCCTCCTAGGTGAAATGATTCACACTTGGAAATGAGTTCACTATTAGTAGTATATCATAATTTTCATACCCTATAGATTCTCTTGATTGATTGCACAGAGAAGATTCTGCTAGCAGAACACTGGTGATTTCCCAGTTTGCTGTTACAAATTTATATCAGGCCACTCTATGTATGAAGGAAGCTAATGAATAGCTCCTTAGGCGGGAAAAGAAAAATTCAAATGACTGATGCAATGTTCTGATTCATGAGCCGTTAGACTGCATAAGATTATTGTCTATATGTTAGAAATTGCATAAATCAGGCAATGGGGAGGTTTTTATAATTTTCTCTAATCAGCACTTTAATCACTTTAACCCAAATTCTAGAAGTCTTCAATAAAATTAAGAATCATCTTCAGTAAAATTAATAACATATGCCCATTAAAGACGTAACTGAAATGAATGTTCTTTTTAAATTCCAAGTTCCTTGTTTGATCCCCTCTTTTTCTCTGTTTTAGGATTCCACACCAACTGGAAAAAGGTATGCACACTGAAAACATTAAAACATGAGGCCACAGCCAATGCCAGATGGACAGATGTCCAATTGCCTAATGACACTTCTCCTTTCTTTCCTCTCTACCCCTCTTCTCTTCCCCTTCGCTATCCACTTGTCCCCCAAATGTCTCCCAACCATCTAAAGCAGATTGGAGAGAGGTAGCAGGGATCTGTTTTACCTGTGGTGTCCATTCTTCTAGTAGATGGACACTACTGGATAACCTTTACAATGTGCACATGTAAAGAACATGAATAAATGAAATCACTGTCCTCTGTAACACACCAATTTGCTTAGGAATTCAATTTTTAAAACACATTATAGAAAAATATAACTTTCAATTCATTTTTAAAGTTTATTTATTTATTTACCTCCCATCTGGTTACCAAGAACACTCTGGGTGATTCACAACAGTCTGATTGATTTTGGTGGCCGTTGACACATCCTTATATTTAATAGAATAGAATAGAATAGAATAGAATAGAACAGAACAGAACAGAATAGAATTTATTGTTATTGTATAAATACGAGATTTAAAAAGTGCCATCCAGTCAGCTCAACACACACCCCAAATATAAAAATCCAAGACATAAAATCTACCATTTAAGAACAAGCATTCATGCAAATACTCCTACATTCACATGCAGAACATCACTTGTACTCATTTTAAAACTGACATAAAACCAAACATACACGCACACACAGCCCTACACTCTCTCACCTGACAGCATTCATACCAAATACATAAAAACTACAATTTTAAAAAACCATAGACATACACAACCCTACACTCTCGCACCCAATGACTGCACAATCGCCCATACAATATACATGTTACACATTCAACAATGATATTACCCATAAACTAAATTTTTTAACAGAATTTAGCATGGTTACTGCTGTTGGGTAAAAACTGTTTTTGAATCTTTCTGACACTGTTCTAATAGATCTATAAGTTCTGCCTGATGGCAACAGTACAAGGATGTTTTTTCAGCACCTTCATGCATAACTTCCCAAGTCTCAGGCTTCAAACCAGATTTCTTAGGTGCTGTCTCTACTTTGATTGGAGATCACTTGTATCTGTTCTGTATTGGCTGGAAGTGAAGACCATCACTATAGATAGATAGATAGATAGATAGATAGATAGATAGATAGATAGATA
>JAHTLZ010000015.1:27894031-27942219 GCA_023846285.1 Phrynocephalus versicolor | reverse complement strand
TTTATTGTCATTGTACATAGTACAATGAAACTGAATACTATCCCTGGTGCAATTAAAAAGATAAAAAGCATTTAAAAGGTAAAGAGAGTTAAAAGCAATCATAGATATCCATCACAACCATCACAACCCCCCCAAGGTCACACTATCAATGCCTACGAGAGGAACAAGCTGGACTCCACTATGCAAAATCTTGCAGCAAGCAAATCTTTACCTTAGGAAACATAACAGAACTGTGTATCCAATGCTAGCACCCATTAGCCATCAATTTTGGCATACGGACAGTCTTTGCTATTATCTTTCAGAACTTGCTACTAGACATGGGCACGACTTGACGAAATTCTCGTTTCCGTTTCCGTTACTCGTTTCCGTTACGCAACAGAAACGGTAACGACAATTACTCCCCCAGAACTCGAACTCGAACTGAAAAAAGAAAAATTGGGTCTGATTTGTCGTGTTGTCGTTCCTGGCATCGCGCGATTGCGCGATCCCAAGCGGCACAGAAAAAAAGTTTTTAAAAGCCCAATTCCTGGCCAAAAAAGCAGGCGAAAATATGCCTGCCTGAGGGCACCTACCCAAGGGGTGGTTTCTGGGGGGGTCCCCACTCCAGCCTCCCCCCCTGTCCTGGGCTGCTGGTGGTACCAGGGGGGGCATCCTCGGCGTAATCCATTTGGCATGCGGTGCGGGGGGGATCCAAAATGGCGACCGCAATATTTTTTTAAAATCGTGGTCCAAAACCCACCAAAGCACCACAGAAACATGCGAAAATTAGCTATTTTAACTGTTTGAATTTTTACAGTACCAGCAGTGGGTTTTTCTTGCAACAAAATGTCTCCGTTAATTTTATTTTATTTTAATTTTTTTAAATGTGCACAATGATGGACTGGCCACGGGATGGGACCATGCAAATTTTTGGAGCCATTCCACCAATCGCATGGCCAGGTTTTGTTGATGCTGAGAGTTGCTGGTACCAGGCTGGGAGGGGGCATCCTCGGCGTCTCCATTTGCCATGCGGTGCGGGGGGATCCAAAATGGCAACCGCAATATTTTTTTTTTAAATCGTGGTCCAAAAACCCACCAAAGCACCACAGAAACATGTGAAAATTAGGTATTTTAACTGCCTGATTTTTATATTAGCAGCAGTGGGTTTTTCTTGCAACAAAATGTCTTCATTGATTTTATTTTATTTTATTTTTATTTTTTTACACCTGCGCACGAGCAATGATGGGCTGGCCATGGGACGGGACCATGCAAATTTTTGGAGCCAGGTTTTGCTGAGACTTCTGGGTGTGCCAGAGAGGGCATTAAAAGCCCACCAAACCTAAGCCTAATCCTAATCCTAACCCTAACCCATACGCCAGTACACTGTGTTCTTAGTGGGCCAGAGGCACCCAGAGGTACAGCCCACTAACCCACCCTAACCTTAACCGTTACCCTAAGCCTAGCCCTTACCCCCTAGCCCCATGCTCTGGGAACTGGAAGTCAAGTGGCGTTAAATCGCGGCGGTAACGACAAACAAAACAACAACACGATGAAACGACAAATTTTTGAAAAAGTTCACGAAAAACGGAAATGAGCCGAAACGGACCCGTCCCGAAAAACGACAACTCGGGGGAAAAAAGTTCCTGGTCGTGCCCATCTCGACTTGCTACTAACAATTGATTTGCTGTGTTAAGATTTATAATGGCCATATGGACTGAGATTACCACCAGAGTCAGACAAGGCAGTATCTTGTTCCCATTGGATTTCGTCTGGATGGGGACAAGATATATGACCCTCCCAGCTTATAAAACCTGCCAGAGAGGGACTGGACAAGTGGCACCAAGGGGTAGTGGATGCCTCCTTACAGCAGGGTAGGATCCCTGTTTCCTTAAAGGAAGTGATCATTAAACCATTATTGAAAATGCCCTCTATAGACCCCACAACACTAGCCACTTAGCCAGTTATTTTCCCTTCTTGGGCAAAGTGCTAGAGCTGGTTGTGCCTTATCTCAAGGAAACTGCCTTGGTTTTAAAACAGGGTCTGGTGACAGTAATGGACTGGATGAGGGTGAATAAACTGAGACTTAATACAGGCAAGAGAGAGGTGCTTTTGGTCAGCTGAAAACCAGATCAAGGAACAGAGTTGAAAACCAGATCAAGGAATAGTGTTGCAACCTGTGCTGGTTGGGGCCTTTCTCTCTGTGCTGCTACCCTCACAGGTGTGTTTGGTGGGTACTCGGCTGAGGGCCCTCTCTGTTGCTGCTCCCTGACTCAGGAATTCCCTCTCACAGGAAGCTACAATGGCCCCATCTCTGCTGCCATTCTGGAGGCAGGCAAAGATCTTCCTCTTCAGTGAGGCTTTTCCTCAATAACTGGTAGTTTGAGAGGGGTTTTATATGGATAGTTGTTCTTTGTTGTTTTAAATGTGTTTTAATAATAACCCTAGTCACCAATTTAATATAATTATTTTTTAATTCTTTTAAAATATTGTATTCATATTGTTTTAGCTTTAAAGACCATTTTGGATTATGTAAGCCACCTTGGGTCCTTTTTGGGAGAAAGGTGGGATATAAATATTTTAAATAAAATAAACAAAGGGTGAGTGCTATCATGTTGAGTATAAATTGCTGGGAAAGTATACTAAAAATGTTTTATAGATATTTTGTTCAGTTTAGTTTGCAGACTAAACAGTTGTTTTATAAACTCATAGACAAAACAAATTCCTTAAGAACCCAAAACACTGATGTATTTAAATTAGGTTTCAATTAATACGCAGTTCATTTTCTTCATAGACCTCTTTCAGGAAAGAAGACTGCTAAAAAACAAAATGAACATGATGAATCCGCCTATGAAAAAGATATCATAAGGTACAGATAACCCCAATTTATGTCCAAGAATATGTGGAACACTTTGCTGTAGGATGGGGTGATGGCATCTGGACTAAATGCCTTTAAAAGGAGATTTGACAAATTTCTGGAGGAAAAGTCCATCACAGGTCACAAGTCATGATGGGGATATGTGTTATCTCCAGGCTTCAAAGTGCCAGATGCAGGAGAGTGGTATCAGGAGACATGTATTTAATTGTTTCATGTGTTCCTAGAGGTCCCTGGTGGGGCCACTGTGAGATCCAGGAAGCTGAACTAGATGGGCCATTGGCCTGATCCAGCAGAGCTCTTCTTATGTTCTTATCTTCTTTAGGGTTCTCTTTACACCTTGTTTAGGAAACATTTCTTGGTTCATTTTCTAAACTTCAATTTGGAAGCTTCTTGGGATCTTTTAAATTAGTATTTTTTATGGGCCAATGGCACAAAGCAAGCTCAATAAACAAATGTGCTGAGGGGGAAGATATATTACTGTCCTCTCTTTACTTGAACACATTCAAACACTAACACTGCTATGATTTGTTTTCCAAATAAGCAGAAGTGGAAATAAAATATTAAAAATAGTGAAATGTATAATTCTTCATTCTGGTTGACTCTACTTATTGACATTTCCAAAATTCACATATCAGTCAATGGATCAAGGTTTAATTTAGTGAGAAATGTGGAATAGTGACATTTGAGAAACAAACAATTTAAATTTACAGTAACATATCACATTACCCTTCATTTAGGGTGGTGGCTTGGAGAAGAAAACAAAATGAAAGGATCCGGCAAGCAGAGGAGCGTCGTCTGTTGCTAGAACTGAGAAAAAGACCCTGCTCCCGAAACCACTGTTTCACACCTACAAATTCTCAACAATGTAAGCCTGCTAATATTTACTAGCAAATTATTCATAAATGTAGAGTATGGTGCAATGAGGAACTTTAAATGAAGTTTTCTCCATCAATATGATCAAGGAGAGCTATTTCCTTGAAAATATTCCAACACTACATCTCAGTGCTATATACCTAGAAAACTCTGGAACAAGTTACTATATGTTAGAATTGGCATGGCAGCATGGTTGTTGTTGTTGAGGTTGAGGATGATGTTTTGGGGGGGATTCCTCTCACATACAGTGATGTAGGTTATCTCTAAACATGCTGTATAAGCCTTAACATACACAGTTTTGATTCCAAGATGTGTCAGGGATTAGAAGTAAACAAATTTGGAGACCAGGCATTGCTAATAGATAGCAGAAAGGAAAAGTGCAAAGAAGATGTTCATAGGCCAAAGAAGAGAAGGGAAATTGCAAGAAGGATGACACAGTGTAGAATTAAGTTTTCTACCAGCTGGAGACATGCCAATGCCTCTTTGAAGGGTCGAGGTGGTAAGGCAGGGGTTGTGCAAGATCTCAAGAACAGGAAAGCAGGACCCTGGAATTTAGGAAGACTGTTTATGTCCATTCTAGCAGAACAAGTGGCAACAAATTTAACTTGCAGATTCAGTCTTTCAATACTGGAATGGTTAGAAGAGCACATTTCCTACTTTAAAACGAAATCAAATCCACACTTACAGTATTCTAGGAAAACAAGAAAGTTAAAATTGCTTATAGAAATACATTAAGACAGGAAAGATATCAAGAATTCTAGCTAATTAAGAATGAGATGAGGGAGCTCATATCTCAAGAATGAAGGAAAGATATGTCCTCTATTCTCTCCAACATCTAGAAGAAATTTGAGAAGAAATGTGAGAAGTGGCATCAGCAGTTTTAGAAATAACAGTCAAGGTTGAAGAAAGTTCAGCATAGATCAGAACGGGTAAAGGATCGTGTAGGGAATTCATGGTCAGACACTCCTCCCCATGCCAAATGTAAGCTGAGTTGCTTCCGGACTACTCCAATGATCTTCTGGCTAAAAGTCTGGCTTCCACAGATAAATAGTGGTTTTATTTCAAATATAGATTAAATAAGACTTCTAGTTTAACCTGTAATTTCTGCTGGTAGAACTTGTTGTTTCCCAAGAACATCAGCAAAGCAAGCAAGCAAGAACACTAGAGTCTGGGGCTTTTTACAAGGACCTAGATGCCATAGCTGCCTAGATGCCCTAAGCACATCTGATCTTGCCTGATTTCAGAAGCTAAGCAGGGTCAGCCCTGGTTAGTACTTGGATGGGAGACCACCAGGGAATACCAGGTGCTGTAGGCGCCTGGAGTAGGAACTGGCAAACCACTCCAGTATTCCTGCCAAGAAAACTCCATGGACATGGGGTCACGAAGGGTCGGTCATGACTGTAACGATGCAACACACACACACACAACACATGTGTTACATGTTCCTATCTTTGAGACTATTCATTCCCAGTAGGCATCAATGAGCATGGCTCAGTTGATCAAGTGACGATACAAAAGAAATTTTAAAAATACCAGAAGGCTTCCTTACAAAGCAACCTGTACAAGATGGCTGATTTGCAATATTTACTTCCCAGTATGGTGTATGTCATTGTCAACTATAAGATGTCTTTAGAGGATTGTTACTCACACACTCTTCCTTTTCTTCCTGCCACTGTTTCCTCCTTGTCCAGATCCCTTATGATGTTCTTTATCTTCATTTCTCTCTCACTCCTTTCCCACTGTCCTTCCTACCTCTCTTTGCTTGTTCCTCACTTTTCTGTCTTCCATGGGCCATTTAAACATTCAGTTCCAATCCTCCACTTTCACCTCTTCTCTTCCAATTAAATGTAATTGTGACATCTGTTGCAGAAACCCAAAAACTCATGATTCGCATATACTGTACAACATTAAACACTGGTGATCGCAGCCACCTCTGTCACATCTTGGTTGATCACATGAATGAAGGTGTTTGCATGGTGATGTCCAGTGGTCTACTAGACTTCAACTGAAAGATCTGCCCACATATGCCAATTGCATGGTAGTGGCCACATAAGAGAACAGAAACTTTGCTGTTGCCTGTAGAGGAGCTCCACTTGCTACTGTAAACATGTGGCTCTTCACACATGTAGTCTTAGTGATAAATTTACAATATTTTTGGAACAGGAAATAAATTAGTAGTTGTCTTATGTCTGTGAAGATTCTCGGTCATCCAGATGAGGTTATCTGGAAGCTGAGTCATGGCAACTGCACTTATTTTCTTGTTGGACTGAAATGTTTTGCTACTCATCCAAGTAACTTCTTCAGTCTGAGGAAAGTTGGTAGAACTCCAGTTTATCTTCCATGTTGGTTTCGCTTCATCCTGGTCTGAATAGGCTTGTAGATGAACAGTGGTCAGGGATGTATGAAAGTCTCACCTCTGCAAACCTTCGCAAACCCATTAAACATGGCATTGGCCTTCCTGGTGAGGATGTTTGTGGTTTTTCTGGGGATACATGAAAGAGCAGCTCTCTTATGTGAGGGTGTGACGACACAATAGAAATATATAAATTTTCTTGCTGTTAAGTCACCTCTGGTAAATTGGGTTTTCCCTAGGTAATTTTTTTTAAACTGGTCACACAAGGAGAGAGGAGGAAATTGACAAACAGCCTTGTTTGCATCTTGTTAACCTAGCTCTTCTATAGCTCACTTGCCTAGGTGACCTAGTGCAACAGAACTGGCACCAAGCCTTTAAAAAGAGAGATAAATCACATTATTTACAAAGATGCATCCCTCCCATCATTTTCCACTGTTCCCACCAGCTTCGGAATTATTGTGATAACCATCAGCACTAGTGCATACATTTTCCCTCACTGGTTCAAACAATCCCACTGCCATAATTAATGTGAATGGATTTGTTGTTTAAGGAGGAGGAAATCCAAGCTGATTCACATTGGATTTTATGTCAACAACAAAAAATGCAAGCCAGACTGTCCCAATCCCAAAGCATGTTTGCAATTCAATGTAACCATACCCTAAGTTAAAAACAGCCCAAGAACTACTGAGCAGCTCAGTGGATTAAGTCTTTGGCTGCAAAACCAGAGGTTGGCATTGAATTGTGCCTTCTTGACAGGGGCTAGGCTTGATGATCCATCAAGTTCCTTGCAGCTCAGCTGTTCTAAGTTTATAAAATTCAGAGAAAGGAGAAGATGCAATGAGATTTTATTGCCTCTTCTTTTGCCTTCTCAATATAAATATACTTAAAGGGTAAAAGAAATGTAGAAGTTATGAGTCACTCATTGCTAGCATGTTCCTAGCCTTGGCTTACTTGATGACAAGTAACAAGAAAGACTGACCATGTGGTTTTACATATATGGCATACTTTTAAGATGGACTAAATCCTGCCGCACCCAAGGGCTCACCCCCTACATTCTGCCTAATTACCATAATGATAGTTTTAAGCCTAGTGTACACCCTTCCTTGATATCATAGACAGGGGATATAAGCAAAATAGATTTTCCAACAGACAATTTTTTTAAAAATAAAATAAAATTCATTGGTGTATTATAATTTTACAATTATACAATATTCTGCCACAAAAAAGATTTGAAAGATGTCCTACCAATAAAATACTATAATTTTACCTGCATTCTACAAGCTTATCAACGTGAACAGATGAAATAATGTGAGGAAGACTTCTCAGATTAGCCAAAATATCTTTTGTAAAATCAGGACACCAGGTGGTGCATGTAGCCTGTGCAGGCAGTACTCACCTTTAATGTATGCTGTCATACCATGTCTGAAAAAAATCCAACTTTATTTACCGGTACTTTACAAAACCTAAAAACCTTTCATGCCTTAGGGCTATAAACAAGTCATTGTTGGTATAATTTTTTACTTGAGGACAGACTAATTCCTATCCATAATCTCATATTTTGTTCTGGCAAGTTCAGTTTAAATAGGATACAAACTTAGCGAAAAGCAAGGCATGCATCTAGTACCTTGTTTTAATTTAGGATCTTACCCAGTGTACATGCTCTGGTTAGCACACCAGTTTACTGCCTGCACAGGCTACATGTCTAACACTACACTGATTTAAACAAGATGCTGAGGTATAGAAATAAGTTCTTATAGTCATATTCATTGTAGAATGCAGCACTGAAAATACACTTACAATTCCTTCATCTTTTATCACCTCCCCCATGCAAGGGCTGGCGAGTGTGAAGAGAAGACTTGAATCATTCCTCTTTAGACTTGAGAGCATAAAGAGTCGGGGATCTGGGGTCTCTCCCGCCCCCACTGCCCCCACTGTGTTGAAAGTTCTGGATAACAGCTGAAGATGTAACATGCAGTCCATGTGTTTCATACAGACAACATAAATCTAGCTGTGATACCTAAGCTAGTTCACACAACTTGTGTTAAGACAGTTGCTTTTCCCTTAACTCTCTGTGTTGCAAAGGAAAACAAGTATTCATTCACAAGCACAAACTCAGATGCATCACCACTCTGCCACATTCCTTTCACAGCAGGTAACAGGACAATTTGTACCTTCTCTAATAATTTTGTTACACATCTACAACGCCTGTCAGCTTTCTCCTGGTTTACATCTTCATTTCACTGTGGAAATGCCACTTCTTACTTCAGACAACATTTTCAAACATGACCTGCCATGCTTAGACTTGACATACAATAACAGGACTACCTGTATGTCATTTAGTGTAGTGACTCCATTTAAATACTTTGAATTATCATGAAAAGATTGTTTTTAGCCATGCTTATCACTGTGTAACTCCTATGTTTTTCTGAGCAAACACACATTGCTACTAAATAGTGTATTTTGTGCTACCTTTGTTCATAATCCATAGTCTTTGGTCATGTAGCCAACAGCTTTATTTTTCCAATGTATAGTTCTGTCTGCTTCAAGGGGGGACAAGTTTGATGACTTTGAATTTATTTCTCTCTCCTTGCCACATGCAAGGACTTTAGAAATCATTTGAAAAATAATTGCTCAGAACATGCATGGTCCAATGGCTGGTAGTTAATATCAATCATTCATAGCTTAACAATGCCTTCTCCCCATTTCTGATTACATAGATCAAAACCTGCAATCTTCTGAAAGCCTTCCTGAAAATTTGTTCACGGGGATGAAGCCTTGGGTGAAACAACGTCACAGCCGTCCATATACTGTGATGGAAGAAACGACTGTTAATCTCCCCAGAGAGTTTCCTTACAGGTAGATGAAACGTTAAGAGATGGATACGAAACAGAAAAATAGCATTTTGTTCATTTATAATGAATTTTTAAAGTACTGTAGTTTCATTGCAGAATGAAACAAAATGCTATGCTCCCCTGGATCCTAAAGGACCAAAGTGACAAGGGAGCTTCCTCAAGTTCTTCCCTGTAAGCCCCTGAATTCTGGAAAGGTTTGGGGATCGGGGCTAGGCATGGCATGCACAATGCACTCCATGCCATTTTTTTCCTGGTTGTAAGTATACATGCAATGGCCATGTTGTTTGAGAAATTTCTGGAAGACTGTGGTGCACAAAAGTAGATTTTCCAAGCTGGGTGTTTCGTTCTAGAGGGGAAAATGGTGTTTTGTTACAAAACAAAACAAAATGCATGCACTATTTCGTTACCTAGCAAAGTAATTAGTTACTTAATGAAAAGACAAACACTATTTCATTTTTCGTTTCGTGCCCATCTCTATGCAACATATTAAATCTAGCACAACATGCTTTTTAGTTTATCTCTTGTATATATTCACAAATGTTCATAAAAGTCAGAGGTCCAGTTCCCTGAAGTTCAGATGGAGGAACCCCAGGTATTCCACTTGTCCTACATTATTTCTACAAGTGATTTAGGATGAGGAATGTATCAAGAGCCAGGAAGATCAATGGTGCAGAAATAAATTACAGCCTTTCCTTCTATTTTACATTGCTTTTTTAGACCTCCTTTCAGGGCTTTGTCTCTGAGCAAGCCTTGGAATATCAGATTTCCTTCTTGCCTCACTTCTTACAACATTCTAAAGATACAATAGCACAGCCTTTCCAGTCTAGAAAAGCTATTAATAACAGTATTTCTTTTCTGAGAAATTCACCAAAATTTTAAAAAGAGAACAGGTCCTGATCTTGACAATAACAGTACAAATAACTAACTATGGCACATATGAACACAGTTCTGTTGCCAAAATATTGTATTTCTTGTATAAACATTTTGGCTGTCAGAAAACAATATGCTTTTCTCACTTTACATTAATGGTATGATTACTATTAGGTATTCCAAGTGAGATTTTTCTTTTTATTTCAAGTTAGCTTATTTTTCTATCTATAAGATGCTCCCATGTATAAGGTGACCTCCCACTTTTCCAGCCAAAAACTACAGTTTTGCAACTCGGCTTACTTCTGTGTATAAGACAACCCTAAATTTTGAATCTAACAATTTTAGATAAAAATATAGTCTTATACATGGGAAAATGCTGCATTTTATTTTTGATCAACTTGCTAGTTGCCCCGTATATTTTTCTTAGTTGTGATGGATTATGATACTGGTAGTCTCTCTGAGCTTTTCTTATCTTAAACATAGAAGGCAACTATAAAAACAGAACTTTTATTACCTTGAAAATGCTGTGATGATATACTCCAATATGAAGGTGAGACTGCCAGGTTCAAAAGTACAGTACTCATCAGTTACTGGGGAAAATGAAAAGAACTAGTTGTTAATACAACAATATTAAAGGACATCTAGTGCCACAGAAATAAAAGGAAAGTCTTGTGCTGTAATAAAATCAAAGAAATCTTCGTGCCTTTGTATTTGTCAGGGACTCCGGCCCTGATAAATATTAAGGGGCAAATATATAATGAATTGGTGATATTGATTCAATATCACAATTCTTTTTATATTCATCCTCATTTCTAATCAGAACCCTGAATATAGCTTTTCTGCAACTATCACACAGAGACAAAGCGAACTATTATAACGGCTATTGCAAAGAAATAGGGAAGAACAACAAAAATCGGGAAGACAAGTGACCTCTTCCAGAAGATCCAAGAAATCAAAGGGAAATTCATTCCTAGAATAGGAATGCTGAAAGAACAGCAGGTAAGCACACAATCTAACTAAGATCAAAGAAAGAGAAGGAAGAAACAGTACACTGAAGACAAGTACAGAAGAGATAAAAGCACAACAAACTCCTCTGAAGAAAAATCCTATGATGAAGAATTTGCAAATCTAGAATGTAAAGTGAGCACTGGGAAGAAGTAAATCACCATGTGTAGCTGGGATACTATAGAACTATTTCAAGCCACAGAGACTGGATATGTCAGAATCCTAACAAGAAGAGGCCTACAAATATTTAATCCGAAAGCATGGTCCACAGTCTGGAAATGTTCAATATCTATTCTAATTCCCAAGAAAGGAGATGCTGAGGAGTACAGTGAAGATAGGACCACTGTTCTAATTTCTCATGCAAGAACACTGATGCTCAATGTGTTACAACAAAAGCTTTAACCTTGTATGGAGTGAGAATTGTCTTATGTTCAAGATTCTGAAAAGGAAGAGGAATGTGAGATCGTATTGGAAATATCCACTGACAAATGGAGCACACCATGAGAAATTCAGAAGATATGTTTATGCCTTATAAACTAGAACAACAACTTTAATGGGGTGAATTTTAAGAAACTATAGGTTAAAATGAATGGGTGTTTGTTAGCACTTTATTGTCTTGATGCATAACCTGATTGTAGATGAGAAGCTACTGTTAGGAAAGAATATGGAGAAACAGAAAGGTTACCAATACGTAAAACAAGGATGCATTTTTATCACAAGCACTTCATACCTCCAGCAGGAAGGACACTGCTAATGACCCATAACCAATGGGTACTGGAAAGGGCTGCATAGGTGGGACTTTCACACACCTCAGACCATTATCCATGTAACAAGTCCTTTTCCCTGTCTTTCAAGTACTCCTCTTTCTCCATTAATCAGTGTAACCTATTATAATCATAGGTTGGCCTGGGGAACACCAACCACTGAAGACTTGGACATAAAACTCTATCACCCCAAAATGAAAATAAGAAAGAATCTGAAAGTAAGCAACCTACCTATGGAGAAAAACATGCAACCAACAAAATCAATCCCGGACAAAGGGTATGTATGGAAGACCATCGCCACTCTTGTGCCAATTGATCTACAGTGGTGTGTCCCTCCCTTATCGCTACAATTCATTGGGAATGTCACATGATCTTACTCTTACCACTGTCAGACATCAGCATTAAACTTGCAGTCCACAGATCCAAGTACACTGCAAAAATTAAAACAACTTTCATTTCCATTTTGACTTTTGTTTACCAAGTAATTGCTCAGTTTCAAGTAAAAAAAGAGGATTTCTGTTTCTGCTTAATTTTCAAAAATTCTGTAATTCAAAACTATACACACAAGAACAATCATGCAGTGTTTTCCACCTCTACCAGTGAAAATGGCCACACATTCAAAGTAAACAATGTGCAGACAAGGCAGCCCACCAGAGGCAGAACCTTTTGCCCTTTCAGTATTTCTGCTTTCTTAAGAGAAGTATTATTACAAAATATTTCACAGAAATATTTAGTTCACAGAAATCAGATATTGCCTTACCAGGTTCTTTTACATAAAGAGATTAAGGTCCATTCTTTTTTACAGTAAAGCATGCAAATTTAGAATATGAACTGAGAGACAGGCAGAACCCATACTATATTTTTGGAACATTTCCAAAAACATGAAGTTCTACCAAATCACAGGAGGCCTCCTACAATGCTTGTTGCAGGGCCCGCATATTCTAATGATTTCATTTGCACATTCCAGAACCTATAATTTTTCATGCTGGATTATTCTTATGCTACTCCAGTAGAATCCAGCCGCTTCCATTCATATGCAGAAGTGTTCAGGGCCATTTCGGATTATTTACTATGAGTTTATCTGAACATTGTTATAAA
Source organism: Phrynocephalus versicolor (assembly GCA_023846285.1). NCBI lineage: Eukaryota > Metazoa > Chordata > Lepidosauria > Squamata > Agamidae > Phrynocephalus > Phrynocephalus versicolor. The sequence goes on along the minus strand of JAHTLZ010000015.1, from coordinate 27,929,550 downwards.
GCAATAACAAACTAAAACAACATCTATATGAACAGATAGTAGACAATGTTAGTTATTGACATTGACATCCTCCTATAGTATCAAGAAAAAGAAGGGAACCAGAAAAAATAAAAGGCAAGTCAAGTCTCAAAGTGACAGAACTGAACAGTTCATCTGTGGGGTGGTACAAGAATTTTGGCCCATAAGCTATAAAAAACAAACCCAGGGTCATTTCCCTATGTTTAAGAAAAATCACTGGAAGAGTAGATGCCATAAGAGTTTCCTCTGTAAAACAAACAGCATTACATTCTGTTACCATAAGAAATATTTTGAAAAGAATATTGTATTATTTGCCAGCAGCACCAATTCAGGGCTTGGTGCCCTTTGTTTCTTCTTACCTGTAATACTTTAAGAATCTTAAAATGTGCAGAAACCTATTCTTACCATATGTGAATGTGAGACAAGCCTATGGGGAAAACTAGTGGCTCTACAGAATTTGCTGGAGTGGAATTTTCATCACTCATCATTATTGGCTCTACTGGCCGGAATGTGAAGACATTGCCATCCAAAGTCATCTGTAGGCCAGCAGTTCTTCACCTTTGATTTAAGTGTATTAGAAAACTAGAGCTCTGCTGTTGGTAATGCATTATGAGTGAATTCTGCTTGGTTGGATTTGTAATGGCCTCAGAATAAGGAAAACTCTCCTTCTCATTTGAATCTCTTGTATTACATAGCAACCTACTCCTGGTATTGAGAATTATATTAGGTATATGAAATCACTTGTCCCTTTTCTTTTCCCCATTTAAAGTGTGTTTTCAAAAGGTATCTTTCATGACTTGGAGCTTCAGCTATTGTTGACAGCAGAATAGATGTGTTTCCACATCTTCCATTGTTTGGGAGCAGAGTCAGTTTTGAGCAGCTATTAAGTAATGGACAATATTGAGTTGGATACATGAGATGATAGATAAACAGATGGAGAAAGAAAGAAAGAGAGAGAGAGAGAGAGAGAGAGAGAACTGGAATGAGGAAAAGAGAGACTGGAAATCATATAGTTTCAAATCTTAAAAGTGCATTTTTTCTATCACTACCTGTCTTACTTTTTTAAAAAATCAGGTTCACTACAACCATTCTTTTCCAGTTCATCAAAAGCAACTGCTGACCAAATGATGATCTGTTACTTTCTTTCTGTTCTTTACAGGAGATACATTCTAGTGAATGACCCAATTTCATCATCTTCTACTCCTGCTCTGAGCCCACTAGAAAGCAAGTTACTGAGTGCCCGGTTCCCTAAGCAGAAGGAAAAGATCCTTCGTTCTCTCATCTCAGAAGTCCAGGAACAACACTAGTCTTTCATTATACCTGAAGCAGCTGTGTTTAAATGAATGCCTTCTACACCTCCTTGTCTTTCCATAGATCTACTGGACAGCATGTTTCTGACAGTGCAGTTTCTCATCTTTTCTCACACTTTCCTCCTAAACTTTACTGGGCACTGCTAATTCCCTTCATACTGTTTGAACAAGTAACAAATCATCAATAACACCAGTACCTGAGCTTTCATATTGTATGACATATTTTTATGACTCTTGCTCATCAGTTCTCATCTGAATAGTGCATATACTATTGTCCATCAGCTTCAGCCCATTTAGTAAGTAAGGATCAATGGACATACAGAGCAATACTTACAGATGTACTGTATCACTAAATGTGCTAAATTCAGAGATTTAACTTTGGCAACTGTTGTAGGAAGCCTGGGATCTCAATAAAATAAAATTCCTTTGTCATGCCAACCTAATTCACATTGTGAACACCTCCTTACAAACTAGATACATTCTTGTTCTTCCACTTTGTATAACTACTGGCTTGTCTAGAGCACTACTTCAGAAATTTAGGTCCCCACATAGTCATTGGACGACAACTCCGAGAAATCCTGGCCAGCACAGCTAGTGATGAAGGCTTCTGGGAGTTTTAATCCAATAACATATGGAGGCAAACAATTGAGAACCACTGGTCTAGAGCAGGAACCACTACTGCCACCACGTTTCCCTTTAAAAAGAAATAAATAAAACAAAATAATTGGGGAAAAACATTAAAACCATGCCCTTGGGGAGGAAATATTATTACAGTTCTGAAAAAGCTCTCATCCTAGCACCTAAAAGAAAAGGTGGGTGGCATAGCAAAAGTACAGTCATGAATTCTAAAAACCATGAAGGCATATTTTTGTTTAAAAAGAAAAAAATACATACTTTATGTGTGCTGGAGAGTGCTGTGGAGGCTTTTATCTTTGCTGGCCTTTTATCTACAACAAAAAAATAACACAGAAGAGGAAGGTAGTACCACTGAACACACACAACCAGAACCATGGCTAAAGGGATCTGGATGTTTAATTACGATGAATGATAAAAAAAATGTGACCATCCTACACTGACAGGGCCTTGAGACCCAAAGAGTTTTCTATTATTTCTCAGCTATGCTCCATGGGTTCCTTTGGTTTTTCCATCAAAATTTACTTAGAAATGGTTTCCCGTTCTCTTCTTCAGGAGGCATCCCAGGACGGTGCAGCTTTGCCCAAAGCCACACAGGCTCTACTCATGGGAGGCAGGGAGGGGAATCAAACCCCCAACCTCTGGTACCTAAACCACTGAACTATGACTACTTTGGCCATGTTGATTCAGAATGTTCTTTACATGCCAATTGCTCTTGTTCCAACCTAGGAAAAGGCAGGTTTCAAGGAGCCAGATACACACAGAGAACTTCTGTTCCAGATGATTCCCCATTCACTAGGTCAAGTAACTCATGATCTGTCCTATATTGTTAGAGCTGGATGGCACCTTCCATCAACCTTAGCTGATATAGTCAGTGGCTAACAGTGAGTTATGAGGAAGCTATAGTCCTGCTATCTGGAGGACCACAAGGTGCCCTCCTCAGGCTGTGCATCTATACCACAGGCAAGGTAGTGTGACGCTCTCACGAAGGCAAAATCCCCACAGATCCCTCCTTCCTACTGAGAAAGTGACTGGGAAAGCCATTGATTTATTGACAAGAGTAGTTGACAGCAGAGCACTGGAGTTGAATGGAAGAAATGATCAATGCAACACGCAAACAATTGTATATGACACATGTCTCATTCTATCCTCATTCATGAAATATCAAGTTGAGGGTTGAAATGAGGCGTCTTGGTCACTTCCACAAGCAACATCTCACATATTGTACAGGTGGCCTGACATTAACTCCATCATTAGGATGCTCCAGGACAGTCACATTTTAAAAGGCAGTAAGAGTGTCTTATTGTCATTCAGGGAGCAAAAGCAACAAGCCTGAGACCAGCAGCTCTGGTCTGGGAGTGTCCACTCCATTAAGAGTCTTAACATGGGTTTTTTCCAGCTACATGAAAGAATAGGAAAAAAGAATTGGGCTGCCTTGGACATTGTAAGATTTGTAAACTTTTATTTCGTCCAAAAGACAGCAGCTGAACTGCTGCATGCAGCAAAGTATGTCTTTTATAGCAGTCTTTAACTATATATGTTCTCCATCGTGGCCTTCGTGAAGCCACACCAATGCGGTTTCCCAGACGCCCCTGCTCCAGAGGTCGGACTTCCCTAGCAATAGGAAAGTTCGTTAGTCTCCGCCCCTGCACCCTGCGCATGTGCGTGGGTGTTCCCGCCTAAACGCCTCAGTTCCTCATAACCGAGTTTTCGGGTTCGGCCACGGCAGTGCCTTCTTCAATGACTACCCGCCCAGAGTATCAGCATCTTCTACCCTCCGACTCTTCAGAATCGTCATCCGGCGATGATGCGATGATGCCTCCGAATATTACACTCGTCGAATCCACTCCAACAGTGGAGTCGGGGACCTGTCGGTCCACTTCGGATTCAGGGACCCGTCGGTCCAAAGCGCTCCCGATGCGCTCCCCTTCATTTTCGCTGGCTTCGAAGGCTGCTTCCTCCCCCTTGCCATCGGTGGAGATCGAATTCGAAGAACGAGCTTCTTCACTGCCTCCGGTTTTGCTCTCGGGTTCGTCCTCGTCGAAACCGGAGAAGAAGGCTCGCCACAAACAGACCCAGCTTCGGCAGCCACCCAGGATCCGGCGGTTGGGTTCGATACCCAAACAATCTCGAACCCAAAAATTTCGGTGGCTTCTGCTGTCTCTCAAGCCCTCACTCCGCCTAAAAGGACCCAAGAGGCATTGGATTCGATGGCACCACCTCGAAAGTGCCACCAAAAGGAACATCATCTCCAACCTCCTTCGGTCTCGGTACTGCCCACCCCGGCTTTTTCCTTACGCTTTGATGGCCGCCAATGGTCGATTCACACATCAGACCAGGTCGAATCCGACCATCAAGCTGCCTCCTCCTCGGGTTCAGTGGTGGAACATGAGCCCTCCGACGTTGAATCCGAGGTTTTGGATTCAGAATCAGTCCAGTTGGTGACCTCCCTGGACTCTGACATCGAGGAAAAATCTCCACCTTCTTTCTCTAACTCTATGTGCAATTATGCCAACTTCTTAGTGCGTATGTCCAAGACTATTGAACTGCCTATTCACCAGCCTCAACCTAAGAGGGTTTGTCACATTTTTGGCAGAATTGCCAGTGAGGACACAGCTCCTGTACACCTCACTCTTATGCCCTCATTTCTTACTATGTTTGAGGACTCCTTTCAATCTTTGGGCTCAACAGGGGTCTCCCGAAAGATGGAATCACTGTACTGCGTACATGATGATAAGGCTCCCTACTTGGACAAACACCCTGTACCCAATTCAGTAGTGGTAGCCTCCTCTCAGGTACAGTCGCGGACCAAAAAGACTCTGATTCCTCCTTCTAAAGAAGGGACAAAGCTGGATTCTATCGGCAGGAACCTATATTCCTACGCCATTTTGCAGCACAAGATCGCTAACTACCAAGGCACGATGCGTGCCTACCAACGGGACTTGCTAGCTCATTTGCACCCGTTTTTGGAGCTTATTCCTGAGGACAAAAGAGCTGAAGCCCCGGCACTGTATGAGAAATTCATGGCCTTGGCAGCGCAGCAGATGCGCTCTTCCAAACACTCTTTCAACCATGCCTCTAAGGTTCTAAACACATCGATTACCCTGAGAAGGCATGCCTGGCTGCGAACTATGGGCCTATCCGACGATCACGAGGCCCATACAGAGACCCTGCTGTTTGATGGTTCTGGCCTGTTTAATACTACCACTGACGATCTAATGGAAGATTGTCACACAAAAACAGGACACTGTCAAAAAATTAAACGTTATTCCTCAATGGCCAAAGCAGCCCTTTTGTTTTCAGCCCCGGAGACGATTCTGGCCTCCTACTTCACAGTCCTCCAAACAACATCAACGAGATCGTCCATCTCGTCCTTCCGCCTATTCTGGATTCTCCACCAAGAACAAGAAGTCCAAGTCGGCCTCTTCTGGAACCAAGCCCAGAGAAAGGAGATCCAGAGACGAATACTGACATGCCAGGTGTTCGCCTCAGCCCTTTTCTAGAGGCCTGGCGGGAGATGACATCAGACCGCTGGGTCCTCTCCATAATTCAACACGGTTACTTGTTAGAGTTACAGACCCATCCCCCGTTGGGGAATTTAGTTCACACTCCTCCATCCCCTTGCCTGTTAGAGGAGATTTCTTCCCTTCTTCAAAAAGGGGCCATCCAACGAGTTCCAAGAGCCCTCTCTCAAAGGGGACTCTACTCTCGTTATTTTACTGTCCCAAAAAACGATGGTGGACTGAGACCCATTCTGGACCTACGGTTTCTAAACAAGTTCTTAATTTACAAAAATTCAGGATGGTGACATTAGAAAAGATCATCCCTCTCCTTCGCAGGGGAGATTGGTTTGGGGTTGTGGATCTATGAGATGCGTACTTCCACATCTCTATCCATCCGGCACACCGTCATCTACTCCGCTTCGCTGTAGGGGAAGACATCTTTCAATATTCCACCCTGCCATTTGGTTTGGCAATGGCCCCCCAGGGTGTTCACCAAATGCATGGCTCCGGTAGCGGCTCATCTTCGCACCTTGGGCGTGGTTGTCTTCCCCTACCTCGACGACTGGCTAGTCGTTGCGGATTCGGAAGAAAAGGCTCGGCAGGACATTGCCACCATCCTTACTATGTTAGAAGCGCGGGGACTACAGGTCAACTACAAGAAGTCGCATCTCGTTCCCTCCCCAGTAGTGACATTCATTGGGGTGATCCTAGACTCTACTCGAGATATGGCTTTCCACCTCGAGACAGGATAGCAGAGACTGTCCGGCTGGTACAACAATACCGCCCTCTACAATGCATCCAGGCCATTCAGGTACAAAGACTGTTAGGTTTTATGGCATCCATGACCTCAGTTCTGGTTCATGTGAGGTTGCGACTCAGACCTCTGCAGGCCTGGTTTCTCCGTCATTTCGACCCTCTACGAGACCCCCCTACCAAGGTCCTGACTATTCCTCCGGACTTACCTCGTCATCTCAGCTGGTGGTCCTGCAGCAACAACATCCTTTCTGGTCAGCCATTCAGGGATCCATTCCCCACTGTTCAAGTGACAACAGACGCGAGCAACTCGGGCTGGGGTGCAGTCTGTCTCTCCCACAAGATCCATGACACTTGGACTCCGCAGGAACAGCAGCTGCACATCAACCAGCTGGAGCTCCTGGCTGTCTTCAAGGCCTTCCGAGCATTTCTCCGACACATCTCCGGCAATGTAGTACTGGCGGTTACTGACAACACAACCGCCATGTGCTACATCAACAAACAGGGTGGAACTCATTCAGCGCATCTGCTCCACCTCACGATGCATTTCTAGGACTGGTGCATACTCCACAACATCCACCCTATTGCCATGCACCTGCCGGGGAAGGAGAACATAGACACCAACGACTTCAGCCACCGTCAGAAATCTACTCACAAATGGGAGCTGAACCCCAGAGCTTTCAGACAGCTGTGCAACAAGTGGGGCATTTCTCAAGTAGATCTATTTGCCTCCCACAACAATGCCAAATGCCACATGTACCGTTCTGGAGCCGGCAAGGGTCGGAATTCTCTGGGGGATGCTCTGCTGCTCCCTTGGACAATCTGTTGTGTTCATTCCCTCTGATTCCCTTGCTCCACAAGGTGATAGTGAAAATCTTTCAAGAGAGCCCAACCTCATCTTGGTAGCACCTTGGTGGCCGAGACAGCCCTGGTTTGCGTCCCTCCTCAAGATGTCTACCAACTGTCTTCGGCTGACTCTTTTTCCAGACCTTCTTTCTCTGGACCAGGGCCAGGTTCTCCATCCGGACCTTCCCCGCCTCCAGCTCACGGCATGGCGGATTCTGAACTGATTGACTCCATTATTTCATGTTGTCGCAAGCCCTCCACCACTATGCTGTATCTCTACAAGTGGAGAAGCTTTGCCTTTTACGCAGCTGATAAAGGGTTTGACCCCATCAACTCTTCTCTTGCCTGGGTCTTACAGTACCTTATTTATTTATTTATTTATTTATTATGGCGCTTATATACCGCCCGTCTTCCTGGAGGGGGAACTCTGGGCGGTTTACAGCAAATCAAAACAACAACTACATGAACTAATAAAATGAACAAATAAGACAACAATTACAGAAAATACAAGAAATGCAGATGGCGGGAGAGAAAAAAAAATCAACCAAAAGCCTCCCAGAAGAGGAGAGTTTTCAAAGCCTTCCGGAAGGCAGGCAGGGACTCTGCTAGGTGCACTTCTGCTGGGAGGTGATTCCACAGCGTCGGGCCAGCCACAGAGAAGGCTCGGGAATGGGTGGAATTTCTCCGAGCCTCCCTGGGCGTGGCCACGCGCAGCATGTGCGCCCGCGACAACCTAGTTGGACGGGCCGAAGTTGACCGCTGGTCGATCCGCTCTGTCAGGTAGCCAGGTCCTAGACCATGGAGGGTTTTGTAAACCAAAACCAGGACCTTGAATCTGATTTGGGCTGCAACGGGTAACCAATGCAGGCGGGCCAGAACTGGGGTGATGTGCTCGAATCGGCGTACACCCGTCACCAGTCTGGCTGCCGCATTTTGGACCCACTGCAGGCGCCGAATCAGAGTCAAGGGCAACCCCATGTAGAGCGCGTTGCAATAGTCCAGTCTCGAGATCACCAGCGCCTGGACCACTGTTCTAAGGGAATCCCCATCCAGGTACGGACGAATCTGGGAGATACAGCGAAGATGGAAAAAGGCAGCCCTGGACACAGCGGACACCTGGGCCTCCATGGTGAGCGCCGGGTCCAGGACTACTCCCAGATTCCGGACAGAGTCCGATGGCCTGAGGGAAACGCCCTCCAAGGTGGGAAACGGGCCACCGTAGCTGGAAGGGGAAGCCCCAAAGAACATGACCTCGGTCTTATCGGGGGTTGAGCTTGAGCCTGTTAGCCCTGGTCCATGCCATGACCGAGCCCAGGCACCGATCGAGGGTCCGGACAGCCTCATCTGCAGCGGTAGAAAAGGAGACATAGAGCTGCGTGTCATCAGCGTACTGATGACAGCAGACTCCATGTCCCCTAATGACCTCAGCCAGCGGCCTGATGTAAATGTTGAACAGCATGGGAGAGAGAGACGACCCCTGTGGAACCCCGCAAGGGAGAATCCAAGGGGCCGACAACTCACCCCCATGCTGAACCTGCTGGGGACGGCCCCCGAGGAAGGACCGGAACCAACTGTGAACAGTGCCTCCGATCCCAGCCTCGGAGAGCCGATCCAGCAGGATACCGTGGTCGACGGTATCAAAGGCCGCTGACAGGTCCAGGAGGACCAACAGGGAGGAGCACCCCCTGTCGGCCCCCCGGAGGAGGTCATCTTGCAGAGCGACCAAGACTGTCTCAGTCCCACGACCGGGCCTGAACCCAGATTGGAATGGACCCAGGATATGCTCTCCCTCCAGATGTGATTGAAGCCGGACCGCGGCCACCCTCTCGATCACCTTGCCCATAAAGGGAACATTAGCAATTGGGCGATAGTTGGATAAATCGCCCGATGCTAGATTGGGTTTCTTCAGAATGGGCTTTACCACAGTCTCCTTCAGGCGAGAGGGAAAGATCCCTTCCCTGAAGGAGGCTGTGGCGATGGTAGATGCCCACTCTGACATGTTCCCGCCAGCGGCTTTCATGAGCCATGATGGGCAAGGGTCGAAGGGGGTGGACGCGGGCCGGCAGTGGGCAATAGCCCTGGAGGCCTCAAGTGAGGTGACAGGCCCAAACTCAACCATGCGAGGAGACCGAGGGGGCGCAGCCGCCAGGGTGCCGAGAGTGGGCTAGAGCAACAGGGTTCAAAACCGGTACGGATGGCCTCAATTTTTGATTGAAAAAAGGCTGCAAATTGCTCACTACTAAAATCAGTAGGAGGAGGCCTAGACAGTCCAGGATTAGTGAGGTCACGAACCACACGGAATAACTCTGCTTGACGGTTCGAGGCCTCACTAATTCTCAGGGTGTTATAAGATCTTCTAGCCACCCTGATCACATGAACATAGCGCCTGGACTGTGCGATGACTGCAGCCTTCTTAGTCGCCGACCGGTTCTTCCTCCAGCTGCGTTCCAGCCTCTTCCGTTCTTGCTTCATCGCTCGAAGCTCTTCCGTGAACCACGGTGAGGAACGAGCTCTGCAGCGGATGAGGCGCCTAGGGGCGATCTGGTCGACAGCCCGGGATGTTTCATCAAACCATAGGTCTACCATGGAGTCTACCAGATCATCAGCCAGTCCGCCAGGAGGCCCTCCAAGGACTTCCCGAAACCGATCAGGGTTAAGGAGTCTTCGGGGGCGGGCCCAAACAGTTGGCCAATGGTCCCCGCGGGGTGGGGCGGCAATTGATATAGAGAAAGACAGCAGGTGATGGTCTGACCATGACACGGGGGTGGGAACAATGTCCCACACCCTCAGACACGAATCCTCAGACGTGGAGGAAAATACCAGATCCAGGGTGTGTCCAGATCTGTGGGTTGGGCATAAAACATGCTGGGACAGGTTCATGGAGGTCATGGACTGCATGAAACCCAGAGCAGCACCAGACAGGTCACCGCCAGCATGCACGTTGAGATCACCCACCACCAAAAGGCGGGGGGTTCTCAACAGAGCAGCGGCGATGAACTCGGTGAGCTCTGGTAGGGATTGTGCTGGGTTGCGGGGAGCGCGGTAACCAAGCACAATGCCAAACCTGTCCCGCTGCCCAACCAACAGATGGACACATTCCAACCCTGGAATCACCAGCGTCGAGGCCCTACTGATTTGAATAGTATCCCTGTAAACAATTGCCTTTTACACTTAAAACGTTCCGGACTCACCTTATCATCTCTTCGGGTCCATCTCTCAGCAATCATCGCACACCAGCCACCGTTGTCTGCAGCGTCATCTTTTCGGCATCCTCGATTGAAGTTATTTCTCAGGGGGCTTAAAAACACTTCCCTGATAGAAAACCAATTCCACCGCAGTGGTCCCTCTCGCTGGTTCTAAGAGCTTTGCAGCGACCTCCTTTTGAACCTATGGCCACTACGGATCTTAGACTGCTCACATTAAAAACTGCTTTCCTGGTCGCTATTGCTTTGGCCAGGAGAGCAAGTCAGCTCTGTGCACCTCGGTGTGACCCACCGTACAGTGGTCCCCCGCCCTTTTGCGGTTCATATATTGCAGTCCCGCTACATCGCAGGATCACAGTATATGAAAAAGGCCCCCTAGGGTAAGGGGGAAAAGTCCTGTTTCAAGCCTCCCATACTTACCCCAGGACTGGAGCTGCCCCGAACAGGCCTGTGAGGGCCTTCCTGAGCCTTCTGGAGGCCCCAAAAGGGCCTCCCTGTGAACCGGAAGTGACTTCTGGATCCCTGAAAATCATTTCTGAGGCCTCCGAAAACCTTTCTAGGCCTGCTGGAGGCCTCAGAAATGATTTCCAGTTTACAAGAAGGCACTTCCAGTTTTCAGGGAGGCCCTTCTGGGGGCTTCAGAAGACCCGGGAAGGCTCTCACAGTCCCGTTTGGGGTAGGGCCAGGCTGGGGGTAAGTATAAGAGCCCCCCGCTAGGTTCCCCCAGGCCTGACTTGACCTGCATCCGCATATCGCAGATTTTCAATTATTGCGGGTCAGGTCAGGTCCCTAACCCCAGCGATAGGCGGGGAATCACCGTACATGCAATTTTACCAACCTTCCGAAGGTTGTGTTCTCTTTCCATGTCTCTCAGCCAATAATTTTACCTGCTTTCTTCCCTAATCCATCAACTCGGGTTGAGAGGGACATGCATGCCCTGGACGTTTGGCGGGCCCTTGCCTTCTATATTAAGAGAATTGAAACTCTTAGGAGTTCCAATAGACTCTTTGTGTGCTATGACCCCTCAGCTCAGGGCCGCTAGGTCTCATCTCAGCGCTTTGCCCGCTGGGTAGTTCAAACTATTAGGCTAGCATATGACTTGGCTAAAAGGCCTTTATTGTCTGGTATCCGGGCTCACTCTACTAGAGCCGTGGCCTCCTCAGCGGCTTTCCTGAAAGGAGTCCCATTGGATGACATCTGTCAGGCAGCCACCTGGTCCAGACCAGAGACCTTCGTGACCCACTATAGAGTGGACACCCGCATGAGGTCAGCCACTTCCTTCGGGAGGGCTGTGCTTTCCTTTGTGACAGCGTGACTACCCTTCTGCCAGTGAGTGCTGCTTTCAATCACCCATCTGTGTGGCTTCACGAAGGCCATGATGGAGAAGAACCAGTTACTTACCTGTAAAGGTGGTTCTTCGAGTGGACCTTCATGAAGCCACACAGCACCCGCCCGCCTCCCCTCAGACCGTCACGCTCTGACTGGTACATCCATTACTTGTCATCCTGGTGGTCAAGAGGAACTGAGGCGTTTAGGCGGGAACACCCACACACGTGCGCAGGGTGTGGGGCGGAGACTAACAAACTTTCCTATTGCTAGGGAAGTCCGACCTCTGGTGCAGGGGTGCCTGGGAAACCCCATCTGTGTGGCTTCACGAAGATCCACTCGAAAAACCACCTTTACAGGTAAGTAACTGGTTCTTATATGGACTTGTCCTGATATAGATAAGTCAAGGCTTTTCAAATATGTATTAATTTCTTTCAAAAATGTCTGGAGAGAGATATTTTCCTCAGGCTAGCAGTGACATTAATCTCAAATGAAATCAAGTGCCCTGGTTCTTTTGTCAGGTTTATGTAACCTGTTCTGATTCCTCTATTGTAAACAGCCTCTGAGAAATGCCCTAGCCAGCTCAATTTCTGTTTTTATTCTTCCAGGAATCGTTCCCTCTGCCATAATATCAAGGATCTGTATTGTGCAGGTGGGGCATATTGATCCCCCCTCCCTCTCCCTCCAAGCAGTAGGACAGTTGGGACCAGAGATGGGCATGAAATGATTTTTTTTTGTTGCATTTTTCATTTCATTAGGAAACAAAATGAAAAATGAAGTACTTTTTTACAAAACAAAATGAAACAAACTGAGAATTTTCGTTCCATTCTTCTTTTATTTTTTTACAAGCGGTGCATGCTGGCTTCCCCCCGCCCTAGCACCAATCAGCTGGAGGGGGTAGCCAGAAGGCCCCCACTTGCCAGCTGATCAGCACTTGGGGAGGCAGCCGGTCACCACCTGGGGATCCCCCCCCCAGTACTGACTGGGCCATGTTTAAAGGGGTCCAGCTGATGACAGCTCAGTAGGATCCCTCTGAAAATGGCCGAGATACCAGTTCAGGGCTCTTGCACTGGCATCTTGTGCTGTCACTCAATTTCGGGGGGAGCGTGGGCTTTTATAACATCTTTTCACCTCCAAACCAAGTGCTGATGGCTGCCATCGGCGCTTGGTTCAGTGGAGGAAAAAAGCCCCCACCCCACCCCCACCTGCCCAATTTGGGGGGGAGGCATAGGGTTTGTAAAATGTCTTTAACCCTAACCCTAACCCTAACCCAGTGCTGCCTCGGTGGCTCCTAAGACATGTTAAAATCCCTGTGCCTTTTCCCCTGATTCTGTCCCCCAGATGTGCTGGAGAATTATATCCATCCTCCCTAGGAGGGCAGGAGGTGAGCAAGAGTTGTAATCCAAAACATTTCTGAAGTAGGGCACCCATTTAAGGAGGAGGATCCATTACAATTGTTGTTGTAACAACCCCAAAACAATTCCACCATGTTTTCCAATACTTTGATCACAAAGCCAGTTCATATATTTCTATCTTCTGCACACTGTTTCTTCAAAGCTCCAGCAAGAATGCCAGGCTTGATTTTAGTTAGATGCACTGAAGACCCATCTGAAAGTAATCCATAGTCATGCACAACTTTCCACAGAACTTTGTTGCATGCATCTCAGTGGAAACATCAGTTTTCTAAATTTATGCACCTTTCCCTGTAAGTATTACTCTCATTAATCACGCTTGGACAGAAACCTATTGCAATTATGTAGCATAAAGGGGGAAATTAAGTAACTGTTGCACACACTGGATTCAGCTAGCTGTTTCATGCTCAGACATAGCTGGGTGATGCACTTGGTCACCCTCATGCACACACGACAGAAAACTGCATTAACCACTTGCATAGTTCCCCTTAAGTAAGTGATATTTCATAACTGGATTTTGGGCACCGTTTCTTAGGAAATTTAGGTAATAAACAGGCTTGCTGGGAATTTATTTCACTGGTCATCAAGTCAACATGTGCACAGTGCATTACACAGGAATAGACAAAAAGGTTTTTGAAAATGCATGCTTTGCCTGCTAAGATCCTTGAGGGAAAACTTAAAGACCACAACTTCCCCATACTAAATCAGGGGGTGGGTGGGAAGGAAGGGATAAATAGGGGGGGGGGGGAAATCCCAACTCTTGCTTTCAGATGCAGTCTGCTCTGGGTCTTGAGTTGATCTGTGACTGCAGTAACAAGTAATTAAAAGAAAACAACACCGGTTTCTAGTCCACATTATACATGCTAAAGAGGTACAGAACAGTGAAAGTACACATGCACGAAGGACTTCAAGCCTCAAAAAAGCAGAGTCCTCCCCCTCTCCAACCTTTAAGAGGCTGTTGAAGACGCTGCTCTTTGCTGAGGCTTTTCAGGGCATTTTCACATGAAAAGCTGTCATATTGTATTTGCCTACCCATCTTCTGTTTTGATGTTGATTCATTTGCTTTAGGTTGTCTTGTCTTTGCTTTGTTTTCATATACAGTTTTCTTTGTTATACAGTGGACCCTTGTATAACAAACAGCTCGTATAACATAAAATCTGTACAACATAAAAATTCTGGAGATAGGGGATATTTGCTTAACATAATCACCTATGGGGAGAATCTGTACAACATAAAAATGGGATCACTCCGTTTTCAATGCATTCCTATGGGAATTTGTATAAATGAAAATTTGCTTAACATAATTTCATTTGGAATGAATTAATTCCTTTATACAAGGTACCACTGTATTACATTATTTACACCGATTTGATTGTTAATTGCCCTGAGTAGTGCTTTATGCTAATTGGGCATTATAGTTCAATAAATAATTAAATAGTGGTGGAGGCAAATAAAAAGGGCAGGTTGGTCGATTGCCTCTTTTTGCTTGGGAAAGAACAACAACAGGGGGAAACCGTGTGGTCCTTTACACAATACAAACATGGGAAAGGTTATAGCTCTATTTAGATCACTAAAATCAATCATTCTGCATGAGCTTCTGTGACTAAATTCACCACAGGCAGCATCAATATCTTGTGCAGAGTGCAGAAAAATTATGAATGTCCAAAAATTGTTGCGGCAGAAGTCTGCTAGGTATACTTCTTAGCATAAGCTCAGAGCTGGCTTCAACCAGTTTTGGCTGCCCAAGCTCCTGCCCAGGCAGGTGTGCAGCTAGAGTAGACCCTGGTGGCACGCCAAGCAAGGTGAGTGGGCCATCTATGGTGCTGCATAGTTGATTCAGCACAAAGCACAATGAAGTGCTTCATGCCCATCTCTAATCCCTATGACAAAACTGAAATAAATTTTGCTACCGTCTACAAAGTAGTAAAAAACCCAATCACAGCCAAATTAATTCCAAATTATCATATAATCTGGTGAGTTTGCAAGCAGATGTTATTCTCCGTTGCAGTTCAGCTGGGCGATGTCTAAAATCTATGAGTCCATGTAATATGCCAAGTGGTGCTCGGGCAGTGTTTCTAGGCATCCTCAAAAATTCAGAAAAACCAAATCACACCTTATGGCATGAGGGTAACCTGAGAAGGTGCCACAAACACCTTTATCCTTTTTGCCATTATGGCTTGTGTCCTAGAAGCAGCTGCCTGAAGCCATCTGCCATATTGCCAAATGGCAGGACTTGCTTTGGCCACAGTCCTAAATCAAGTGACCAATAGACCTCGGGTGCACCTTCTTGGAAGCAATTTCCACTGAACTTGGTTGGAAAGAAAGGGGTGTGACTTGAAGGGCAGGTGCCAGTTCCATGCCAAGTATTTCCAGATAGGCTTGGGAAAGTGCTTTCTAAATACTCTGAACAGGGTGTCCATCAAGCTCTCCCTGGTAACATCATCACTTAGTCAAGTAAGGTGCCTTCCTCTCTCGTTTGATCCTGCAGCTGGGACTGACCTCCAACAAGACATGCCTGGGACAGGGTGACCCACAGAGGTACCACCACCCAGGTGACCTGGGAGGCAGCTGCAAGCCCATGAAGACCCTCTTAAGAGCTGCCTCTTGTCTTGGAACCCTCTCTCCTCTCCGGAACTTTTCACATGTTCAGAAACGCCCTCGCCTCGCCTACGGCGGTCGAAGGGAAGAAGCGGGCGCCCACCCGGGCGCAACTGGCCCAGACGCGTTGAGAAAACGCCGCCTCGCCCGCGCGCAGGGGGGGGGGGAGTTTCCGTGCGCGCGCGCGCCCGCGCGACTCCCGCGAATCCCCCCCCCCCTTTTTGGCGGGAGGAATCCACTGGGGGGGATCCAGAAAGACGAAGGGGGAGGCCACCTCCGACGCTCCCTGGATCAGACAGCCACGTAACAAGGGCTGCTGCCCTTCGCTCCAACCTTGGTGGAGGCGCGGCAAGAGCAAAGTCCTGAGGAGGGAGGGAAATAAGGCCCTTTTGCTGCTCGGCCCTCTCCACGCCCCTCCCCCCCCCCCCCCCCCCGCCTGCTGGCTTAGTACGGCCCAGTCCTGTGCCGACCGAGGTTTCCCCTTTGCCTCGCGGGGCAGAATCTACCGCGGCTGCTGCAGCTGCTTCTGCAGCTGGAGCTGCACGACCTGCCGCCGCCGCGTCTCGTCATGCCTTCCGGGCAGCCCAGGCAGCGGCAGCCGTCGTGGCGGCCGTCGGTCGGGTCGTGGCCGTCTGGAGCCGCGGCGGCACCACGGCCAGCCGGGCCATGAAGAGGAGGAGTGGCGGCGGCGCTCCGTACCCGGCGACTTCCCCGAAGGTCCTGGCGGCGCTGCCCTCGGCGGCGGCGGCGGCGGGCTGCCCGTAAGGGAGAGGATGAGAAGGAGCCGGCTGCCGCGGATGGTCCTGGCCACGTGCCTGGGCTCTTTGCTCCTGGTGATCTTCTACTTCCAGAGCAGCCTGAACCCGGGTAGGGTCCTCCGTCGCCCCGCTCCCTCCTTCCCTCCCTCCCTCTCTCTCCGTCGAGGGTCCCGGCTCGCGTTTTGGCTGGTTGGGTGGGGGAAGGCTCACTGAATCAGTCACGTAACAAGTGTGGCCAGTAATGCTGTTCGATGCGGCTCGCCGACTTCAGAGCCGCTTGGCGAGCGACTTTGGGGACGCTTGCGGGGCCCCACCGAGGCGCGCGTACTCTCCTGCCGGGTGTGGGCAGCCCCCGCAGCTGAAATGCTGCTCCTCGCCCGTCGGGACACGGGTTAGCTCAGCCAGAGAGTCGTGACAATATGTGGAATTTTCGAAGATCTCCCCTTGTTAGCAGGTTGGTGCTTTCTTTCCATGGCCCTGATCGCTAGCTGCGCTCTGGACGGTTCTTTAGAAGTAACGAGTGACTCTGTTTCTCAGAGGAGCTGATGTACTAGAGAAGCTGCCCACGTGTTTTGATGTTTAATCGAGAACAGATTAGTCCGTCTTCTGTGAGCCTACCTGCAAAAGCATCTGTATTAACGTTTTTTAAAAGAAAAATAGCCTTAAAATGGTGATGCTCGGCTTGTGATATCCCCATGCGCGTGTACTTGGCTGTTAAGTCCCTTTAGACTTGGTGAGACATTTGAGAAACACATGTGAGATTGGGCTGCACAATAGATTAAAAATAGAATGGTTGGATCACCCCCAGAATATTTTTAGGCAGTTAAGCATTGCCTGACTGCAGGAAAGGTTTAAGCTACTGATACTGTACAACTTTTACACTGTAATGGAGAGGATATGAAACACTTAGTCCAGGTTGGGTCTTAGAACAGGAGTACTGTAATGGACTTTGGAAACCTTATACTATATCAAGAGTTTGAGAAGGACTTTACATATAAAATATGCTTTTACCTTTAGATGGGAGCGGCCCCAAAGAGTTGAAATAGGGGCCACTGTAGAAAAAGCCCTGCAGCCCATCTTATTTAGTGCTTTCTTTGGTAACTGGAGGGTTATAGAGGAGGGCAGTGTGTGGATTTCTGCTAACTCCCATGGAAGTTGCTCATTGTCTTAGGCACAGTTATGAAGCACATCCTAATACCTTTACTGGACTTTATTTCTGAGTACATAGTTGATTGAGGATGAAGGTCAGGAGTTCATCCCCTTGAATTCAGCTAAACTAGGAATGAGACCCTGGGCTCAGAGAAACACTCTGCATTTTCTGAACTGAATCATGCTCTCTCTCCATGCTGGCTGTGCAAAATGGTTCAGTAAGCAAATACCAACTTGCTGGGGAAATCCTCCTAACATTGAAGCAAGGAAACTGCCCCAACAGAATTTGCTCTTGAGATACTACATATTTTCTCACTCTTTTTTTCAATGCTGTATGTGTTTTTGCAAAGGAATGTGAAATACAAAATATATTACTGCAAACTTTGTAAAAGCTGACCCTGGGATGGGCTTCAGCATTTGGCAGGGAGTCTGGGTTCTGCCCCTTCCAGAGTTCATTTCCTTGAGCACGAAGGAAGCAGCATGCCGGATTAGCAATATAGTGCCTGCCGTCCTGAATGTACTTACTGGGTGATCTTGTTGGACCTTGTTGCTTCCGAACGAGAGGGCTAAGATTGTGCT
Organism: Phrynocephalus versicolor; assembly: GCA_023846285.1. Taxonomy (NCBI): domain Eukaryota; kingdom Metazoa; phylum Chordata; class Lepidosauria; order Squamata; family Agamidae; genus Phrynocephalus; species Phrynocephalus versicolor. Next base: position 27,911,462 of record JAHTLZ010000015.1, on the reverse strand, counting down.
GGAAGCATGAATTCACGTGTGGTTCCAAACTTCCATCCTGTCAATGCTGGGCTCCCCTTCACACAGAGAAAGGCACACTGTTTTTGCCAGCTTGGCACTTTTAGCTTCCAACCCTCACGAACTCTTCATCAGCGGGGAGTAGCACACAGATAAGTTGGTGCGAATGTGAAGGAACCAAGGCTCGTAAAAGCTTTGTGGTCTCCAGGCAGAAGAGTTTGTTGGAGCTGTAGGTGACAGCGGGCCGAAACATGCTTGCATAGCAGAGTGACAGCAGTGGAATGGGACTGAACCCCTGAGAGAAAGAGTCTAAGCAGAGACAGCATACTGGGAGGGAAGCAATGCCTTCACAAAGACAAAATGAGAATCTTTGCTTTTTCCCCCTCACTCACAGGGCCTTATCACCCCTGTTGCAGATCTCCTGAGTGCCTCTGCTCATGGATAACCACCATAATGCACATATCATCCCAGTTTCTTTCATGCATATTTGGCTCCAGGCGATTAAGGAGACCAAATATATAATATGGCATGTGTAAATTCATGTCTGCTTGTTATACACCAGGTATAACAATGGCATGTTATCCAATATGCTCTATATAGAATGAAAGCTGTCTAGAGAACTTTGAAGAGTGTTTTCAATACTTGACATCTCATTTGTTGCATTGATTTCAGTGGGAACTCAGCACATGCCCATCACATCCTCTACTCAGAAATTAAGGCCCTTTATTATGTTCATTGGAGCTTTTTCCTAAATTTGAACTTATGGTAATATAGTGTTAATTTTTTGCTGTTGATAATTGTGGTGGGATGAAGACCCAAATCTAAATAACTGTAAGGATTTTACTCCCAAACAAAAGATTGGAGCATTGGAGTTTGACTTCCTTGATTACCGAGATCTTTTGTCCTTAATTAAGATAACTATTTTCTTGTCTAAATGACAGATTTTTAAAAAAAGTCATTCCAATACATTGGTTAGTTTAAAAAATCAGAGCATTGACCTCAGAGTGATTGGGTTCCATTATGTTTTAAAATAGCCCATTTCATTTAAAAATTACTCACAATCTGTAATCAGTGAGCTAGCAAATTAATCTATCATTAATATGTTTAACTGCACAATCAATTGAGATATTTGTCATTTCCTGTTTCCCCTTCTTGAACTCAGAGATATGTTATTTCCCATTTATAGAAAAATGTTTTTGTGCCGTTTTTATGATTCAAGAGTATACAGTTTTTCCAATGTGTTTTTCAACTGAAATATTTTATAATTCTGAAATATTTAAAATCCCCTGAGGGGGAAAAAAACCTATGACTTTAAAGGTGACATTTCCATTTCATTATGTTGGAGGGAAACTACATAACGTAGTTAGGTAAATGTGGTATACTTGGAACAGAATGTGAGATTTATGTGTGTCTTTTAAATTTACTGTGAAAGGTTTCTCTGAAGTTCACTGGATGGATTCTGCAGTTTTGTAAAGGCTATACTGGAGCCTTTGCTTTCTGGTCTTGTCTTTAAAAAGAAATAGCTATGTGCTATGTCAGCTTCCTGGCAAATTATAGGAAGAAGCGCATTCAGAAGACTCATCTGAATGGAAAGATCTTGGGCAACTTTCCATGGGGCTGGATGTGTGCTAAAGCTGTGGAAAGTAGAGTCATAAGGAACTGAGAGCTTTTGTGAGTTTTTTGGGCTGTTTGGTCGTGTTCTGGACAAACTTCCAGAAAACGGCCAAACAGCCCGAAAAACTCACAACAGCTATCAGATCCCAGCCGTGAAAGCCTTCGAGAATACATTCATAAGGAACTGCTTGCACTAGACTTTTCAGGAAGGTAATTGAGGAAGTCAGCAAATAATGCTGACTCGAAGTGGAAGTTACAGACTTTATGAATTTTGAATTGCTAATAAACTGGAAAAAATCTGGTGATAGTATCTCTCTGAGAGGATGGGTGATTTTCTAAGGAAAATATGTAACATATCCCTAAGACCAGCCTCTGTATCAAATCAGTGGGAGGTGGCCAGTGCAACTTCAGGAAATGATGGCTGCTTAGCTGCATGTCTGTTCCTGAAAAATTGGCAAGAAACGTATGATTAATATAAAATGTTCAAACATACAGAAAGGCGTGTCTTATGGCAGAATCAGTATGGTTGCTGCATAAGTAAATCCCATTTTAGTAACATTTTAGGGCTGTTTGAGAATGTTAATAGATATGTGAGTGAATATTGTTTTCGATTTCTGAAGGGCTTTGACAAGTCCATCAACAAAAACTCTTTAAACAACCTTAGCCATCATGGAATAATCCTAGTGTGGATTAGCTGCTGGCTGAAGAACAAAGAGGGAGCAAATAAACAGGAAAGGAACATGAAAAAGGGAAGCTTTAACATACCATCATAACTATACTGTAATAATCTTATTAAACATTTTACCAATTTTACGACGATTAAGGAGATAATCTAGATTGTTGGTCAATACGTGTCTAGGATGAAAAGGGGATTTTAGACTAAAGGTGACCCTGTCAAACTGGATTTAAAAACAGCACTGTAACCAAAGGACCTTTTTGGATGCATGAGTTTTTGCTTATTTGTAAGAGATCTAGAATCTTGGAGTCAGTAGTAAGATGGCCCTATTTACTGATGTCACCAGATTATTTAGTGTGGTTAGAATAAAATGCATGGGGGGAGGGGAACAACTCCAAAAGGATCTCTTCAAGTGGAACTTAAAACAGCAAGTGAAGTTCAGCATAAGCAGGCGTGCAGTGATGCACGCAGGTGGGCAGGAGGGGGCTAACGACACCCATGGTCAGAGCGGGCAGAGAGGCAACCAGGAAATGTGTTTCAGGATTATGGCATGGATCATTAGATGGAAATATTGGCCCAGTGTGTAAGCGATGTTAAAAAGAAAGAAAGAAATAAAGGGAAAGCGCACTTCCATAATTAATAATACAGTAATTATGCACCATCAAGACACTTATGGTGACCCTTTTTAGTGTTTTCTAAGTAGAGCACACTCAGAAGTGGTTCAGCGTTCCCTTCCATCAGGAAGCATCCAGGGACTGTGCAGATTTGCCAAAGACCTCACAGGGTGGCTCAACTAGCAGGAGGCACGGTGGAGGAATTGAACTCCTAACCTATGACTTCACAGCTAGATAAGATAACTAAACCACTATCCAGCCAGTTGCAAATAACACTCTTATTTGTATTATCATATAAAACTGCTATGTATGCACATCAAAACACAGAATGGACTACGTAGAACCTTCACTCCATCCTCAGGAGTTCTTCTTGTGTTCTTAATTACTCTGTATCTGAGGAACTTGACATATCCCCCCTGAAAAACCCTTTGCTAAACTGCATCAGCGAGCTAGAACACTGACATTCTCAGGAAGAGATATGACTTTTGAACTGACATAATGCAGTTATTGCAGTCCTATGGTGAAAAAATGAAAAGGAATTGAGACTAAATATTTATTTATTTATTTATTTATTTATTTATTTATTTATACATACATACATACATACATACATACATACATACATACATACATACATACATACATACATACATACATACATACATACATACATACATATATACACCACCCGTCTTCCAGGAGGAACTCCAGGTGGTGTACAACAAGCATAGATTACAAAGCAATAATACACTTACCTAACATTAAACCAACAATAATCAAATAGATCACAAATAGTCATGTATCTTACTGCTTCTCTTTAAAGCAAAAAAAAAAAATAAAATCCAGAGATGACTTCTCGTTTTTGGTTTTGATTCTAACTTCATCTCAGTTTCTATTTTTAAGTTTTGGTGAATGTCAGGTGGGTGATGTGGTTGAAACGGAATTTCTCATTAAGCTCCAGCATAAGATCTAGCATTTTGTCATCTCTTCCAGAAAAGGCATTTTAAAAACCATGTTCTGTTTATTACAGCGAGTTAGCTCAATGATGACAGCTGTCATTAATGTGGTTTATTTTTTGTAAGATTCTCTTCAGGTGATAAAGAAGGGTTGATCAACTAGAAAAGCATTGATTATTTTCTAGACTTGAGCAAGGAAGAAAAGAAGTACAGTATAATAAGAGATATTTATTTCAGAAGGCTGTTGGTTTTTAAAGTTGGTTTTAAAACTGGGCATTAAAGTTACCTTTAAATCATTTTACCTGGTCTGTCATGCTTTGCTTTTGGCTCCTTGGGAGGCAGAAGAAATGATAAAGATCTATATAAATAAATATTTTGAATATTTTGAATAAATATTTTGAACCATAGGGGGTTCTTTAAGAGGGTAATATCTGTTGTAGCTTTTGTCTACTTACAAACTTTTGTTCCAGCCTAGAATTGTCCAATGACCCAGGTAAATTAAAGCCAGACCACGGAGGTTTGTGTTTTGGAGATATTTTGGAATATGTAATGTACCGTAAGTCCCAGCCAGCTTAGCCCAGTGACTACATACTCTGTGTACTAGTGTAAAATATCTGGAGAGTGCATGATTGTCTACTATAAAGTAATTAGGAACTAGAATCCTGCTGCACAGCTTTTCTGTACACAAATTGACAGGATGCAGTGGATTGTATAAATTGCATAATGAACCTTATAAGGTGGTGTGTGAAGAACTGTTTCCAGATTTTGGTCCCCTTCAAATGTACCCGTTCCTCCCAGGAGGCATATGCTCCCTGTTGAGAATGGCTGATTAACAACACGGCCAGGGCCTTATTGGAAATGTACAGTATAAATGTAATGGCATAAATTGCAGCAGCAAATTGCTGCTGATTAGTAAGTTAGAGTTCTCATTACTGCTCTTCTGCCAGTTATGTGACTTGGTTTGAGTTTGTTGCCACAGCTTATGCCATGGCATTTATACTGGCGTACATCCTCAATAGGATCCTGGCATTTTTACATTCTGATGGAGTATAGATAAACCTACCAAAAATCAATCTATCTATTGATCAATCAATTGATCAAATCAAGCATTCTTAAAATTGGTGCAAGTCACGATATGGGAATGCTGAAGAGCTGCACCTCACAGGCACCCTTCTTTTGGTGTAACATGTATATCCTGAATACAAGTAGCTTTCTATGTCTGCTTTCTTGATAATGCACACTATTTTGCGTCTCCAAAATAAGAGTGTCAGCTCTGCACTTTCGTATGTGCTCTTTAGACCAAGTGTCTTTCGAATCAAACTCACAAGATAACACTATGACTTAAGGAGAAGTAGAGCCATCTCATGGTAGAGAACAGTGGCACTAGAGGGGTGCAGGACAGTGGCCTGGATGACGTGGTTTCCAACAGTACCCCAAGAGCCAAGAATGTCATGAACCACATATAAAAGTAGACATCTTCAGTGTCTCTACACATCAGAGAGTTTTGAGGACTGTTCCCCAGCACCACCATTTTTGCTTCTTTTGCTGTGGCATCTTTCCAAAGTAAAGAGTTAGGCTGCACTTCCGACCGATCACATACAGCAGGCCTAAGTAATATGTACACAGTATTTCTGCTAGTTGGAGCAAGTGGGAGGAGCTGTCCTTCCGGAGAGGAAGATCCAGAGCACGTGGTTGCTAATCAGCCGCCTCTTTGTGGGTCATGTTTGTTCCATATTGAAAGGCAGCATATTGAAAAGAAATCTTATCACCATAACAAATATTTTCCAGTACAGAGACCTTCACCTAAAAACTGTTGCTTGCTCTAAGACAGTGAGGGTGAACCTTTTATTTTATTTTATTTTATTAAAGGATTTTATTGGTTTTAGGGGAAGGTGGAGGGGGGAAGGGGGGGAGGAAAGGGGGATACAATATAAAAAGTTACACTGGGTATATCAAGTCAAAAATAACAATTATACATGCCAAAGTATCACAGAGTAATATCAAAGTACTAGTAAGTTTGCTACTTCTTGCCATCTTTTTTGGGAGATCTCTTCATAGTCTCCCTTCAGAAAACCGGAGAGCCTGTCTATTTCGATACATTCTCTTATCTTTTCATGAAGGTTTCTCTCTGTTGGCGCTTCTGGTTGTTTCCAAAATTTCGCATATAATAAATATCCTTGCTGCAACTATTACATGATGGAGTACATATTTTTGGTCATAAGAGATAGTTATATCCACTATACTTAGTAGGAAAAGTTTTGGTTGAAGCTCTAACTTAATCTCCAAAGATCTCTCTACAAATAGTTTTACCATTCTCCAATATGTATTTGCCTCTTTACATGTCCACCACATGTGGTAGAAGGTACCACTATCATGTTTGCATTTCCAACATCTGGGTGAGCAATTGTACATCTTGGATAAACGGTGAGGTGAGAAATCCCATCTATAAAACATAACAATTTTCCTTAAAAACTATAGACTTAAAAAGTTTTACTGTGTTCCACAAGGAGTCCCATTTGCTTAGATGGATAGGATAACCAAAGTTTTCTGCCCATCTTATAGTATCTTTTACCACTGTATCGATCAATTTCTCATTTAACAAAATAGTTAGAATTTACTAAGAAGCTTTATATCACCAGAGGATAATATTTTGTCAAGCGGAGTATTGTTAGTCATAAATCCACCCTCTTTTAGTGAGATTTTAAAATGTGAATATATTTGATGGTAATTCCACCAGTCTATCTTACAACCTTCAGATACTAATTGTGTAAGTGGCTTCAAGGAGCAGTCAGCATTCAAAAGTTGTCTATAAGTTAAAGATTTAAAAGTTGCACATGTATGAGGACCAGTATGGAGACCCTAATGGGGATAGCCACATTGGTGCTTTGAGATAAAACTTTTTTTTTGGGGGGCGGGCGATAACCATATTTTATTTAAAGCATTCCTTATCCAATGTTTTTTAAAGAGAGTGGGCATGCTAGTGAGGGTGAACCTTTTAGAGACCAAGTGCCCAAACTGCTATTAAAGACCCACTTTTTTTTTTTTTTTGCAAAGTGCCAATGCAACACTTTAACCCGAATATAGGCAGCTGTGAAGGGGGCGATGTCGGGTGCCCACAGAAAGGGCTCCGATTGCCACCTTTGGCCCCCTTGCCATAGGATCGCCAACACTGCTCTAAGATATTACACTTAGCTCAGCAGTGAAAACAATGGTTGATTAATACATGAAGGGAGGGAGGGAGAGAATTCTGGCTGAGGTAATGGTTCTTTGTACTCTTCAGGGCCACATTTTCAGTCCTCTCACCCAACTTTTTGAAGTTTTCTCTCTTTGAGAGAAGAAATAAGAGGTTAAACAAAGAGCAGTCCTTCTGGGGAAAATGTTTATCCTTCAGTGCCGCCCAGAGGCCTCTTGGTAGTGGGGCAAATATTTTTTTTGTAAATAAATAAATAATCGTCCAATAAAGCTGCAAGGGTGGAGATATGAGACAGAGAAAATGAAATAACTTTTTCACACAGTGCATTGCCAAACTGTCCAGTATATGTAATCAAGATGTTGTGGTGGCCATGCTAGCGGTAATTTTAAAAACAGGATTTGGCATGTCTGTATGCTGGGATAAATGGCTGCTTGACATGATGGTTAAATCTCCCTGCTAGGAATAAAAACAGAATGCCTCCCAGTGCCAAAACCAGGCAAGTTATTTTGAAAATCCCAAAGCCATTTCTATCCATACTGGGCAATGAAAATACATCAGCCACCAATTAAATAACTAACAATTTCCTGCCCTTTCATGATCTGCTGCCTCCATAATGTAATGTGTGGCCCTGACTGTTGGACATCAATTCTCAAAGTGATTTCAGCCCCACTGTTGCTTTGTGTCAGGGGTTTCATTACAACCTCAGCTGCTCTCCTAGGCACACTTGCAAAGTCCCATTGAATTCAATGGGCCTGTCTCTGAGTAATTGTGCTTAGTATGCATGGCTTGTTAGTTCTATTGCTCATGGAGTTGAGCAGACATGTCATGGTGATTACCTTCATTGGGCCAACGTTCTTTGTCCAGGCTTTCAAGACAAAAACAACAAGAACTTGAAAACTTGCAGAGGATGTTGTGCTTGTTTGTTGTTGGTCCAATAAATGTGTCATTACAACATGGATTTTGGGATTTCTTTGATGGCAGACATTACATTATGCAGAGCAGTAACCATCTGAGGCAACAGATCATAAATGGGCAGGAAATTATGACTGAGAGGGACTATCTTACAAAATACCAAGGATCCCTCCCAGCAGAGTATCCAGGTGAAATGTGTATGGATATTTCATTTGGGTGCCCTTCTATGAGGGATCCTCAGGGCCCGGTAGGATGGTCCCTCTCTGCACCTCACAACCCTAGTTACTTTGTCACACAGTATTGTCACATATGCACATCATAAAAAAACATGAGCATGAATCTTCAAGGAAGGACTCCATGTACACACACACATACACACACACCACACACAAAGGTACATGTGCAAAATTAATTAGAAATAATGTTATAAAGTAAACAGAACGGGAAGTTTGGCTGGTTCCCAAACATTTCTACGGCAGGCCCCCTTTTGGTTTTTTAATAAAATATTAACTTTTAAATATTTTCTCATCCGCGTGCACACACACACACACACACACACACACACACACACGCACACACACACACACACACATGATTCCCAGTTTAGGAAGTGTGGAAGTAGAGGATACTTTTGCCAGAGCACTATCCTTCAGGGCAGCCCTACAAACTGAGGACTGTCTCCTTAAAAAGAAGTAATTAGGCTACTCTCTTTCAGTGTGTTAAAAAAGGGTCCTATATCAGCAGCTCAGCTTAGGATTCCCCCACACTGCTGTTTTTTATTCTGGTGGCACAGATGACCTGGCTATATTAATCAGTATCTTCTGTTTGAATCTCAGATTTCTCTGCTTTCTCTTCCATTCGGCATCCCTTTCGTTACACATGGCAGTCCCAGCAATAGTAAATATTCTCTCCCCCCCCCCCCCGTCACTTGAGGGAGAGAATTTTGCGTGTACATGTGTGGGGGTGGTGGAGAACAGGACTCAAAAACAGGGAGCTGCTCTGAAATGGTAGTTTATGTGTATGCAGTTGGCTGTGCTTGCACATTTTCCTGCTCACACTTAGGATATAATAGCAAAATAAAATATGATTTCATTGTGTTCCTTGCTGTTTGTTTTTTTAAATCCACCTTCCCTCTCCCAGCTCCCACTGAATTAGAAGATGCAAAATCTAATATCTCTTGGCTTTCCAAAGCTTACTCTGCGCAAGCTAGATAATCAAAGTCATCCTTTTGGCTTGGCAACCCAGATCCAAGACAGGAAAACATGTCGTAATCACCCAGGTTTTAAAAATTAAAGGACATGCAAGGCATGGGTAACGGTGGATGAGGTATCATTTGTGCTCTGTCTCATGGCTGAAAAAGCTTGAGAGGAGTGTGTAACCATGCTCTTGGCAGACTCTCCCTGGAAAAATGTTAGGGTGCTGTAGGTTCTATGATATCACAGTGCTCTTTTTAATCAGATACGCCCAGGGCCTTTTAATAAGACCCACAAGTTAATTTTAAGAAGTAGCAACCGGTATGTACTAAGTGGCACTTAAGACGTAGGAAACCTCAGGGTAGTGGTGGAGGTAACGACTGGAGGGATGGGTGTGATGGTGCGTGCGCATGCTCCATTTATGCACAAGCAGGGAGCCCAGATGCAGTAATTAGACTTGGAACAAAGTAGCAGTAGGCAAGGGGACAGGTTTTCCATGGCTTCAGAGACTAGGACTCAGGGAAATGGTTTCAAACTACAGGAAAAGAGATTCCATTTGAACATTTGGAAGAACTTCCTGATGGTTAGAGCTGTTTGACAGTGGAATACGCTGCCACGGAGGGTGGTTGAGTCGCCTTCTTTGGAGGTTTATAAGCAGAGGCTGGATGGCCATCTGTCGGAAATACTGTGATGGGGGTTCCTGCATGGCAGGGGGTTGGACTGGATGGCCCCTGAGGTCTCTTCCAACTCTATGATTCTATGACTCTACCGTAAGTGTGCCCCTGAGATTACATGTCACATAGGCTCCATGGCTGTTTTGGCAGCTCCTGCCTCACACAACTTCCTTGCATTCACTTCTGAGTAGACATGCTAGGCCAGGGGTGCCCAAACTTTTTGTAAGGAGGGCCAGATTTGGTGGCTGAGAATGTGTCAGGAGCCGGTTGCTCCCCAACCCTGCCACCCCACTGCAAGCCGCACCCATTTTCTTTTAAAAAAACATGGGGTGAAGGAGGGGAAGGGAAGGGTGGGCCAGCTAGCCGCGGGCCACTCAGAATGGCCTGGCGGGCCGGATTTGCCCCCCCCCCAGGCCGGACTTTGGGCAGGCCTGTGCTAGGCCTTACATTGCATAGTCACATTTTCTACTCCTTATTGATCATAACCAATGTAATTTTTAATATCTCTTATTGACTGTGATATTTATTGACTACTTTTGATTGGGCAAAGCATGCAGTCTTTCAGCTTTCACAGAATTCTTCAGACAGAATCAGACTTTCAAAACTTTCATTCAGCATCTTACTTGTTCTGCATCATTTCTGCTACGCCTGTGTCCAGCTCTATATGGCCTTAAATGGGATAGACTTGTTTTGTCTCAATTTTGTACAAGGAGTACAACAATATAAGTCCAGGATTCTGCCGCTGAAATACTTGACTGTAGACTCAGGTAGACATAGGTTTGATTTGTTGTAACTTTATCATAAAAAGTTTGAGTCTGATTCTCTTGAGTCATACTAAAAATGCTGAGAAAGCTCACTTTTTAAGAACTAGAGACATATGCCAGAATTATAGGAGAGGAAAATTATAGGACTGTGACTCTGTTTATATACCAGGCAGTGGGAGGCTCAGTCCAGCTTCAGATATAGCCCACAACCTCTCCCTTATCCCAGTGTACTCAGTCACCCACCAGTTCATGAGATATGCAAAAAGGGGATTTAGATACCACCACCCCCCCACTTATGTACCTCCACTAACTGTTCCCATCTGCATTTCTCATAGGGATGAACTATTTATATAGGCCAGAATCCTGTTGCTCTTCACTGGATTCGTAGCAGCTAACTGACAAGGTGCCAGGTGTGTCTTAGTCATGTGCCTGGTCCTCCATCTGTCTTTGCAGCCAAGATTTGGATTCTGGCTGTTGGTCACTGGAAGAGAGAATTCCTTAAGATATCTAATGGTCACAGCATCAGCATTTCATGTCTCGCATACTTTGTAAATGAGCTTAATTTGTTTCGTGATTGGTTGTCCATAGGGACATAAGAGGCTTCACAGGCAAGCATGATTGCTCAGACACAAAGGACTGCCAGAACCATGTCTGTGGAACAATAATGTGATTTTAGATTCTAGGAAAATACCCTCTCTGTACTGTGTACTTTTAATCCAGGCTGAATTTCTGTAGGAAGTGTGTAATAAAAAGAGGGTTCTGTTAACATCTGGAGGGCCGAAGTTTGGACACCTCTGTGTTAGAGCTTTTGTCACTGTTTACGATGGGAAGGAAAAATGGTCAAGAATGTAATATCTGAGCTTCTGTAAGAGGGAGATGATGGAGACGATCACTGGGCAGAGTCAACAATAATAGCTTTTCCATGCCAGGCCCATCAACGTGTGGTTCCTGCTTTAGTTTTTTAAATATAGCGGATGGAGTTCTGTAGGTGAGAACAACGTTTCCATTTGGAATTCTTGTGACTGGAAGATTACTTGGTATCAACCCTTCCCTTTTGGTTAGCATTTCTATTTTAGCAAGGCAAATATTGGTGCTTGCAAGCAGATTTGTTTTTCCTGGTACGCTTCCCCCCCCCCCCCGTGCACTCCATTTGCAGTGGCTCTCAGAACTGTGCTGTCTTGTTGCTGTGTTTGGGGTGGTGGTGGATTAAAGCTTCTCCAAGTTTGACTTCTTTTTTTCTTGCCATAACTTTTATGCCTCGCAGACTGGGAAAGCTGCTTGTGTTGGAAGAAGTTGGAAGATGGTACTGTATGAAATCTTCCTTGAGATATTGACCACATCTGTAGGGTGCCTTCAAGCTGTCTTCGTTTTAGGAGGCCCAACTAAACCCATGATGTTCCAGTTTGGAAACAAGGACTGGAGGTTATATCACTCCTGCTACTCTCTAGCAAAACATTCTTCTCTCTGGTACCCTCTACCTGTCCAAAGACTGGCTAGACCTTCCTCTATGGCTGCAGCAGCCACTGGTCTCTCTGATCCGAGTGGCTGACCTGTCAGAGCTAGTGATGACTCTCATTCATAACAGTCATCACTCAATTCCCTCTTTACTGCTGTTGAGGTAGCATCTCAAGGGAGCTTTGGTCACTTTTTTTCAACAATACCTCCCCCTCCCCGCAGACATACCATATGTACTCGAGTATAATTCAACCCGAGTATAAGTCGAGGCCCCTAATTTAACCCCCCCCCCCAAATTGGGGAAACTTATTGACTTGAGTATAAGTCTAGGGTGGGAAATGCAGCAGGGCCTGGCAGCTCCTACTTTGTGAGCTGGGGGAGTGGTGTGTGATGTTTAAAATGACTTTTAGCCACTGATGCAAGTGCTTGGGTCAGTGGCTAAAAGTAATTTTAAACATTGCACGCTGTTCCCCTGTGATGAAGATGGGAGTAATGAGAAGCAGCACACAATGTTTAAAATGACTTTTAGCCACTGACCCAAGCAGTTGCCTCAGTGGCTAAAAGTATTGACCCGAATATAAGTCGAGGGCCTCCTTTTTAGGGCTGAAAAACTAGGCTTATATTCGAGTATATACAGTAGTTATTCCTTCTTCTTTCAAGTAGCTCATCTAAAATAAAACTTCAAAACATCATTTGTGTTGCCCAGGTGGGTCTGTTGATGAATTGTAGGTGAAAGGTTCACTGTGCTGGATTTCTGATTATTCTGATTCAACCAACTTATATAAATAGGACACTGTCATTTCCCCCACCTTATGATAATTTTCTATTAGTTATTTTTCCCATTTGTTCTTATTTTGAATTGTTAAAACATGTTGATTTATTGTATTTCTGCTTATTTGTTTATTTGTTCCTTTTATTATGATTTGATTATTTGGTTTGATTGATTCGTTTTTATTTTCTATTTTAAGTTGTTTAATCTGTTTTTATATTTTGTATATGTTTGTAAACCGCCCAGAGTAGCTTTTTTGCTAGATGGTTGTGGTAAGTAAGTAAGTAAGTAAGTAAGTAAGTAAGTAAGTAAGTAAGTAAGTAAGTAAGTAAGTAAGTAAGTAAGTAAGTAAGTAAAAAAATAAATCTCAAGGACACCTACTTCCAGCCTTCTTTCATTTCTTCCTCTTTGCCATGGGGAATCATAGTTTTGAGTTTTGGGTCCCCCTCTTCAGGCTTGTGGTGGTACCAAGTTTGTTTGTTTGTTTGTTTTAGAGTATTTTTACCCTGCCTTTCTCCTTGGAAAAAGGACCCAAGTGCATGGCCCCCGTGATGGCTGACCACGGTAAAAAAGGATTGGCTGTCTTCCCATATATTGACAAATGGTTGATAGTGGCGAGAAAGAGAGAAAGCACTTTAAAAAGTGGCATAAATCAGGACAAATCGCAGCTCAACCCTACAAGCGCAGTTGAGTACATTGGACTAGTGCTTGACTCCAGAGCCTTCACCGTGTATCTCCCTGCACACAGAATGGACAGGATCATTGCACTTGTTTTCAAGTTTCAACCCAACCTTAGGGTAAACACCCTCATGCTGCAGAGGCTTTTGGGCCTCATGATGACCTATATTACTGCTGTGATTTCCCATGCCAGGCTCAGAATATGTTATCTCCAGTCATAGATCCTAGCTTTTCCCAATCTCATGATTCCAAGGTAGCATTTTCAGAAGTGCTACCTGTTCCTCGTGCAGGACCCGCCAGGCAGGCAGAACTCAGAAGCCTCAATGCGTGGATGAGGCGATGGTGTCGAGAGGAGGGCTTTAGATTTGTCAGGAACTGGAGAACATTTTGGGACAAGCCAAACCTGTTCAGGAGGGATGGGTTGCACTTGAATCATGATGGGACCAGATTGCTGGCACTCAACCTCAAAAAGGCAGCAGAGCAGCTTTTAAACTGATAACTGGGGGAAAGCCGACAGGAGCTGTGTGGCATCCGGTTCGGAACACCTCATCCTCGGGGAATGAGGTTGGAGAGGGTAGAGAATCACATAGAGATAACATAGCAAGTATTAACACTGGCAGAATAGTGGAATGTGACAGTTCGTCTACTGAAAATAAAAGCTGTGGGGGGAGAACAAGGCAGCAGCTGTTGCGGGACCCACTGTACAAGTGCTTCTACGCCAATGCTCGAAGCCTCCGAGCAAAGATGGGAGAACTTGAACATCTGGCAGCTAGGGATAACATTGATATAATAGCCATAACAGAATCCTGGTGGAATGTGGAGAACCTTACATCTGTCCCAGGGAAGATGGTGGAAGGCCTCATCCAAGAGAAAATCTTAAAACACATAAAAGAACAAACCTTGCTGAGAGAAAATCAGCATGGCTTCTGTAAGGGTAAATCTTGTCTTACAAACCTTTTAGAATTTTTTGAAAAGGTCAACAGGCACATGGATTTGGGTGAACCGGTGGATATAGTCTATCTGGATTTTCAAAAGGCTTTTGACACAGTCCCTCACCAAAGGCTGCTGAGAAAATTGCACAGTCAGGGGATAAGAGGGCAGGTCCTCTTATGGATTGAGAACTGGTTGAGATCCCGGAAACAAAGAGTAGGTGTCAATGGGAAACTTTCACAATGGAGAGAAGTGAAAAGCGGTGTGCCCCAGGGCTCTGTCCTGGGACCGGTGCTTTTCAATCTGTTCATAAATGACCTGGAGACAGGGATAAACAGTGAGGTGGCCAAGTTTTCAGATGACACAAAGCTTTTCCGTGTGGTGAAAACCAGAGAAGATTGTGAAGAGCTCCAGAAGTAATGCATATTGGGGCAAAAAATCCAAACTTCATCTATCAACTCATGGGCTCTGAGCTATCCGTGACGGATCAGGAAAGAGATCTTGGTGTGTTGGTGGACAGCTCCATGAAGGTGTCTCCCCAATGTGTGGCAGCGGTGAAGAAGGCCAATTCCATGCTAGGGATTATCAAAAAGGGGATTGAAAATAAAACAGCCAACATTATAATGCCGTTATACAAAACAATAGTAAGGCCCCACCTGGAGTATTGTGTACAATTCTGGTCACCGCATCTCAAGAAAGACATAGTGGAACTGGAAAAGGTGCAGAAGAGAGCGACTAAAATGATTACTGGGCTGGGGCACCTCCCTTATGAAGAAAGGCTAAAACATTTGGGCCTCTTTAGTCTGGAAAAAAGGCGCTTGAGGGGGGATATGATTGAGACATACAAAATAATGCAAGGTATGAGTAAAGTGGATAGAGGGAAGCTCTTCTCCCTCTCTCAAAATACCAGAACTAGGGGACATACACTCAAATTGAGTGCTGGGAGAGTAAGAACTGACAAAAGAAAATATTTTTTCACCCAGCGCGTTGTAAGTCTATGGAACTCCCTGCCACAGGATGTGGTGATGGCATCTGGCCTGGATGCCTTCAAAAGGGGATTGGACAGATTCCTAGAAGAAAAGTCCATCACGGGTTACAAACCATGATGGAGATGTGTAATCTCTAGGCTTTAAACTAGGGTACTTCAAGGGCCAGATGCAGGGGAGTGGTATCAGGAGACAGATATCTAGTCTCATGCGCTCCCAAACGCATCTGGTGGGGCCGCTGTGAGATACAGGAAGCTGGACTAGATGGGCCTTTGGCCTGATCCAGCATGGCTCTTCTTATGTTCTTATGTTCTTATGTTCTTAAAGACTAAAACTGAAAAATACTTATAGTGACACTGGAATTGGTGTTGGACGGTTATCGGAATTGACTCTTCTCCCAGAAAATATAACACAAGTGGCCACAGACAATAACACCATGATGTATGTGAGGGTTAAGTCTTAGCCCAGGCTTCCCGCCCTTCGAACTTTAAAAAAGGCATCTATCGGAATGAACAAACAGAACTTTTATTGGGTTCATCAACAATAAACAAAGTTTTTCTTCTAACTACAGTTTCAACATCTTTAACATCAGACATGAATGGGTTATTCTTTCCTCCGTAAGTCGGGGTTTCTAGAATGTGATCAAGTTCCCCACCATCACTTGTGGGTAGCCGGCTCCACCATTGTTATCTTCCTCCCCCTCCGAAAGCCTCAGCCCCTCCACTTGTATCCCAATCTCCTTCACGGAGGGTTTGGGTTTCCCCACTTGTATCCCAACCTCCGAAGTGGACCTGGGACCATGATGTCTCCACTGGGGTGTACGCAAAGGATAGTCGGGTCTCTGGGTCAAGTCCTCTCGGGGGTCCAGCTTCCCGGTCTCGACTTCCATCCGGATCTTTGCCAGCCATTCTTCCAGCTCAATCTCTTTACGGATCTCCTTACGTTTTCTGTTGTATTTTCTGTACTCTTTCTCTCCCCAATAGGAACACTTTTGTTTTTGTGCCCAGCATCTATAACTCTCAGCCTCCTTATGGGGCATCATCATTTGTTCCCAATTCCCTGTCCAGGGATCCTCCATCCACACCCACTCCCATCCTTCTGGAAGCTCCCGTTTTTCTCCATTCTTACAAGTCCTGAACCCCACCTCCACTGGAGAGGATTGGTTCTCTTTTCCCGCCAAGTCCTTCTTTCCACTTCCGGTCGGACCCGGGTCCTCTTCCTTCTCCCTTTCCTTCTGCTGCTCAATTATTTTGAGGGCGTCATAGTATCCCTTCAGTAACATATACCTCTCCACAGGTGACACTGTCAGTTGTTTCTCAGGCTCCCCTTTCTGACCTGGCTTCTCCATCCACTCAGCTGGGCGTGCAGGGGTCCCTCTGTTCCTTTCTGAGATGTTTCCCTCACAATGTACTTACATAAACAGGCATGGAGGGACTCATTGTCTTCTCTATCTCTCCATTCAGTTATGGTAATGGTGTGTGACATGACATATTTTCCCCTACCCTGGCAAGGCAGGAGAAAAGTTGGTGGGTTCCCTGAGCCAGCAGCTAAGGAACACCTGCAAATGGCAACTCTTGAGAGTGGCTTTCCACTCAATCAGGAGACATTGGGAAGGCCTCAGACAGACATTTTCATCACCCAGAAGAGAAGGAAATGGAAGAAGTGCTGTTCACAATTAGGTGCAGAAAAGTGCTCTTTGGGGAACACGTTCACAAGATGATGGTCAGAACATCAGTAGTACCTGTTCTCCCCAATTCCCCTAGTTCACAGGATTATGTCCCCCTTTCAATTGGACAATGTCCATGTCATCCCTGTAGCATCCTAGTGTCCCCAACAACTTTCATCCACCTAGCTGTGAACAACATCTGTCTGCCCCAACACCAGACCTACTGCCACAAAAGTTCACCACCTGGACCTTCTTGCAACGGAGCTCACAACTTAGAGGATTCACCCATGCTATTTATTTATTTATTTATTTATTTATTTATTTATTTATTTATTTATTTATTTATTTATTTAT
>JAHTLZ010000015.1:27870698-27884489 GCA_023846285.1 Phrynocephalus versicolor | reverse complement strand
TATTTTGTGGTTTAGAGGCAATGGCCATATCTGCACTGTAACTTTCAGTAGCTGAAAATTGCATGCCGTTGGTTCAGGGTTCCAGCCTTGCTTTGTTTGTCCAACTGCTGTTGCCTTCAGCAACTCCTGAATTGGGAATGCATTCAGTGTTTATGTAACATTTATCTTATGCCAAAAACACTGCCTCCAGGCACAGAAGAAGACTTTCAAATTGGTTGCCTTCATACGGTTTATTATTCATTTTTAAAAGATTAATTTCTATTCTCTTTTGTCTTGCAAAGAAAGCTGCAGCGATGTGTTTCCGGCTTCTTTTTGTCTTCGTTCGGCTGGAACAATGTTGTGTAATATTTCTCTTGCACCACACTGGTTGCCGCAAGATGTCGTAAAAATTACCTGTGTGCCATGTGGCCCCCTAAGACACCCTGCTGCCTTTAGGTGGAGCGGAACATTTTGCCTGGTCTTTGGTGTTGAAGAGGGATCCTGAATGACCTGTCAGTACTGGCAGCTTCTGCAAACCAAATGGAGGAGAGCACCAATCCTTTGCTTGGCCTCAAGCAACAAAATTTCTTGGCTTGCCCAGGGAGTTCTTTCTGATTCATTGCTTCTTCTGCCTCACCTGAGCGGCACGAAAAAGAGGTCATCATCCACAAACCAGTGGTACCTCCCTCTGGATGTGTTGCCTACGCAGTACAGATACAGTGGTTTGATTCCACTTGAGCTGTCCTGTGGATGTCCGGGAGTTCGGTATGTGGCGAGGTATTTAGAACAGAGATGACTAAGTACAACTTCCCCCAGCAACAAACCACAAGGTTTTGGTAGTTGTGACTGTGCTACCTTGCTGCCTAAGGAACTGAAGGAATTGTTGCAGAATAAGACGACCTTTTCAAGCTCTACAAAATTCACACCCAAACTATCAGTAAAGGCCCCCACCATCCTTTGCTGCTTCCTACCCTCTCCCGAGACCTGGACCCACCCAAGTGTGTTGAGTCACATTAGAAGAACTGCAGATATAATGGCCAGCTGCCAAGAGAAAGACATGGAATACCTTTTGCACCCTGCAGACCTTTTTAAAGTAGGGCTGCTGTGAAGCACAGTAAACTGCCCCCCCACTCCCCACGCAGTACGCACAAGGATTCCCAGAGGTTTCCAGTGCCGGTGTGGTGCTTTGGCCAAATGGGCCTCAAAGAAAGGGGAGGACGGAATGTTCTGGAATTATCGACTGCTCACAGGAGAAGGTTGCTCATCGTCTTCTTGAAAAAGGCATTTGTCTCACAGGTACGACGAGAAGGCTGCCAATGCAGTTTCCTTGCCTGGCCTGGCAGGAGTTTTGTCTAGAGCTTTCCTGGAACTCAACCAATAGTTGACTGCTCCTTGAAAGGTAAAAGGAGGCTGGAGCATAGAATCATAGAATAATTGAGCTGGATTCCAGATTGCCAAGCCAGGTGTACTCTCCTGTGGAAGGATCAAGTGGGGATACTGGCAAACCTTCTGGCCTGGTCTTCACTGCATGGTCTTTCTAATTGGCCTGTGGCAACTGGCACATATGGCCAGGGATACAATATAGTGGAGTCTTTCACCTTAGGAAACTTGGCACTTAACAGGAAGACTTCTGTTTCTCTTCAGATGAATAATTTTTATACTGCTTCCACGATTTCTTACCAGCTCTGGAGCGGAGATTGATGTACACCTTCATATAGAACTGTTGATGGCTTCAGGCTGGCTGATTAGCAACTGAGCATCTGAGGTAGCTCCATGGAAAGCAGCTGTGTCCCTGCGGTTGTATATACCCTGCATCAGCCATTAACATATTTTTTTTAAAAAAAACCTCATACCTATAAGTTGAATAAATAAATAAATAAATAAATAAATAATATTAAGATCCTATTAAAATAAGGTAAACAATAGAAACATAGGAGGGTGCCTTTTCATATATCAACCCATTGATTCATTTAGCCCAGTAATATATCTGACTAACTCCAAACAAGGTTTTCCATGATATTTGGAAGGATGATTTCCTAAGGCAGGGGTGTCCAAACTTTGGCCCTCCAGATGTTTTGGACCACAGTTCCCAGAATTCCAAACCTATATTGCTAATGGCAAAGGACTGTGGGAGTTGGATCCAAACTATCTGGAGGGCCAAAGTTTGGACACCACTGTCCTAATGCATCTAAGTGCTACCTAATATTCAGGGTAGTGTGGTGGTAAAGAACAGCACAATAACCCCCTGCCATTTTGCAGTTGATGTACTACGGTCCTGCTACATTGCGGGACTGCAGTACATGCTGGGGATCCAGCTGATTAGTACTGGGGTGAGGGAGAAAAACCTTTATGACTTCACCCCAGCACCAGTCAGCTGGAGCCGGGCTGTGGGGGTGGGGAGTTGAGTGCCACTTAAAAAATCCCTTCCATCTGGAGGCAAGTCTGCCTCCTGACTGGAAGGGATTTAAAAAGTAGCGAGCCACTTCTCCAGAACGCCCACAAAGGGGGGGGGGGAGAGCAGCATGCCACTTTAAAAATCCCTTCCAGTCACAGAGGTAAGTCGGCTTCCATGACTGGAAGGGATTTAAAAAGTGGTGCACATTTTGCTCTATGAGAAAGAGAAGCAGGTGGTCTCCCATCCAAGTACTAACCAGGGCTGACCCTGCTTAGCTTCTGAAATCAGGAAAAATACTATGCATTAAATATCTTACCATTCACAGCTGGTTCATGACATTTGTTAGCTGAAGCAGCTGCTTCCACCTACTTAATAATAGGAGCAGCCTTGTGGTATCCTTTTTGTCCTGTTTAGGAGTCATTGCCCTGTTTGTAAAAGGATCTCGTTAAAATCAAAATCAAACCAAAACTGCTATGATGATAGCATTCAGGATTCCTTACCTAAGGCAAATAAAAATGGGTTTGACATATTCCTACAGTTTTTAAATGCCCCAATTCCTACAAGTTGAACACAATGATTTCTCCACTGCTTACGCTGGAAAAATCTTTTGCCCTCCTGGCTTCTTTGAAGAATCAGCTGATGTGCAGACTTGCCACCGTTTCCAGTTAACCACAGTTTCCACTTATGTTACTAAATTAAGAGTATAATTTGTGGCTCTTGAGTCCATCCATGAAAAGTCTCTAGTGTAGTTCTCAGTGAATTCCTTTCCTCCTAGATTACTCAGTTCATACTCACAAGTTTAGCCCCCGATAATTATCTCACTGAGAATTACTGTTATATTCACTCCTGGTAATTGTGATAATTGCCTTCCCACCTGTAGTAACTTTATATCCCTCACTGGATTTTTGTGATACAGATGGCAGACTTCCACAGATATGGTAGTTCAAGGAAACAGGATTCAATTTCCTTAAAGAGGTCAGGTGGAAGTGAAGAGACATCTTGTAGAATTATGAAAGATATTATTTAATTGTGAGATGAGCAGATGGATAAAGGTTTAGGGGAAGGGTTCTAAAAGTTGGTTTAAAGGGACATATTCCATGTGATTCACAGGAAAATGGATTGTGCTTTTAGAGAATTAAAAGATAAGAGACAGATAGAGTGCTTATTCATAAAAGTTTGGATTGGTTTGGAGAGATTTGGCTAGTTAGTAATGTTGCCAATTAATGATGCCAAGTATGTAGAAGAGTTTCCAAAGAAGTAGCCACCTCTCTCATCAAGTTGGCAAAATTATACGGGGAAAAGGAAGCTGTTGTCCTTTTAAAGAGTGACAAAGAGTGACAAAACATTGCCATACTTGAAAGATGGATTTTCACAGATGGAAAAACTACTTCTTCAGATGAAGTTTGTAGTGGAGGAGCCCTTGTGGTTTGGGGGCTCAACTCAACTTCATAAACCTGAATATCCCTAAGAACCAAGCATGAAACCTTGACAAAATACTAGCAGCAGGGTCTAAGCTTGATACCAAAGGCCAGTTGTCCCTTCATACTTAGGGCATTTGTACACGACCCCTAAACTCCGCCGCAAATGGCTCCCAGCTCCGGAGCTTAAAATTGTTTCCCCACCAGCTCCGGAGTTTACAGATGATTAAGTGTGACCACGCCCACCTAAGCACGTCCCAGCGCACTTTTCGGGTACCTGCTCTCCGGAGGTAAAAATTCCTGATGTGGATATAACGTAGTGACTGCCGGGCTCTCCTTGCTTCTGTTTGTTCTTTTTTTGCCCCCCGCCCTTTTAAGAGATCTGAATGCAGTGCCGGGACGGCAGAACGGAGGTGAGCGGCATTCTTTTCTTCCTTTTTTTCTCCCTCCCCTCACGCAGCCAGCAGCCAGGAGCGCGGAGGGGGTGGGAACGTAGGAACAGTGACAAACCCCTAAGATCTCTGGTCCGAATTTAAGTGGCCAGCGGATCTTAGGGGTTGTGTGAAAATTAGTCTTTAAATGCAAAGACTCTACGTATCTGTTCTTCCCCTAAGCAAATAAGCATCTGCTTCACATCAGATACCTTCTTACAGAGCTATTGCCACAAAATAATAGCTCTGTATTACAACTTATTTATACAAACATGTGACAAACCTACCTCATAAGAACACAGATAGAGCCTTGCTGGGTTAGGGCAGAGGTCTGGGTAGACCAATTTTCCCACAGCAACCACCAAGATAATTCTTAGAGGCAGGACATAAGGGAGACAATATGCTGCCCTTTGGGTTCCCCAACAGTTGGTTTTCAGAGGTCAGAATGCTGGTGCTTTTTACTCTGTGAGGAAGTGTGATCTTGCAAGTGGTGTCCTAGCTGTCACATGCCAGCACACACAAGCAGAGTACAGCCATGAGTGTGACAAACACCTGGATTGTTGTGATTACAACTCCGACATTTTGAATACAGTGGAATTCCTCCCTGTTTTCCGGTGGATAGAGATGGTGATATATAATCATCATGATGAGTGGATACAAACTTATCTAGCTCTGTTTTTATCCTCAGGAAGAGAATAAAACAGCCTTCTAGCTGGGTTGGCAGTGCCTCTCAAGCAAACTCTTGGCATAGCTGTGTCGGGCACAGGATTTTGGCAGTTAACAGTCTTCCACTTCATTGCTCTGGCAAGGTGTTATGTGTAGGGTGTGTCTTTGTGTGTGTGTGTGTGTGTGTGTGTGTGTGTGTGTGTGTGTGCTCAGTAGATTGTCCAACCCTGCTCAGAACAGATCACTGTCTGTTGTAGGCTACTTTGTCAAGCCACAAGCACAGAGGGTCTGTCTTGGAAATGGAGAGTGCCTAGACTAGAGCCATGAAGCAGAGAAGACTCAGGAAGAAGCAGACACGAGAGATTCAGAATAAAGATGCTGTTCAAGGATAATGTAGGTCAGGTCCTGACTGGTCAGAGCAGCTGCCGGATTTCCTCCCTTCGGGACTGGATTACCTTGGGCTTTATAGACGTTGAGGCGAAATATTCCTCACAACAGAATGCAATGCCTGAATTGTGCTTTTGGGATTTTTATCCTTGGAGCCGATCTAACCCTCTAATTTTGACAGAGGATGGTGCAATTCCAAAGACAAGAGCAAAAAGCCTGCAAAGTGTTACATTCTGCAGTGGGACAATGTAGCACACAACCAGCATTTCTGGGATGTACGTCTGGCAAATGCAGTGTGTCCCCCACCCCCCACCCCTGCACACACACACTCACACTACACACCTCCTGGCAGCTGTGGGATGTTCCTCTCATCTTTACAGAAAGCTGGTGAAGCTGAGTAGGTAGACTGAAAAACACCTCAAGTGCCTCCTGGACCCGAGATTAGAGCCCAGGCATACCAGAAATGGGAGACGATGAAATCACAGGAAAATTTTGGAGCACTGTAAGGAAGATCAAGTTCGATGTACATTTTCAAGAGTACACATTTATTCTTGCAGTGCTAATAATTACATTGTCTATAAAGAGATGAGGAAGGAAGCATGTACAATTCAGGCATCATTTCTCCCTTCAGTGTTTCATGAATGGGCAGCGTGCTGTCCATGGAATGGAACTTACACTTGGGAGGAAGAGGAAGTACAAATTAGTCTCACTTTTGTCTTTGATATAATGGAAAGAAGCACACTAAGCAAACTCTTCATCATTTATTTCCAGGGGGGGTGATAAATTTTTTTTCCCTGATATCTGTCTATAATATACCTGTAAATTGGCTGCACTGCTTATTTGGTTGCGTGATATTATTATTCTGTGTTTCCTATAAAGACTCACTGTGGAGATATGTGAACATTCTCCTGCTTTATCTTCACAACAACAACCCTGGGAGGTAGATTAAGGTGAGAGAACTGTTAGCAGCTTAGGATACCATGTGAGCATCATAACTTATTGGGGATTTGAACCTGAGTCCACCCAGCCCTCGTCTGATAACAAAGCATTTGTACCACCACACTTTCAATTCATTCTTACTTTCTTCATCTAGATATCCCGCTAACTTGCTAATTGTGGGCTAAATTGGATGTCAGTGATGGTGCAAGTTTTTTTTATTTGGAAATTTGGGTGCCACTGATAAATATACGACATCTGCTATGAAAAGGCAGATTTGTGCTGTTTCATGGGTTTTTTTTTTCTTTTTCTTTTGTGGTCCGTAATGTACATTTAAAATGTTAACTTTAAAATAAATGAGGTAGATAGCCCTTAAATGTTGTTCCTCTCCTCAAAGTAACTTTGTTATTTTTACATGCCTACTTGCCTTGGCCCTACAATTATTAACCTTCACAAGGCCTGTCATTTATAGCTCTGCTCAGGTCTTACCAAGTGGCTTTCTTTTTTGGATCAATCACTCTCTTATTAGATCTTCTTTGCTTGCTGCCTTCCACTTTTCC
The DNA here is from genome assembly GCA_023846285.1 of Phrynocephalus versicolor. Lineage (NCBI taxonomy): Eukaryota > Metazoa > Chordata > Lepidosauria > Squamata > Agamidae > Phrynocephalus > Phrynocephalus versicolor. The sequence continues at coordinate 27,877,717 of JAHTLZ010000015.1, read as the reverse complement.
TAGTATTATTGTTTTTTCAAGCAATAATAAATAAATAGCTGCACTTCAATCATTTTTTGGTTCTACATTTTGCCTTGGGGCAATAAAGACATACAATAACAACATTAAAAAAAACTATTCTGAATCACTTTTCAGGCACTTTGCCTCCAGAAAGGCCTATGGCTGTAATTTTTGCCCAAAGCTATAATTTCTTGCATTCAAGACAACTCTATCATTTCCCTTTCTTTTTATATCTAGGAACAGGAAGAAAGAGGGTGCAACAGATTTCAGTAGGTTCATGGGGGCTAGAGAGGCAAACTTTTTTTAACATGCTATAATTCTGTTCCAGAATTGTTGAAGGCAAGATCCAGTCCAAGCGTGCTTTAAAATCTTGTGGTTGATGTCAGCCAGCACATGCTTGCTTCCACTTAGCTAAATGGACTGCAGGATTTTTAGGTTTTAATGTGTCATATCCAAACCTTTGTAGAAAGAAAAATAGATCTCCTCCCTTGAACTGCTGGCCAGATTGGCCAACTGAGGGCTAATTGATTTCAGTAGAATCAAATCATTACCTTAGCCTGGCATATTATAGACAGATACCCCATTGTGATCTAGATTCCAAGTTCATTCTGTAATTCATCCCTACGTAATCACTACTAGGCAAGGAAATCCTCTTCACTGCCATCCAAATGGTGATGTCATTTTTGGGTGTCTTGGAATTTGACAGTCTATTTCCAGCCAGTTGGATTCATTAAAATACTGTATGTGTGTGTGTGTATGAGAGAGAGAGAGAAATCCCTCCGGCAAACTGATTGCCAGAACTATAAGAAATGGTACACATTCACTCTCTCATATATATATTTATAGACAGACATACAGACACACACACACACACACACTCAGAGAGAGAGAGAGAGAGAGAGAGAGAGAAAGAGAAAGAGAAAGAGAGAGAGAGATTTCACAGCCAGGTAACTAAACTATGATGTGGACATGGACTTCTAGCCAATTTCTTTTGTGATTTTTGGCATTTTGTGTGTCTAGTATGTGGTCCATGGGACCCCAGAATAAATAATCTGAGCTTCCATTATTTCTTATGAGGAATATTGCTATGATATAAGAGTATTTTGGTTTGCAAGCATGTTTCCAGAACAGATTACGCTTATAAACCAAGTTATTATTGTATAGTTCTTTAGCCCCTGTTTTGACTAATGAGAAAGGGATAAGTAAATATAAGAGATTTGGAAGGAAACAGATGAACATAGATGAACAAAATTCTTGGGTCGTTTTTTCTTGATGAGAATTTTGGGCTTTTGTTTTTGTGAAATAAAAAAAACCACCTAACATTCAGTTTGTACTAGCATTGGCTTTGTTTTGTCACCAAATTACAGAACTTGATGTTCCTCCTGATGTCCTACAAAAAAGGCAAAATAATTATCACCTTCTAAACCTTTCAAAGTGTTAGAGGATCATCCAATTTTCTTTATTGTTTAAGGGGGCTTGGGTTCTGTGTTTGTTTGTTTGTTTGTTTGTTTGTTTGTTTGTTTGTTTGTTGATACCCCATCCCTCTAGCCATATGGCCACTCTGGGTGGCTTACAACAACGTTCTAGCTGTAAAGCTGATATTTCTTCTGTTTTGGTCTTGAGAAAATGGAAAGTTGCCTGTCCCTCTGAATTGATGAAACCAAAGACATACACCCATTCTATTCCACAGTCACAAATTCCCGTCATACCCATAGATATGATTTTTTTTAAATAGCAACACAGATTGCAGTTATTGCAACCCTGCATAATTTGTATGTACTTTATCTCTTTGGGGTTGTGTACATATGCCCTCACACAAAGTTTGGAATTTCATTTTAGGAGATATTTTCATGAGGACTAGCACAATGAATATCTTGAGCTTCTGATTTGCCAGTACACCAATAGCTGTGCTGTTTTTAATTGAGAGTCATATTAAGCACCCTCTGAGGGTCCTTGTCAAAACCCTGGTAGCTTTCAAAGGAGGCTGCGTGCTGATGCTAACTTTGGTCTGATATCTGATCAGTTGTGCTGTTCTCCAAGCTACACCTTGTCACAGAGCTCCAAGAAACATCCTCACTTTATTCCCTGCCCATTCAATCAGACAAATAAACCATGAGGCTTAGATTGATTTCCTCCCTGTTTGGTGAGAAAGAGTGATGGCAGCCAGCTGGCAAGCTATTTCACCATCCTGCTTTAAAGCTGTTATTGCTGTCAGACTTGCAAGAAAATAATAGCTTGGCTGTTTATTGGAATATTGCTTCAATTTAGAGAGTTACTTCCCTTTTCCTGGGAGCTACAAGTCAGAGCAAGAGCAGTCACAGATAACAGGGCAAAGGCATGCCTTTTACATTGAAAGATCTTCATGCAACTCCATCAGTGTGTCCTAAGAAGCATCGGTTATGTACAGCAAAAACAAAGGAGAGGTGTCACATTAAAGATGAAAGGATTTATTTGCAATCCATTTCATCAGCTGTTTAACATATACATGGAACCTCTGGGAGAGGTTATCAGGAGGTTTGAGCTGAGGAGTCAGCAATATGCTGACGACACTCAGATCTACCTCCCATTTTCCACCAATCCAGGTCAGGCGGTTTCTGTTCTGAACTCGTGTCTGGACCTGATAATGGACTGGATGAGGGTTAATAAATTGAAACTCAATCCAGACAAGACGGAAGTTCTGTTAGTGGGTACTTTACTGGACAGGTTAGAGGGCTACTTTCATCTCCTGGACGGGGTTGTACTCCCCCGTAAGGGGTCAGGGTCCATAGCTTGGGGGTGCTCCTGGACCCCAGTCTAACTCTGGAAGTCCAGGTGGACTTGGTGGCCAGGGGTGCCTTTCTTCAGCTGCGGAAAATATATCAGCTGTGCCCCTACCTGGACAAACAGAGCCTCATGACAGTTACGCATGCACTGGCAACATCCTGTATTGATTACTGCAATGCGCTTTATGTGGGACTGCCTTTGAAGATGGTCCAGTGATTGCAACTGGTTCAGAATCATTCTGCATGGCTGGTGACTGGCAGGGCCACCAAGGAACACATCACGCCGATTCTGTATAACCTTCATTGGTTACCAGTTGCTGCCCAAACCCATTCAAAGTGCTTGTTTTGACATATAAAGCCCTAAACGGCTTAGGACCTACAGTAGATACCTGAAGGACCGCCTCCTTCCATATGAACCTACCCGGCAATTAAGATCTAGCCAGGGGGCCCTCCTGAAAGAGCCATCCCTCAAGGAGGTGAAAGGGATGGTTTGTAGGAACAGGGCCTTTTTGGCAGCTGCCCCCAGATTATGGAATGCCCTCCCAAGTGAGACCTGCCTGGCGCCAACGTTGATGACATTCCGGCGCCAGGTAAAAACATTCCTGTTCCAGAAGTTTTTAAACTGATTATTGTGGGTCCTGATGGCGATTTTAGTGTAGTATTTTAATATATTGTATTTATTGTATTTAAATGTTTATTGTTTAAATTTTATTGCAGTTTTGATGTTTTTAATTGTCTGAATTGTTTATTTTGATTGTGAGCCACCCAGAGACCTTTGGGTAGTGGGCGGCATACAAGCTATATAAATAAATAAATAAAATAAATAAATCAGCATCAGGTACTTACTCTTCTAAACTTCCAATCGAAAAGCTTCCCAACAGATTGATGTATTTGGAGGAGTGTATGTGTATGTGGCTAAAAAATGTGTATTGTTATAGCTGATAATTTAGGGTAAAATAAAGAGGGAAAAGAAGTGCAGGAAGAAGAACTTGTTGGCTGAGCTTGAATGCAACTCAGAATGATTAGAGGAGCCGCGTTCATAGTCAAAATAGCCATTATGGCGTCTGCCCTCCAGTGGGAAAGGAGCAACTTTCCCAAGAGGAAAGTGACTGGAACCGCTTTGTTCAGTTTGACCACACTGAGTTTCCTTCCATTGTTAAGCCCATCTGTTTTGCACTGCTACCTACAAGCTCAAGGGACAATAAAGTTCTGATCATGTTCCAGATCTTCCGGTAGGCCCTATATGTTCTATTTCCTTTGTTAGAGAGGACATGAACTAGACTTTTTCTTGACTAGATGCTAGTTGTGTTGCTTCCTCGATCTAATCCCTCAATCTAGTTCACCTCTAATTCTCTTCATCCCCTCCAAATATATTGGAGCAAATTGGGGAAGGACATCAGGGCCTTGTATAATGCAAAGATCTGGAGAGCTTTCAGTAGGATGGAGTTGGTAAAACATTTAAGATTCTCTCTCTCTATCTCTCTCCCCCCCCCCATTGCACAGGTAGCAAAGTTAGACTCATTTCATTTGCACACTGAAGGGTGATGTTTGTTAGAAAATGGCTTGAAAAGAACAGGAGTGGAATAACAGCAACAGGGCTGCATTTATTGCACTCATGCACTTGGAGCAAGATCCTTGACTCCTGGAACGTAACAGATGTGCCTCTGCTAAACCTTTCTAGGCCCCTTGCCTACAGAACTCCTTGCTTGTGACACTGGGGCTTCATAAAGTGAGTTGCTTTTCAGCCAAGTTATTTTGATGCTGGGACATATTTCATTGTGGCCGCTTTATGATGGGGAATCCGGCTGTGCTCATGACACAGCTGGAGTTTGTATTGTGGAGTTATGTTGATTCGGTTATCATCAAAACATGCAAACATTCCTGTTCTGGAATATATAGTACACCCACAATACTCCAGTTAGTCTGGTCTGTGGCCAAGATGGTTGAAGGATTCAGAAAATGGTCATCTACAAAAACTCTGAATGCGTGGACTGATCTACAAAAGCTCACATTAAAATATAGCAGTGAGTCTTTAAGGTGGCACAAAGATTTTGTCTTCATTTTATATATATTTTTTAAAAAATGTTTTCCTTCTTTTCCTGACATGCTAGTGCAGACTAATGGAGCTGCCTCTTCTAAAACCACAAAAAGTGATTTTTCCAAGCTCCAGATAGAATGAATAGATGTCCTGCTTGGAGACAGGGGACTTGGGAGCACATGGAAGAGCCTCAGATGAATGGAACAGCATTTTTGCGTGTTCTGCCCCAGTACATACCACCACCGTGTTCCAGCTCCAACCAAGTACCAGAGCGTTGTCCCTCAAGGCGCTGGCTGCTGTACAAATCATCCTTCCATGCACTTTTGAAACTTTTTGCCTGTTTGGCAGCAGGGGAAGGGCTGTAATTATTATATATCTAGGGGGAGAGGGAACTGCAGCTGCAAAAGTACTGGTGGAAGAGCTTTGAAGCACTGGCCTACGTAGGGGCAGCAGCCAAGTCTTTTCATTGCATGGAACTTGGCAGATTTAATATTGTTTATATGATTACACCATCTCCCTCTGGCTGGATGGTTTTCAAATTTCATGGCTTGACTTAGAAGTGACGGCAGGTTTCACAAATGCTTGCGCATCAGGGCATGCCTTAGGCCAGAAAACAGCTGTTTTGCTTTACACTCACATTCCCCAGAAGGAAACCACTGCAGTTTGATTTACTTGGAACTGGATTGTATCTGAGTATTACCTCCGAAATGCCTGACAGAGAATTTTAAAATATCATTTTCCCTTGTGAGCCAAGAAAACCCTCCATGCTTTATAGTCAGAAATGCTGATGGAATGAAAAATTTTGGCAGTGCTTTCATAATGCTCTCTTTAGAAATTGTTTTAATGGTTTTAGCTGATGTTATTGTACTTTACAGTGTTGTATTTATCATTTTCAATTATTATTCACTAAAAGAAAGTTATTTTTATTGTTGTAGCAATGGCAGATCATCACTGATTCAAAGGCTTCCTTCAGGGTGCAGCTGGCTTCACTGCATTGCATACAAGCTGTATGCGCCCTGAAATCGCAAAAGAAAGCCTATAATCAGTAGCAATCTGTGACCCCCAATGATATAATTCCAATTGTGCAGGCAGAGCTGCTCATCATGATTTCAGCCGTTAGTTAGTGCAGGTGCTATGCTGCTTGTTCTATCCAGTTCTGTCACCTTGGGAAGGTTAACCCTGTATATATTCTAGACCAGTGTTGGCGAACCTATGGCACGGGTGCCAAAGGTGGCACAGAGCCCTTTCTGTGGGCACCCGACATCGCCCCTTCACAGCCACCTGTATTCAGGTTAAACTGCTGTATTGGCACTTTGAAAAAAAAATTGTGGGTTTTGAATCACAGTTTTGGGTACTCGGTCTCTAAAAGGTTTGCCGTCACTGTTCTAGACTATGCTTTTAAATATGGTAACTTCATTTTTTAACATTTGTGATCTTTTGGAGAAGGTAGGGTGCAGCCATTTTCTGAATAAGAGGCACAATTTGTACAAAGACAGACCAAAAAGTGTTGAAGTCAAGTAAGTAAGCTCACTGTATTCATTAGGGAACCAGCATAAACCACATGTATGCACACAACATATTATTAAACAAGCATATTGAATGCTTTAGAAAGCATTTACTTGTATAGCAGATGGCAAGTATAAAGGCTGAAAAGCCTCTAGTTGAAAGACAGAATCTTTGGTGCAGAACCCAGAACAAAAATCTATATACAGTAAAAGACAGCGCTAGCAAGCTATGCTAGAGACTCCATGCTAGGAAAATTGCAAGCCTGTTGAGTAATAGAACCAAAAAATGCAGGTATTTGTTGTGTGCTCAGACACCCTTACACACAGAAACATCTATGCAGAGAGAGGCTGAAGAACATGGGAGGCTGATTTGATTTGGACACTCTTCTCTCTAGCCTGCTGTATTTTGTACATGGTCTCTTCTGTGCTGGTGACGCTACTGTGCATGCCCAAGGCTGGAAGATGGTGTCAGTGGTAGCCAGCTATGGTCCCTGACCAGCCTAGTGCTGCATGGCTTCGTGTGCTACCTTTCCTACTCATGGGAATCAGAGATAGGTTATCTGCAGAGGTAAGTCATCTGGGCTTCTCCTCTTCTTATGACAGTGGTAGCCAGGGATGGTGCATGGCACTGGCACTTCCAGCCTCTGTCATTCCCAGAGCAGGTGTGTCTTCTTCTTCTTCTTCTTCTTCTTCTTCTTCTTCTTCTTCTTCTTC
>JAHTLZ010000015.1:27819842-27870688 GCA_023846285.1 Phrynocephalus versicolor | reverse complement strand
TCTTCTTCTTCTTCTTCTTCTTCTTCTTCTTCTTCTTCTTCTTCTTCTTCTTCTTCTTCTTCTTCTTCTTCCTCCTCCTCCTCCTCCTCCTCCTCCAAGTGGTTTGGCCATCAGGTCCTAAATTAGTGAAACCTCCCATTCAGGTGACTGCGAGGTGCTAGATGACCAATGTTATACATGTACAGCAACTGCTGGCAAACATGACTTCCAGCACAATTGAGAAACATCCTGCATGCACATTTTTACAACAAAAGGAAGTTTCTGCATCATAATTCCGCCTGCTCCTTACAGACAACTCGTTACCCTTCCCCAAATGACTGCCCTCTAGATCTTTTAGAATTCTTCTCCCATTTGTGACCATGACTGCTTTGAATTATAGACCCACATATCTAGAGGGCCTCAGATTTGCTGCAGGGAGGGGCTGCTTTTGTTCTCTGCTCCTTTTGAAAGCATTTTTACTCAATTCTGTTCATGTTGTGGATTTATTTCCCCTTAAGTGATCTGGTGCAAATTCCTTTCTTCATTGAAGCACTTCTATTACATAACTACATACTCTCTGTTTTGAGAATTCTATAAGGCATCTAGAGTCTCTTGTCCTATTTCTTTTCCCCATTTTAAGTGCATTTTCAAAAACGCATCCTTTCAATTGCACTTCATGACTTGGAGCTTTAGCTGTTGTTGACAGCATAATAGATGTTTTTGCAGCTTGTTTGTGGGCAGAGGCGGTTTTGAGCAGTCATTGAGTAATGAACAATCTTGAGTTGGATACATGAGATGATGTCAGTGACAGATCTCAAAAAGTCCAATTTTGGATGGAAGGAAGGAAGGAAGGAAGGAAGGAAGGAAGGAAGGAAGGAAGGAAGGAAAGCTACTTTGGACTATTTTTCCAGAGTTCCCCAGCCAGTGTGGCAAATTCTAGAGTTGTAGTGCAACCCACTCCCCCAACTTTCCCAAACTTGGCTCCATCCTACTTTCCACATACAAGTGCTGCATGGATTCTAATAATAGTTCTCATCTCCAAGGCTAAAAAGCAAGTCTGCTATATATGTACCTTTTTTCTTCCATGTGAGTTGTCACTACATTACCATATACAGGAATCTGGAAGTTGAGTCATGGCTACTGGACTTTTTTTTTTTTTGAGAGAGAGAGAGAGATAGAAACATTTCGCTGTTCATCCAAACAGCTTCATCGGTCTGAATACAGCTAGTGCGAGTACTCCATCTTATTATAGTCAGCTTTGACCTCTTGTCACGCTGGTCTGAATTAGGCTCATAAGATGAACAATGGCCTGAATAGGCTCATTTAGGGAGACAATAGTATCCATAGCCTTAAGGTGAACAATGGCCTAAGGTGCTGAAACCCATCAACAATGGGTCATTAGCTATGGCCTTGGTGGTGAAGGCTTTTTGATTTGTCTGGGTACTTTGGAAAGCACAGCCTAATAAGTAGCAGATAGACTATGCCGGAGCCCACCACCTCTGTTGAGGGAGGGGTTTTCAGTGCTCACATGAATGGCTTCCCTGACCCCTCTCTCAAACCACCTCTCTTCTTTGTCTAATATGTGTACATCCTCATCTTTGAAAGAGTGCCCTTTGTCCTTCAAATGGAGGTGTACTGCTGATACAGGAATGATCACATCAGTCTTAGTTGGTCGAACCATTGTTTTTCCATTTCCTTCTGTTAATAAAAGTCCTTGGGAGTTACCACTTCATCTTGATCATACAGATCAAATTAGCTACCCATAGTTAGTAGAGTAACACTTAATATGCAGTGTTGGTTCTCACAACAAGACCTGTTTGGCCATTTTAAAACCCTGCTTAGATTTGCAGGCTATCAAGCCATACATTTCTGTGGCCATAGATTGAACTGGCTTGCCTCTTCCAAAGTTGGGAGATATGTTTCATCCTAGAGTCCATATGCAAAGCAATATCTGCATGCAACAATGGTTAAGATCAGAAGTGCCATTTGCTAGATGTGGTTGGCTGGAACCTATGGGAGAAGAGGAGCAGCTATTCCAGAGGATATATCCATGTGCAATCGGACTAGTTAGCCTTTCTCTCTCTCTCTCTTGTCCTTGTACATGTAGGGATGGCTCTGATTGAAAATGAAGTCTCCTTTTTAAAGAAAAGCGTGTTTCATTCTTGTATTGTGTAACTGGGTGGTTTCTGCACACTTTCTTGGAGCAAATGCAAAGGTTTGGGTCTTGCACTGGAGGTACTCTCTGGGTTTAAAGCTTTAGCTGGATTTGAGAATAGAGTTCTCATTCTTTGCTCCAGGATGTTGGTTGGAAAACATTCTCAGATTGAAGTTTATTTACCTGGCTTCAGATGGAAACTGACTGGTTCTGAATTGAAGCAAGAAGGTTGGCAAGAGTCCAAAGTGAGTGGAGCCTCAATACATAACAGGTCCATCCCTTGGCTCACCTGCAGTGTTCCTAACTAACCTTAGCTCCAGGCCATCCCTTTCTCTCTTTTTTCTACTGCAGTACAGTGGACCCTTGTATAACAAACAGCTTGTATAACATAGAATTTGTACAACATAAACAATTCCAGAGATAGGGGAAATTTGCTTAACATAATTGCCTATGGGGAAAATCCATACAACATAAAAATGGGATTACTCCATTTTCATTGCATTCCTATGGGAATTTGTATAAAGGAAAATTTGCTTAACATAATTTCATTTGGAACGAATTAATTCCTTTATACAAGGTACCACTGTAGCAAGTAGGACCCATATTGGCCGACTGTCCTCCACATCTGTTGACCAGAAGAGAAGCAGACAGAAAACCTGAAAGGCACTCCTTTGTGACCAGCTTCTCTACTTCTTCATTCCCCTGATTGGAACACCTGTGCAGTGGATTGAAGGGAGGGAGGGAGGGAGGACTGTTTTTGCTACTCTGTTGCTACCTTGCCACAGCTGTTTCCCCCAAAATGGCACTGCCAGGACAGACAAGGCCTGAGACGGTGCCGATAAAATAGAGCCAAGGTCTGTGTCTGAACGGTGGTCTGGAAGTTTCCACCACCAGTCTGATGGAACCCAAGTCTTGCCAACGTGGACAAAACATTGTCATCGCCAGCCGAGGCCTGTAGAGAAGCTGGATGTCTCACTTCACACTTCCCGTTTCTAGCAGGACTGTGGTGAGAAGCTTTATAACGGCAACTTTGTGGACACCGGCTGTGGCTGGCTTGCAACATCACGTTTCTCCTTTTCTGCGATAAAGCTGGATGGGGAAGAGGTCTACTCACATCGCCTCAAATTGAGCTTTGTTTCTGCATGGGTTGCATCAGCTGCTCACTGGGCACCGTTTCTTTAGCAGAGTCGGCCTTCTGCTGCACTTGCCAAGATGGAGTCGCAATAGCTTCAGAATAAGACTGCATCACCGGCAGGCCCATAACAAGCACAGAGGAAGGATGGCCGCAGGCTGGTGAAATGATTTTTCTGCTGACCTTCAAATCAGGCTGAACTTCTCAGGTTGCATTTCTCCCTTGCCTAACTGAAAGAGGCACTGCCAGCTTTTGTTGAACTGCTGGATGGTTCAGTGGTTTAGGTGTCTGGCTTTGGAGCCAGAGGTTGGGAGTTTGATTCTCTACTAGGTCTCCTTGAACCAGGGGTGGAGTTGATGATCCATAGGGTCCCTTACAGCCCTGCAGTTTTAAGCTCATGATGGTGATTCCCTAGCATGCTGTAATACATCCACTGCATTTCCCAGGCCAAAGCAAGGCAAAGTGTACATTTGCTTGAGTCATGACATGTCTATTTCCATTCAGTATCAGTGCTGTTATTTGTTAGTTTGTTTATATTTCTAACTCACCTAACTAGGCTACTACTCTGGACAGCTAAAAAAAGAGCACACAGTCATAACAGTAATAATAAAAACAATAAAACCACAAAAGTTTTTAGTTTTGTTTTATTTATGATTTGGATACCACCCACGTGCACTAGACAAGTCAGGGCAGTGAATGGCAATAAAATTGGCATAAACAGAGTTATCCAGATAACTAGAAGAAAAGAAGAAGAAATAAAAAGAAAAGCAAATAAGACCATTGATAATATAAACATATAACAGAAGAAGGATCGGTGCCCAGTAGAAACAAAACACAACAAGCAACATTAATCATCCAAAGGCCTCCTTGAAGAGTCAGGTCTTCACGGCTCTCCTGAAGGCAGGAAAAGACTGTATCATGCGAATCTCGCTGGGAACGGAATTCCAGATAGCCGGGACAGCCACAGAGAAGGCCCGACTCAGTGTACAAGCTTTTGGGGCCTCTCTGGGGGTGGCTACCCTGAGCGTGAGCGCCTGAGAGGCTCTAGTGGGACATGAGATGATCTGAGGGAGATATGCTCCACCAGGTAGCCAGGGCCCAAGCCGTGGAGGGTATTGTAAACCAAAACCAAGACCTTGAAACTGATTTGGGAGGCAATGGACACCCAGTGCAGGTGGACCAGGATAGGGGTGATGCAAGCAAACCTGTCAGCACCAACCACCAACTTAGTTGCTGCATTCTGCACCCACTGTTGTCTCCAGATCAAGCCCAAGGGAAGCAGCACATAGAGTGTGTTGCAATAGTCGATCATGGAGATCACCAGCGCATGCGCCACTGCCCTTTGGAAAGCCCTTGTTGAGAAACGGACAAATTTGGGCGATCAGCCGAAGTTGGTAGAAGGCTGACTTGGACACAGCCACCACCTGAGATTATAGGGAGAAGCCCGGGTCCAATATCCCAGCCAGACTCCTCACTCTCTCAGCCAGCTGGAGGGGAAACCCTCTGAGACTGGGGAGGGGGCAACAGAAATCAACGGAGGACCCTCCCCAAAAAGTGCAGAACCTTGGTCTTCCCGGGGTTCAGCCTGAGCCTATTAATCCTGCTTCCCGCCATGACTGCAGCCAGGCAGTGCTCCAAGGTCCAGACAGCCTCCACTACAATGCAGCCAGGGCTCGCTCAGTCCCATGGCGTGGCCTGAACCCAGACTGGAAAGGATCCAAGACGTTGTCCTCCTCTAGAAACATCTGGAGATGTTTGGCTGTGACCCATTCAGCCACCTTGCCCAAAAAGGGAGCAATGGCTATCAGATGATAGTGGGCTAAATTGTCCGCTGCCAAGCTGGATCTTTTAAGAGTGAGAAAGGAAAAAAAGGAAATTATTGAAAGGCTTGGGAAAACAACCAGGTTTTCAGGTGCCACCTAAAATTCAGGAGGCATGGGGCCAGTTGCATCTCTGGTAGGAGTTCCAAAGTGACGCGGCAAACAGAGAAGGCGAATTTTCGAGTGACTGATTTCTGGGCCTCCCTCAGGGTGGCCATTTGGAGCTCTCCAGTATGGGACGAGTGGGTGGGATGGGTAGGTGTTTTGAGGGAGAGGTGCTCAGCCAGGTAACAAGGTCCTGTTACTTTTTCAATGATTAGTGACTTATGTATGGAAATTTGCAAATTTTGCTGGTTGTCCCATCACGGTTCTGCTCCCCAAGGACACAGTGTTCCAAACACAAGTATCTGTGTAGGCCAGGGCTGTTCAACTTTGAACAGGCCGAGGTCTACTTTTTCTGGCCCAAAGTGCCTGAGGGCTACTATACTAAAACCTCTACTTACAAATTTTATCTGTTCCAAGCACATGCTCATAAGTAAAAAAAAGTGTAAGTAGAGCAGCGGTTTCCCATAGGAATGCACTGAAAACCAATTAATCTGTTCTAGAGGGAACAGATTTCAATGCGCCATGGCCCTTGAACTGCCCCACTCAACTGAGACAGTGGGGCTGGCAGACCCAGAACTTTGCTGGGACAGTGGTCGTCCTTGGGATGGGGGAGGGAGGGGTGGAGAACTTATCCCCTCACTTTTTAAATTGATTACCGGCAGGCTACTGGTAGCCCACAGTCTACCTGTTGTGCAGGCCTGGTGTAGGGCATTTTGATATGTGCCTTGTTGCGTCCTAATAACTATGGTTCTAAGTATGGCTGCAGAAAAGGAGGTAAAACAATGGAGAGGGCTTTGATCAGCAAGTTCCTGTACTGTGCCAATGGGTTGTTTTCACATGGGTAATGAAGATCCTGGGGTGGATTTTGATACTGTTCAGTCACCCTGCTACAATTGCAGTCTTCTGGGTTCCTGTAACAAGGGAATCAACTAATAATTCTGCGTTTTTACTCCTTTAGAGTATTTCCCCCTTCCTAGCCTCAAAGGTTGTCAGCGGCTGAAACATTAGCACTCTGGTTTTGGAAAATTGCCTTGACAGGTTTCTGTTTTAATTGGGAAGCCACTGGCAGTGCCAGCCAGCTCTGAGCTGTACACTTGAGCAGCTCAGCAGAAGGTGATGGCCTGGCCAGTGTTTGATCAGGCACTGATCTCCATGTAGCACAGAGATGGCCTCGCTTTGTTGCAGGCTGAGGTTTCATTGGGTTGACGGCTGCCCCTTGTTGAGTAATTGCTTGGGGAGTCTGGCACAGCAGGAAGCGGTGTTTTCCTGTGTCTACATGGGCCCAGTGCTTTAGCAAGTCCTCTGTGGAGAGTTTCTTGGTTGCTGTAAAAGGAAATGTGAAATAATACAGGACACTTTGCCAAAGTAACCGTTGATTTAAAATGATAACAAACTGTTGTTGGACTGGAAATGGGCTAGACATATGGGTCTTACTGCAGCAAACAGCTATTAAATGTATATTTTTGAACAGTGTATAATTGTAATTTTTGTGTCGTCTGTACTGGTTGTCTTCTTTCTGGGCTCAGTTTAAAATGGTAGTTGATTGCTGGTTGGATAGCTTAGTGAATTAAATATCTGGCTGCAGAGTCTCCTAGTCTCTCATTTGGGAAAAGACTGGGCTAAAATAGAAATTTAGCAGCACTTGTGCCTTTGCTTTGTCATCTATTATTATTTTTCCATCTCTGTTGAATAGCTGAGCCACTGATTATTTTCTTTGTCTTTTGCTACGCATATGCCCAAAGAATTTGTTATTGTTGTTGCTTTTAGTGTCTCTAGCTAACCTCTTGCCATCCCTGCATTTCCTTGCTACTTAAGTACTCTTCCTTAGTGGACTAGCCTTCGTTCCACTCCCTTACGGGTGTCTCTCAAGCTTTGTTCATGTTGGAATTGCTTGTAGTTGCCTTTAGAATGTCCTTTTTAATTGGACTCCTTTTCTTGTTAGCATCTCCTGTCATGCGCCCTTACTTATCCTTATTTTGGGTTTATTAAAATCAGCTTTTTTTAAAAAAATCAAGCATATATGTCTGGCTGCACGCTGCTTTGGTTTCCATTGAAATCAAGAATTCTACTAGAACTTGGTCACTCTCACCCACAGTTCCACTTACTTCCACACCCTCCACCAAGTCATCTCTATTGGTTAGAATCATGTCAAGGATAGGTAGTTGTCTGGTTTCTTTCTCCACCTTTTTAGGAGAAAATTGTCAGCCGCACAAACCAGGAATTTCATGGAGGGAAATTTGCCCTCCAGAAGATATGAGATACAGTAACCCCCGTCTATCGCGGGGGTTAGGGACCGACCCAACCCGCGATAATTGAAAATCCACGATATGCAGATGCAGGTCTAGTAGGTGTAAAATGCTTTCAGCAACGGAGGCAAGTGCTTGCCTCCGTTGCTGAAGGCATTTTAATCCTCATGCGCTGCTTCTTACCACCCCGAGAGGTACGGGCGCGCATGGTTTAAAGGGACATTCAGCAACAGAGGCAAGTGCTTGCCTCTCTTGCTGAAAGCATTTTAAACCTCGCACGCTGCTTCCTAGCACCCCGGAGGTGGTGGAAATCAGCCCATGAGGTTTAAAACCTCTCCCCCTCAATCCCTTTCGGGCGGTCCCGCAATATAGCGGGACCGCATTACATGAACCGCAAAAGGGCGGGGGAACACTGTACAAGGATAATCTCTCATCAATGCTATGTTGTGTCTCTTTGAAATCCTTGCAACTTGTTCTTCAAAAGTTTCCTTTGTATCCTCTCCTTGATAACAGACTCCACCTACTATGTTCCTTTTGTTTTTCATACCAGCTATTTTGACCCAGATGCTCTCAATGGGAAACCCAATCTCCTCCTGCTGTATTTCTGTGCAGGAATGTGTATTTTTTGACATATGCTATAACTCCGCCTCCCTTTCTATTCTTTCTGATCTTTATGAACAATTCATATCCTTCAGTTTTTGTATTCCAGTCATGGGAGTCATCCCACCAAGTTTCAGTTATTCCCATTACTTATAATTTCTATCCTGAACCAAAATTTGCAGTTCTTTTTGTTTGTTTCCCATACTCCTGGCATTTGTGTAGGGACACTAGAGACTGTGTGATATGTGATCTGCTTTTCCTTTGTACATTTTTATGGATATTATTATTAATGGTAGTGTTATTATTGATCCCCAGTAGATCAGTCAGTAGTTAAGTCTGTTTCTCTTATTGAGCGTGTAAGGCTTCATCACTCTTTATCTCTGGGCATGTTTCTGCCTCCCCTTCCAATTCAGTTTAAAGTTGACTGTAGTTGCTATTTTTAAACTTACGGCTGGTCTCTTTTCTGTAACGTATAGCAGTTCACTACACTAAGACTTCCCCACATCCGCTGATTCACCAACTGCAGATTCAGTTATCCGTGGTTGGTAATCAGGAGGTGCAGAGGAGGCCTGAGCCCGGCGGCAGGGGTGGGGGGGGTGGAGAAAGAAAACTTACCGGTGCCGCACCAGACAGCCACCCTCATTGCCATTGCCACCAGAAGTTTTGAACTTCCCGCTCAAACTTGCGACCCACTGCCCGGGACCCGAGTGGGAAGTTCAAAGGCTTATTGGTCAGGTGGGTCCTTAAAGTCCCCACTCCACCACTCCTGGCTGGCAGCGGTGGCAGCAGCAACAAGGGTGGCTGGCTGGTGTGGCACTTGTTTTTTTCTCTTCCTCTTCACTGCAGCCACTGCTGATCTCAGCAGCGAGGGGGATTGCTGGCTGGCTGGTGGTGGCACTGGTAAGGTTTTTTCCTTCTCCTCCTTTTCTTCTTCTTTGCTGGTGAATAGGGCAGTTTGCTGGCAGTGGTGGTGAGAAGCTGCTGCCACACTACCCAGTGTTTTGGGGGTGTTGGGTGTGAAAGCTTTCACCGCAGCACCCCTGTCACCACCATTATCCTTGGATAAGAGCTTTTGCTCTTATTTTTGGATTTCGCTGTCCACGGGGGATCCTGGAACTTACAGGTGCCGCTGCTGCTGTACTACCCAGTGTTTCAGGGGAATTTGGTGTGAAAGATTTCACTGCAGCACCCCTGTCACCACCATTATCCTTGGATAAGAGCTTTTGCTCTTATTCATGGATTTCACTATTTGCGGTGTGTGTGTGGGGGGTCCCGGAACCAATCCCCACGGATATGGCGGTCCTACTGTACTTTAATGGTTTTAATCATATTTTCTCCACTTTGAGTTTGTGTTGACCAGAATAAAATTGATAGCATATGGATTTGGCAAATCCTAATTGTTTTCTGTAATTGTTATGAGGAGTAAATGAGAAATGCAGCAAGGGAGGAAATCCATTGGTGGGATGAGTTTGCTTTCAACCTTCATTGAGGAGGAGGTTCCGTTGCTTTGGTATTTAATCATGCTGAAATAAGTACTGTATTTAATTTGCATTGTAGCAGTAGGTACATATGAAAAAAAAAGTCCTCTCCAGGTTAATTCCTCTTTGAGATTCCCACCCAGTTTCCCAACAGCACAGTATTTTCCATTTTAAAAAGACCTGTTCTGAAGTTGCCATCCTTCCCCTTTCTTTCCAGCTGCAGAGGACAGGATTTTGAGGACCATCTGGCATGGGAAGGCTGGCCGAAGTCCACTTCAGGCTCTTTACAACAATGACCAGGTGAGTGCCCTAGAATTAGACAGGTGGCAGTAGGTCAAAGATATAAGCACGCCATAGTCCATTATTTATGTGTGCGTGTCCGCCACCCCACCCCCACCCCCACCCCACCTGCTCTGATTTGCTTTTAACAACAGAAACAAAAATGAAAGCAAGAGAAAAGGAAAGCCAGTAGAGTGTCCCCATAGGAACAAGGGAGACACCCCAGCGAGCTCTTACAACAAACTGCGGGGGGCTTTTGAATGTTCTAATATTTTCCCCTTACTGTTTCTTTTGGTGGGCAATGGAAGCATGCCTTTTCAAGAAAGCTCCCGCGGATACGGATTCTTTAACTCTCATGTTATAGAAAAGCTGCTTGGTCCTTTCAGAAAATTTTGTTTTCTACCTCTGGAAACCCAAAGGGCTGGTATTAAACTAAAAAGCAGGGGTGGGCAACTTTGTGACCCTCTAGGTCTAGGGGAACGTGGTGGCTCAATGGACTAATGCTTCCGAAAACTGTCGGCTGCAAAGTCGGCAGCTCGGCGGTTCAAATCCCAGGTGCCACGCAACAGAGTGAGCTCCCGCTGATAAGCCCAGCTCCTGCCAACCTAGCATGTCAATGCAAGTAGATAAATAGGTACCGCCGTCAAAAACGGGAAGGTAAAACAGTGTTTCCTTGCAGCCATACCAGCCACATGGCCAAGGACTTGCACAACACTGGCTCTTCGGCTTGAATACGGAGATGAACACCACACCTAGAGTCGGACACGTCTAGCATGCATGTGCGGGGGCAACCTTTACTGTTTTTTACCTTTAGGTCTTGTTAGACTACAGCCTCCATCAACCTGAGCCAGAATTGCCAAGAGTGAGGGAAATAGTAGCTGGACAACCTCCGAGGGCCAGATGTTGTCCACCCTCCTACTTTCAAGCCTTAAACATCCCCTCCCATGGGTTCACCTTGAGAACAAAGCTCACAAAAGTTACTTTTTCAACTGGTCGGGGATGTCTGGAGGCTGTACTTCCAAAAAGGCAGCCATTCTGAGCTCTGTGCTTTGCCCTCTCGATGAACAGCCACTGACAGTCTTTTCCTTCTTATGTTGCCTTCATGGGATCACCATTTGGTAGTCTTGGTTTACACTCCCCAGCTACAAAATGAGTCCCGTTTTTCAGGATGGACCAGAACGACAACAGAGTCAGCAGACAGGGCTGTGAGAAAGGGGCATAAAGGAAGTGCTGCTTATATACCCCTTCTTAGGGCGAAGAGGGAGAGCAGCTTACGTGGAATGGATGAGGGAGAAGTGGAGACAGGGAAGGCTGGATGAGTACGCAGCTTCCTTCACTATAGTATAACTATGGCAGACAGCTGCCAGGAACCTTCAGAAGTCAGGGGATGACAGAAGAAGAAGGCTGCTCTCCATGATTCCCACCTGCTGCTCAAGAAAGGAACCCCTAACTATGCTGGGAAATGTAGTTCAAAATCATGAGTGAGTGATTAGATTTTTGACCTGCCCATCTGGTGGTCGGGATTAGGTTTTATTTCATAGAACCATAGAATCATAGAGTTGGAAGAGACCTCAAGGGCCATCCAGTCCAACCCTCGGCCATGCAGGAACCCTGTGTCAGCTCCCCAGAGCCGTGGCAAAAATGTAATAAAGGCACATAAAAGAAGGTGACCCTAACCACCAGACACCTAATCCAAGCATGCCAAAAGAACCTCCAGCCACAACAGTGGACAAAAAACAAAGAGAACATAACATAGATATAGTTAGCTGTCCTGATGGGAGAATACCCTGGAAATTTCTGAAAAGGTGACAAGCAGAAATCTGTACACCTCTAACTGAGACCCTTCCTGAAACTATCCAGGTTTTACTGATGTTGTTTAGATTGGATTGCGATTTCAGGGCTGTGTCTTTTGTTTTATAAATAATCTGGTTTGCAAGTCCCAGGGGAAAGCTGGTTTAGATGGGAATCAAAGAAATGGGTTTGTTGTCCTACAAACAACAGCTCCTCCGTAAAAAAAAAAAAATAAACGGGTCTGTCAGCATTATTTGGAAAAAATTCAGAACTCATGGACTGGGCATATTTGGTGTTGAGTCCTACATAGTTCAGGCTTGCCCTTGAGCAGCACAGCCACATTTTGAAGGGAGGGAGGGGAAAGAAACCATGGAAGATAATTGCTTGGGGCTCCATGTGCCCAAACGCAAGGTTTCTGTTTTGAGTCTTGTTGCCTCAGAAAAGGAGGAAGGGAAATGGGAGGGAAGGTTTCATCCTTAGATGGATGCTACTTTCTTCTTCTCTTAGAGAAAAAAGCTGGGTGGTTTGAAAAGGCGGCTGGAGGAAAGACACAAAAAAAAGGAAAAGGAGCCCTTCTACTTGTTCAGAGTAGCAAAACCCTGTGGCAGAGGCCTGGCCCTAGTGTGGCCTCATGTGCCCTTTCTAACACAGATGGCTGCGGCAGGAAAGGGAGGGAGGGGAAGGCCTGAATAGCCAGAGGCAGTCTTCTGTTCATGGCATGCCGTCCTAGGCGTGGAGCTCCCTCTGCCAAGAGCCTTCAGCTGTGCCTCTGAACTAGGTCTTGGGTTTGCTTTGCCTTTGCTTTGGCTCAGCCCGAACACAAGCCCCCAGCAGCCTTCAGCAGGACGGTTTTAAGCACTCAGCTGGGAAAGGTGCCCCTTGGGAGAATTCGGTTGAGAGAGTTTGTGGAAGTTTTAGTTTTTTTATTTGTTTTTTTGTCTGTTTGTGAAACTTTCCCAAGTTCTGCTTTAGCATCACCTTTTCTTACTATTCTCTTGTGGCCAGTCTGGCTCACTCAGTGTGTGTCACGTGGAGTTTCAAATCCTGTGACAGGTCATTGTCATAAAATGAAATAAAAGGTACTGTACATGAGGAACTAGAAGGTCTTGTCTTGCCTTTCTTGGGAGAGGCGGATGCTGCTGAGGAACTTTGTAGGGGAAAGAGTGTTATTTAGGTGCTCTGCGCCAGACAGAAGAAATATTTCTTCAGGTTTGCTGGGAAATGGGAAGTTCCATCAAACCCAGTTTGAGTCTGTGGTATGGATGTGGCCTCTGGGACTCCCTTTTCTTAGTACAGAAGTGACAGAAGCCCATCTGTCGGAAGGCTGTCCCTGGCAGTTGAGTAGGCTGAACCAGTTCCTGGGATCTTCTTAGACTGGTTTTTCTCCAGTCTCACAGCCTCCCTTTGACAACCCTTGTTTCCTCCCTTCTTTTGCCAGCTGTATCAGTTCCCTCCTGCCAGTCACAGGAGTGCCCAGGAATGAGGAATTAGACTTTAGCTAACGCCCCTTTCCATCTTGTTTTGCTGTTCCATTTGCCCACATATTTCTGCTTTCTGTCAGCCTTTACAGCCTCACCACATCCACTGGGGCAATTAAAACTGCAAAAGCCAAGGGAATTTGCAGTTACAGGAGGGGAGGTTTCTCCTTGACTTTTTTACACCATTGCTGAGAAGTTAAACTTTAAAAGAGAAGGTTTTTTATATATGAAATAATAACCATCCCATTCCACTCCTACCCCCAAGCGTTAGCTATACGTCGTCATCTCTCAGATAGATGGTGGGGGTTCCTCTTCTCCACTTACCCTTGAGAAGGGCAGAAAAGGGTGTGCTTAAGGGTAAATGATCCCTATGGCAAGTCATCTCTAGAAACGGCCAACATGATTAATCTCCCGAACCCATTGACAATGAGCCTTGAAAAGTCCATTCTTTTGGAGTAGAATTCTTGAATTCCCCAAGCTAGTCTGACCAGAGGGAAGTTTGAGAATTGTAGTGCAAAACCACAACAACTTTCCAAAGCTGCTTGCCAGGTTCAGCATAAAAATGTGTGGAACTGAGCAGGGATGGAGCTCATCAGCCCGCGTGCCATTGTGACTCCTTTTCTGTCTTGTGTCTTCCCAGTTTGAGCTGTCCTCCCTCCAGGCAACTCACCAGCGTAGGCGGGAACTGCTGGGCAGCATGTGCAATCGGTACACCCGCAAGCGCCGCCTCCTGACCCCTGACGACTTGCGCCACCTGGTGGTCGATGACATCCATGGCTTGCTCTACTGCTATGTCCCCAAGGTGGCTTGCACTAACTGGAAGCGAGTCATGATGGTCTTGACCGGGCAAGGCAAATACCAGGACCCCTTGGAGATCCCGGCCAGCGAGGCACACGTCTCCTCCAACTTGCGCACTCTCTCCGAGTACAGTGCTTCTGAGATCAACTACCGCCTGCGCAACTACCTCAAGTTCATCTTCGTGCGGGAACCTCTCGAGCGCCTGGTCTCAGCCTATCGCAACAAGTTCACCCGCAGCTACAACACGGCTTTCCACAAGCGCTACGGGACGAAGATCATTCGGCGGCATCGGCAGGACCCCACCCATGAGGCCCTGGAGCGCGGGCACGACGTACGTTTCGAGGAGTTTGTGTACTACTTGCTGGATCCACGGACGCAGCACGAGGAGCCTTTCAACGAACACTGGGAGCGGGTGCACTCCCTCTGCCACCCCTGCATCGTCCACTACGACGTGGTGGGCAAGTACGAGACCTTGGCTAGGGATGCCAGTTACATCCTGCAACTGATTGGGGCTGACGCAGGCGTCAAGTTCCCGTCCTCCTCCAAGACCACCCGAACCAATGACGACATGACGGCCAAGTTCTTCCAGAACATCAGCCCCTTCTACCAAAGGAGATTATTTAATTTATACAAAATGGATTACTTGCTCTTCAATTACACTGTCCCTTCTTACCTGCGCATCCGATAAAGACCCCTGCCTCTTCCTCAGCGTTTCTGACTTCTGCTGCCCCCCAGTGGTCGTAGATAGGAGAAAACTTTGCCTCTCCCCGATTCCTACCCACCCCACAACGGACAATGTCGCACCAGTTAGTTAACACTGTGGTAGCCACAGGGCTGTTTCTTCTTTCTCCCGTATTTCAGTCAGAAGGATCCACTGTTTCGCCAACCCTTCTCCCGTTTCGCAGCCAAAGATGTTTACCCCCCCTAGAAAGTTCCAGAATTGTTGCCTTGGCAGAATCACGCTGGAGCGGTCAAGAAAGCAATAAATGACATGTGTGTTTTTATGAGAGTATGCCTGAAATTTCCCTCAAGCTTCTCCCCTCTGTGTGGAATGGAGAAGGGGGAACATGAGCCAGAAGTGTCTTATTGTGAGCAATATTGTCATTTCAATGAGAAGTTTCTACGAAACAAAGCCTGTTTCAGCTCTGGTGGTGCTCCCCACCCCACCACCTCTTAGTTGGCATTTTCTGTAACAAAGCACTTTCTTCACAGGCAGGCCACCAAAGTCTACCCACATGCCAGTTCTCTTGAAATGAATAGATTTTACACTGGAAGAGTGCTTAATCAAGTGGCCACTTGAAGTGGGGAGTGCGCACGTATAATAAGTACCGGTACATTTATGTATGTGACCATTGTGGT
Source organism: Phrynocephalus versicolor (assembly GCA_023846285.1). NCBI lineage: Eukaryota > Metazoa > Chordata > Lepidosauria > Squamata > Agamidae > Phrynocephalus > Phrynocephalus versicolor. The sequence continues at coordinate 27,855,468 of JAHTLZ010000015.1, read as the reverse complement.
TGAAAACATTAGTTAACGAGAAACAATGAAATGTGTATATATGTTTATTTGTATGATTAACATTCCTTCAAGCCTCTTTACAAAATCTTTCAACAAGTAAACAAAACAAGCATATTGACAGATATTGGCTATGTGAAGGAATTGTTGGAATCTCTGGGTTTTTTTTGTGCTTGGACAAATTAAAAGTCTAGATTTATGCTTTTTAGTGTGAGTACCAGAGCAAATACAATTTAAAAAGAATTTGGGATTCAAGGGACAGAAATATTTTGCTGTACTACTGTGAGGAAAAAACACACCATACTTTTTTGGAAGAGTAAGGGACATGAACTTGCTTTTAAAAATGGCATTTTGCTAACATTTTCATCACCTTCACTTTTTTCCACCTTCAAAATAGCCTTTGTCTTTCTCTTTCATTGTTATATAATCCCAGCCAGTCACAATGGTAATATCACCACATCATGTACTGGTATATGAGGACACCATGAAGTGTACTCACTGTGAGACCTGGGCTCCCTGGATTCACTCTGTGGGCAACCACTGTTGTTTGCAGCAAAAAGAGGTGCTATTTCATTGTGCCTCAGGGTATTTTCATTGAAGAGCAGACTTTTATGAGAGGGATTTGCCTTCCAGCTTAGCTCTGTTATCAGTTGTTCCGTTACATTTTAGGTTATTCCTCTCCCCTCTTTTTCCCCTTCAAAATAAGAACTTGATAAAGTGGCCACGATGCTCTCCCATCTTAATTGAAATTGGGACTTTCTCATCTCCCTGTAATCTGGGTTTTTCCACTGCTTCCCTGTTTTTGTCCTTTGGGGTGAGGAAGCAGGGGTTGGCTTAATACTGTACTGTACTTCAAATCCTGATTCACACTCCACCTGTTCAAAATACTTTTAACTGCCTTCTCCAGCCGGCCTCTTCTCCTTACACATTAAGGCGATTCTGTTCCAAAGAACTACCTGCTGAACCTGAGGAGATTAAATCTCCTTCCAAACTGTATTTTTGCTGTTAGAACTAGCTTGAGGACATCTGGCCTCACAACCAGAGAAGAGGTACACTCAGTGGGAGTTGACTTGGTGAGAGTTTTTAAATTTTTAAATGTCCAACTCCCTTTTTCCCAAGAAACATTTGTTTAGGCAGAGAAGGTAGCGCTGATGGTGGTGTTTTGCTTTGTCCTGAACCTGCAGTCGGAGAGGCTTCCCTCGCATTCAGCTTGGAACAGGTCATTTTGTCATCTAAGATTAAAGTGGTCTGTAGATCAATTTTTGCTTTCCATCTAGAATGGTTATCATCTTTTAAGGTGTCGAGTCCATCCCCAGAGTGACAGTTCGTTTAATGCAAAGATCTTTGAAATTAAATGCAATGTAGAACTGGAATGACAGCCCACCTTCCTGGGTGAGGAGGTGGGGATTTGGATATGGAAGTAGGAGAAAGAGGGAAATTAATGAACTGCTAAATTACTGCCAGTGTGCCTACCTTTGGAACATTTGTACTTGAAGAGACAATCCTGGAACTGTAAATTTCATTCAGTCCTCTTGGACACTTTTGCTTAAATAAAGCCGCATTTTTGTCCCTGCTGTGTTAAATTCATTTTTTTGTCTTTTTGTTTATATACAGAAAACCGAGGGCTGATAGCACAACCACTGTAATCTGACCCTTCAGGTGTTGGGGGACTGGAACTCCCAAAAGGCTTAGCCAGCACAGCCAATAGGGTGGGAAGATGGGAACTGTAGTCTTGAAACTTTTAGAGGGCCACTCTTCTTCCACACTTGCTGTCCACCATGCCTAATTATGTTGACTTCAGTAAGGCAGTTAAGGTAGACCACAACTTACTACTGTGTAAGATAGAACAAAGTGGGATAAACAGTGCAACTACCAGATCGATTTGTAGCTGGCTGGCCAATCACACCCATGCGTGGTCCTCAATGGAATCACATCTACATGGAGGGATGTGTGCAGTGGAGGCCCTCAAGGTTCTGTCCTGGGCCCAGTGCTCTTCAACATCTTCATAAATGACCTTGATGGGGAGTTTGAAGGAGGATTCATCAAATTTGCAGATGACACAAAGCTAGGGATGAGGAATCCCAATACTTTGGGAGACAGACTCAACATTCAGAAAGATCTTGACAGACTCGAACATTGGGGCCTGCCCAGCAAGTTGCAGTTCAATGGTGAGAAAAGTAAGGTCCTGCACTTAGGCAGGAGAAACCAGATGCACAGGTACAGGATGGATGGTTCCCGGTTCAACAGTAATTACCCACGAGAGGGATTTAGGTCTCCTGGAGAACCACTGCCTAAGTGTGCTGCAGCTGCCAAAAAGCGAACACAGCCCTAGGCTGCATCTAGAGGGAGGTAACATCAAGATCATGGGAAGGGATAGTACAACTCTATACTGCCTTAGTGAGGCCACATTTGGAATATAGTTTCCAGTTCTGGTCACCACAATACAAACAAGACACAGAGGCCCTAGAAAATGTGGGGACTGAAGGCTAAATCATATGAAGAACGACTAAAAGAACTAGGCAAGACTGAGGGGAGACATGATAGCAGTCTTCCAGTACCTGAAGGCTTGCCGCAAGGAAAAGGGCATCGATTTATTGTCAGTTGCACCTGAGGGTATAACAATAAGCAGTGGGTGAAAACTCGTCCGAGGGAGAGCCAACCTAGAAATAAGGAGATATTTCCTGACAGTGAGAGCCATTAAACAGTCAAACAGCTTGCCTCCCAATGTTGTGGGTGCCCCATTGCTGGAGGTTTTCAAGAAGAGATTAGACAGCCATCTGTCCGGGATAGTATGAGGACTCCTGCCTTAGGCAGGGGGATTGGACAAGAAGACCTCCAAGGTCCCTTCCAATCCTATGATGATCCTATGACTACCTAAAGTGTCATAATGAGCATGCTTCGGTGAAGACTTTTGAAGTTTATAGGATGTGTCTATATTAAAAGCATAAGGGTTTGGGTTCTTCTAATTGACTTCTTTTGAAAATGACACTCATTCCCAAAACTGACTGTTTTCTTTAAGTGCAAAATGTGTAATTCTACACACAAGTAGTACATGTCCTCCAGGTTGAATCTGGTGGGTTTAATTCAATGAGACTTCCAACTTTATGTGTAGCTAGTTCCTGTGTGCCCCTTGCTACTGCCTTTGATGCCCAAGAAGATTGCTTATTATTTTAACCTGCATCCAGGGAGGCTGTCTCACTTTTCCAGACTGTAGGCCTCCCCAGAACCTTACAGGACAATGCTGATCTTTTCCACCAATCCATGGGCATATGCATGAATGTAAATCAGCCTTATCATAAGGATGAAACATGGACTTTGCGGCCACCTTGCGATCTAATGATCTAAAGATGTTTCCAGAACCAAAACAAATGTATGGACATCCGTTGAGAAATGTGGTGTAAGAAGAGAACATTATCTTATCTAGTTACCACAATGCTCTTAAAAATGACTTTTGCCACTTTTGTTATGTTTGGTCAAGTCAGAACTGAATTATAGCAGTCCTAATAGGACTTCCAGGATAAGTGAGATATTTAAGGAATGGTTTTACCAATTCCTTTCCCCGCAGTGAACATCAGGGATTTGAACCCAGGTCTTCTAGGTCCAGGTCCATCAATCTATCCACTACACCACACTGCATATCCTCCATGTTTACTGGGATGAAAATTCCAGTAATTTACTGCAATTTAATGCAGTGATTCCCAACCTGGAGTAACCCAGGTGTTCTTGGACTGCAATTCCCAGAAACCACATCCAGCACAGCTGGCAGTGAAGGCTTCTGGGAATGGCAGTCCAAGAACACCTGGGTTACCCAGAGTTGGGAACCACTGATTTAATGTGAGTGACTTTACAGCCAAAACATCTTTCTGCTTGGGGGGCGGGATTATTTGTTCCTCTGGTTCCAACAGGCATTGTTATATTTATTTATTTATATTTATACTTATCAACTGCCCAATTTCCCTGCAGGAACTCTGGGCGGTATTGTTGCTGGCTGGACTTATTTTGATTGTTTTATTCTAATGGAATCATCATAGATTAAGCATTGTGCTAAAGTGGATAACAAATCCATTCTGAATCAAATATTGTTAACCCTAGAGTGATTTCCACAGGACAGTGAAGTTGCAATCCTATACTCAGTTATCTGGGAATAAGGCCCTACTGAGAAGCCTATTTGGGATTTTGGGTAAACCTGCAGGTAGGCTCATGAGATAAATAAATTCTATATATATAACCTTAGTCAGTTATATATATATAACCTGTTAATTCCAGTACTCCTCTAAAGAATTCTGGATTCTTTCTGTTCATGTAGTTATCCAAACCACTAGATTTCTATGATTTTTTTACTTGCAATAAAAATGATTTAAAATGGCATATTGAAAGTACAATGTAAAAGAACAGCCTGCGAGAACAACTGCTCCAGGAGTAGCACAATGAGTCCAGCCAGCAACAATGCCTGTTGGAACAAGCAGTTATGAAAATGCAAATGAAGATGGATCTCTTGCCGGGGCATTGCGTAAGATGGGCCCCATGATGGGGAAAGCTGTCCAGCTGCCAAGTGGCATGACTTGACGACTGGAGATGAATTACAGCTTCAAATTTGTATCTTGAACACTAGGCTAGGTTTATAGTCCATTTCATCCTACTAGTCTAGGTTAAGACGGTATCTGAATCAAGGTTGCCCAGCAAACTCAGTTTGCCTTCCTTTTAAGTATTTTTACACTGCATGCTGCCTTTTGAACTCGGCCTAGATCACCCATTTATCAATGGCTGTGCAAAACTCTCTCCTCTATGGGTTCTTCCTGTTGCTCCAACCAGAATGTCAGAGGCAAACCAGCAGCAGAGTGACTATGGACAACTGCTCCAGCTTGGGAGAGCTGGACCAGAAGTTTCACAGTCCCTTACCATTGGCCATAATGGGTGTCCTGGGTGGGAGTTAGATGGTCAGAGGCTTTCCACTCCTGTGGAAACTTCTTTGGAGGTTTTTAAGCAGAGGCTGGATGGTCATTTGTTGGGAGTCCTGTGATGGGGGTTCCTGCATGGCAGGGGGCTGGACTAGATGGCCCTTGAGGTTTCTATGATTCTATGATTCTATTCTATATGGAAAGAAATGGAATCAAACAAGCAAAGTATTTGTGATGTAACCTGATTCCCATTCCCTTCACCAAGAACCTGTGTGCAAACTATTTTAGGCTGCATTCCATCCAGTGAATACTAAAGACAATGGGAATGATGAAGCAACTATCCCTCTAATCCAGTGGTGGCAAACCTTCGGCACTCCAGATGTTTTAGACCACAACTCCCAGAATTCCAAACCTGTATTGCCAATGGCAAAGAACTGTGGGAGTTGTGGCCCAAAACATCTGGACTGCCAAAGGTTCATCACCACTGCTTCTAATCCGTGCTTACAGAGCTTCATCAGCACTGCACAGTAGCAGCCGGGGTCAATGACTGTTTACATCCAGGTTTTGAATGACATCCCACCCCCTGTGCTCAGACAGGCAAGGGCCCCATGCAGCCACGATGAAAGTTAGAGGGAACAATGAGCAGGAGAAATAAAAGATAGCAGCATCCATTGGTTTAGTCAGAAATAAGGTCCATCAAGTTCAACAGAACATAATTTGATCAGTGGATTTGGCATTCCTGCCCAATAATTTAATGCTGAAATCTGCACACGAGGGCAACTGTTGTGACCTTGCATGCCCTGACCTCAAGCATGTTTGCTTCCCTTAACATGAAGAGTAGAACTGATGCAGAAGATCCCAGAAGCATCACACTACTTATGAATTGAAGGAGGCCAGGGCTTCACATCACAATCTGCCTAAATGGGGTTCACCTGCCCATACTAGAGATGGGTGTTGATTAAAAAAATGAATTGCAAATTTGATTCAAAAATGGCTAGTTTGTCCATTCATTTGAATTTATATCCCCAAAAAATGTGAATTGACCATTTTAAAAGAGATTTTTGATTCATCCGTTTGTTAGGCTATAAAATTAGAAGATCCCAAGGTTCCTAGACCAAATTTGTAGTGGAGCTCCCTCTGATTCTTTTCTACATTCCCTCCAACTTTTGGTAAGACCGGATGTCTGGTGTTTGAGTTACTGTATGCAGCCCCAAAGAGGAAGGTTTCCTCCAGGTAACTAGAGCCCCCAAACTGGAAGAGAAGCTTCCCCCTGACTCTTCTCTACAGTCCCTCTCAGTTTGGTCAAGACTGGGTCTCCCCAAGCCAGTTGCTAAAGAGCACATTCCTAGAGGGGTCATGGCTGCATAAACACAGACTTCTGAAACCAAACCGTCACCAAACTGGGAGGGATTGTTGAGGAGAGTCAGGGGAAAGCTTCCCTGCAATCTTGGTGCCTCTGGGTGCTGAGAGGGGGGCACTTTTATGAGTGGACCCATATGGGGGGTGCATAACTTGTATATCTGGAACCCAAATGTCACTAATTTTGTAGAGCTTGTGTGAGAGATTCAAGGACAGCTACCATGCATGGGTCTAGGTCAGGCCTGCCCAAAGTCCGGCCCGGGGGCCAAATCCGGCCCATCAGGCCATTCTGAGTGGCCCGCGGCTGGCTGCCCTGCCCCTCCCTACCCCTCCTTCGCCCCATGCTTTTTAAAAAAAATCTTCTGTCAACACTGACACCGCTGGGAAGCTTGGGTGGACAGGTGGTCTGTTGCCACCGGCACCACAAGGGAATGTGTGGGGGTGGGCAGGCCAGCCGGCCTCTGCCACCGCCAAGGAGCTTTGGGGTGGGCTGGCGGGCGAGCCGTCGCCACCGCTGGGGAGCTTGTGGGGGTGCAAGGTCATACAGAACACCTCTTCCAAGGGGCGACCTGTGGCCACGGCTCCCTGTGCTTCCTTTGGTCCCCACCTTCCTTCCTTCCTCTCTTGGTTTCCACCTCCCTCCCTCCCTCCCTCCCTTGGTCCCCGCCTTCCTTCCTGCGGGTGGGGTTGCAAGGGGTCAGTGGCTGGGGCTTATGGGTCAGTGGGTGTGGGGTGGCAGGGTGGGGACTCAACCGGCCCCTGACACATTCTCAGCCACCAAATCTGGCGCTCCTTACAAAAAGTTTGGTCACCCCTGGTCTAGGTGCTCTGTAGTCCATTTTATAGGGCCTTAAGAAAGAAAGAAAGAAAGAAAGAAAGAAAGAAAGAAAGAAAGAAAGAAAGAAAGAAAGAAAGAAAGAAAGAAAGAAAGAAAGAGAATGGATTTAGGAATGGATTCATGAGAAAAACTTGTACATTTTTTGTGATTCATTGATCTTGGTTAAACATGAATCAAAATGAATCACCATTTCCTCCATTTGTGACCATCTCTAGTCCATACATCCATCATATTTGGGCTAGAAATGGTCAGACATTCAAAATGATCTATACTAGGTTTGCACAGGCCAGTTTCTGGTTCCTCTTTCCCTGGCTTTTTACCCTGATTCTCTTTGACCAACTGGGTGTTCCTTTTCATTTTCAGGCTGTCCTGTTCCCTCTTTTCCTTGCAGCAGCAAAGCTATTCCTTCACCCCTCTCCTCCACCTCACGCTCTTCTCTCTTTCATACCCACGATGGTATCCAGATTTTAGCACTTTCTATAAAATCCAGTTCTAATAAAATAGCTGAACAGGTTCTCAGGCCTGTCAGGTGTGGGTGGCAGTAGCTGACAGAACAGGGATTTTTAAAGGGCAGCACCCCAAAAGCAGGAATAAAAAGAACAGAGGCGGCAGGGAAAAGTGCTAAAACCTTGTTTCTTGTGAAAGGACACCTGATTTTTGTGGAGCAATTAGATTTTCTTCCAGCACCTCTTAATACAGCTCTTGTTATGCATTAACAACGCCAGGGCTGTACATCTCTCTGTTTGCTTGTAAAGTGAGGACAGCAAACTGCACGACTGCCATTTTCATTCCTCTTTGGCATCTTAATGGGCTGGAGCTCTGAATTTGTCACAACTTCACAAGTCCTGCTTTTTTTAATGGCTGCTTCCAAGGCCCATAATAGTCAAGGGCCAACAAAGCACTATGGGGACACCTTGAGGCCAGTTGTATGAATTACTTAAATTGAGTAATAGTCTGCAGCAGCTTGTGCTACATGCAACAACTGTTGCTCTTTAAGATGCCCTGTGGCTGTTTTTCCTTTCTGCATAGTAATTACAGGTGTGCTCTCTGACAGCTACCTCTTCTGCTTAAAAAATCTGCTAAATAACAACCTTAACCTCCTTTTTGTTGCTGAGTTTTGAATTTCTGGTACAATTCCCTGTGCAACACAGTAGAGAAGCACACAGGTCCAAAGAGGAGAATAGCTTCAAGTTCTCCAGACAGCTCACCCGTTCCTCGTTAACTGGCACTTACAGTTTTAATAACTCACTCTAAGACATTTGTAAGAGAAAGACCTTTAAGAGTTTGTTACTTCTACTTATGGACAGAGCAACAGCAAACCAACAAACTCCAATAGGCTCAAGAGTAGAAAATGGGGGGGGGGGTTGCTCAGCAGAGATGCGAGTATCTCTTTACATGCAGAGGCGGGAGATAACAATTGGTTAGTATTGGGTAGATCAAAACTCCCCCAAGTTATTCAAAACACAAGCAACATGAGAATCTGTAAGAACTTGGAGTGTGATGGAAGTTTGAGGGAGAATGACAAAGCAAGAGACTTGAGGAAAAATCTTTGCAATATGCTTTTGGTCTCTCTATAAGAAAATGTAATGGCCATTTGGTGGGGAAGATTCAATGAGGACATTGGCTGCTCTCCCTTTCCCTTTGATGGAGGGGACTTAGGAGCTTTTGCCCTGAATAGCTTTTTTTCTTGTAGCACCATGAAACAGAAGCTGCACAAGGTGAAGTGACCCTGTTCTGGGACGTCATGGGGTGGGGTACGGGATGGGAGGAAGGAGCCTTTGTTAGATCTTCTCTTTCTGTTCATGGCATCCAATGAGATCTGTATGAGTTATTTTCAACCATTACGTTGGCCCTGGTTTAGGTGGGTTTTTGCAACACCTGCCCTCTGGGAAAAACCCAGTTCTGTCATTTAATGCTTGCCCAATTATTTTGGGAACCAAAATAGACAAAGGTGCATTTGATGCAGTTTTTCCAGATAGAATCACATGTCTGAAAAACAAAAGAAAAAGAAGACTGTAATGTCTATTAAAATGGGACATGTCCACACCTTCAGGTTCAGATGTTGATTCACCAGCTTTCAAAGCAGCCTGTTTCTGCTTGGTCTCACCTGGAGGCAGGCAGTTTTGGAAGCTGTAGCAATCTGGTGCATTCCCGACTCCAACTGACTATCTTGTGAATGCAACGGCTATAGTGGTACTCCCCCCCCCCCAAATGGATGAAATTGGCAACCTTAGTATTCCCCACAGAAGTAGATTAGGTCTGCCAAACTGCAAATATGTAAATACACAATACTTTCAAAATATGTTTAAAAAAATAAATTAAATAAGATGTCATTTTTGAAAAAAGGCAAAGAATAATAAGACTGTGCCTTTATGAAACAGAAACACACAAGGCTTTGGATGGGTCAAGGCTGAGTTGCATTAGTTTTTGGAAAGGGGCAACCTTGCTCATCCCAGGAAAAGTCAAACCTGTCTGAACAGCCTCATTTGCTTGAACTTCAGCCATATTCTTTGTACATCCTTACGTGTCAAGTATAAAATATAAGATGGAAACAGGACATCCAAAGGAGTGGCTCATCTATCCCGTACTTAATGTAATGTACTACTACATAAACCACACCCCATTTCTTTTTTTTAAATCATCCCACATAAAACATAAGAAATGTGCTGTTGAAGAATTTTGAATTTCGGTAAAATTCTCCTAGCTATGCAGCTGATGGTGCAGAGATTAAAAGAACAGAGCAGCTTCAAATTCCCCAGAGTATTTCACCCATTTTCTTATTAACTTGCTGTCTCAATAACTCCTTCTGAGACACTGATAAGAGAAACAATAAAAAGGATTCATTTAGAGATGACAGCTTTGTACTTCGCACAGCTTCAAACGAAGCTGCATTTTTTAGTTTTATTACTTACAGGTGTGAACAGGTCAAGCAACAGGCAAACATAGCGGTTTTCAGCAACATTCTAAAGACTGAACAGCTTCCAAGAGACTAAAAAGAGGGGGAAAGGCTCAGAGCAGAGAGGATGGGCTGTCTTTGGTTTCAGGGACAGGGAAGGAATTATTGGCTACGCTGAACAGATTGACAGTCACCTCAGAACCAGAAATACACTTGTTCACCCTTAACCCCACTTCTAATATAGGGCAAAGGTGGGGAAACTTTTGGGTTGTAGAGTTTGTGGGCTTCTTGCCTTCATGAGGTAGGCCATTTTCATTCAAATTGCCAAAACTTCTAGGGGGAAGGGTCACAGGAAGTGACTTTTCTCCTTCTCCATTTCCACATCTTATTTTATGCACGCACCCATGCACGTACACAGGGAGAGATTAGCCAACTTTCTGAAATGTGGCACATTTCTATCATACCACATATCTTACCCTCCTCTGAGGGCTCTTCTTTTTACAGCAGCTGGACAGCTTAGTAGTTTAGGTATGGTTGGGAATTTGAATTCCTCACAGTGCCTCCTTGACCCAGGCTGGACTGGGTGGTCCAAAGGGTCCCTCCTGGCTCTGCAGTTCTAAGATTATATTATAAAATCCCTGTACATTCTCTGGAAGTTCACATAATTAATCCTCTCGGAAGGGTAAGGGAAAACAATCCCTACAGATGTTGCCTAGTTCTGAAAAAATAACAACCATGTTTTGTGCAGCTGTAATTTTTATTCATATATAATTGACATTTACAGGAACATAACGCCCCCGCACGCACACACACTTATTCATCTGAAATCTGATAGGTATAATCTCCACCTAAGGGGCCTATGACCTTCTGCTCCAAAGAAGGGGGGAGGACCAGACATTAAATGGAATGACTCCATAAAAGAAGCCATGGCCTTGATTTTGCCAGACTTGGGCAAAGTTGTTCATGACAGGATCTTTTTTTTGGGGGGGAGGGGGGCTCTGTTTCATATGAAACATCAACTGGAAGTGACTTGGTGGCACCCAGCAACTGCATGCACTCCTTGCATGGCTTTCTCGAAGGCTGTTAATGTAGTGAGTAGAGATGGGCACGACTCAGAAAAATTTTTCGTTTTCATTTTCGTTTTCAGCTAGGGGCCCGTTTCGTTTCGTTTCCGTTTTCGTGAGCTAATTTTCAAAATTTTTCATTTTCGTTTCGTTACGTAACGAAAACGAAAACCGAAAACGAAAACGAAAAATTTTTCGTTTCGCCCCATTTAGCTCCATTGAGTGCTTTTCCAGTAACGAAAAACGAAAACTGGCTCAAAATTAGTTGTTTCGTTTCCGTTTTCGGTCCATTTTTGAACCGTTTTTCGTTTCGTTACGTAACGAAAACGAAAAACGAAAATGAAAATTGCACTAAGTCGTGCCCATCTCTAGTAGTGAGTCACATACTAGAGGAGGCCAGTGTCCCATCCAATGTGCTGCAAACTCAAATAGTGGTGGCTGGGATCGATGACTGTTTATGTCTGGGTTTCAGGTGCAGCCGGGATGAAAATTAGAGAGAACATTGGGGGAGGCCCACTTGGATTAATAGGAACTGTGCAGGAAATGATTCACCCCATTGATTTCATGGTCCCACTCAAATGTCCGTTATTGTACTGAGCAACAGGTTTTCAGCCTGTCTTGCGCCAGCGATTGCTATCCTTCACACGGGCTCAGCAGGATTCGAAACACACACACACATACACACACCCTACACCCCGCCAGAAGGATGGTGATGCCTTTGGCAGCTGTACAACAAGCAACAGCGTGTGTGTGAGCGGGGCGTGATAGACGCCAGCAGATGGCTACCCTATAGCTGGGCTTCCAACAAGAAAGGTCTGCAAATCTGTTCGTATATAATATAAACAAGAACCTGCTTCATATTGCATTCAGTAAGGCAGAGGTAGTCCAGCTGGCTCCGCTGTATGTGCCCCCCCCCCCGCTCTGCACAAGTGGAGGATGTGTTGTTAGTTCCAGCTGTAAAACTGAAGCCTCAAGCAGACCTTGGGAGTTAATAAGGGCTCATTTTAACACATTTGCTCTCCTGTGTCGGTTTTTGCTTCCTGTTGCATCTCTGAAGCTTGGCAGCGCTCTTTATTCGTGCACTGACTTGCAGGCGTGAATTCTCCTTCTGGAGCAGCATGGCCGAAGCCATTTATCAGGCCTCAACTGCTGAAGAATCTCATGTGGTTTCAATCTTTGTCAATTAGATTAGAGTGCATTGCGTCAAATGGATTTCATCTGCTCTCTCTTGGACAGTATTAATCAATAAACTCCCACCAAATTGGGGGGGGGAGGTGTTATTGAGGGTTCTGGTCTCCAGAAGGCTCTCTGAGAGGAGCTTTAATCATTTTGTTTCTGCATAGTACCAGAAGTTTGGGCTTGGTAATAAATATTTGTTTCACCCACCCACAATGTTAAAATTGACCTCTGCAGCCAGAAGAGGCCATTGCGACTGTGACCCCAGCCTTTCTCCCATAGAAGAAGGTGGATCTGAGCTGCAGAAAGTCATGGTTCATGACTGGAAGAATCTTTAGAGCGTCACCAGCCAGCACAGCGGATGATGGTGGCTGAGCTGCAGGGGTGTGTCTGGTTCTTAAATCCTGGGCGGGGAGCCTATTTGGGCTATGACTCTCAGTCGTGATGGCCTTTGAGGGGAGCACAGGGGCGTAATTCCCTGGCCTCATACAGGGAAGCAGAAGGTGCTACTATCAGGAGGAAGCAAAGGTGGCGTCACATCAACATTCTCCCAAAAGGGTCTTTCACTCGTTATAAAGTTCCTCCTATCACTGACTGCACTGGTTAGGGGACCATAGGAACAGGAGTCCAGCAACAGCAGGAAAAAAAGTCACAAGAGCTTTGATGTAAACCAGGGGTGCCCAAACTTTTCTTAAGGAGGGCCAGATTTGGTGGCTGAGAATGTGTCAGGAGCCGGTTGCTCCCAGACCCTGCCACCCCACTGCAAGACCCACCCACTGACCCATAAGCCCCACCCACTGACCCCTTGCAACCCCACCTGCAGGAAGAAAGGTGGGGACCAAGGGAGGGAAGAAGGGAGGTCGAAACCAAGAGAGGAAGGAAGAAAGGTGGGGAACAAGGAAGGGAGGGAGGGAGGGAGGTGGGGACCAAGGGAGGGAGGGAGGAAGGAAGGAAGGTGGGGACCAAAGGAAGCACAGGGAGCAGTGGCCACCACAGGGGATTGTGTGGGTGAAGGAGGGGGAGGCAGGGGCAGGCCAGCCAGCCACGGGCTACTCAGAATGGTTTGACGGGCCGGATTTAGCCCCCGGGCCAGACTTTGGGAAGGCCTGATGTAAACACTCCAGTGCACACAGGAAGATCATTTATCTCCTCCAGCTCTCAAGGGAGAGATCGGCATGCTCCTTCAGATGCCTGCGGATTCCAAAAGGTGTGATTTCTCAAGCACAGAGCTATCGTGCTGTCTAAAGATTCCTTGACTACATAACGCCCAACAGGAATGGAGGCTTCCCTCGAAGTTTCTGGCTGGAAAGACACCTCCAGAGCATCTTCTCCATCCCTTTTTAGCCCAATCCTGTAGTTGGCTTCCTTTTCTGGCTTTTGCTGCAAGGCACAACTTAGAAGCATGCAGAAACTGAGTGTGTGTGCGGTGCGGGAGGGGGCACCTCTGCAGAAGGTTCTGACAACAGAATCTTCAGGTCCCTTTTCTTCTCCAGTTGGCAATTAGAAGCCAATGGCCAGGGCATCCCAGATCCTTCAAGGACAAGTGTGCACTTTGTAACAGACTGATTTTGTGTCAAACAGGACGCAGACTTCATTTTGCTCACCCACCTCAACACTTCCGTTGGCCTGTCAAACGCATTTCTCATATTGCCTGGAATTTTTTATAAACAGGAGGAAAACACCCCACCCGTCCTTGTTTGCTTAAAGAACACTGGGCTTGGTGCCAAACTGGGCTGCAGAAGGGACTGTGTGTGACTGTGGATGCACAGATGCTAAGATCCCCTTTCAGACTGTGGTGCAGGTAATACTGTTTTGCTTATTTACTAGGTAGCGGGTTAAGGCAGCCTTTCTGAAAGAGGAAAAACACTACGTTGGGCACCAGGGAGATTTTAAAAGAAGGTTAATTAAACCTGACAGTGTTTACTTGTTGACATTTTGCATGTCTATCAAATTGTTCCTTCTGGAAAACTGTCGGAATACCTAACAAGAACACTGTGTGAGAAGGAATGAAATGTGGCATGTACTTGGCCTCCACTTGAATGAGGCCTGCTAGCCAGGGCTGGCCCGAGGCGTTTTGCTTCCTGAGTTAGCCCAGCGACCGTCTCCTCCTCTGCCTCCCATGGAGGACTGAGCTCCATTGCCCCCTGCTTCAAGTCATATTTGTTGCTGCAGAGCACAGCTAACCTTATGGCCTCCTCAGGTCAACAGCACCCATTCTGGTTAGGCCCCAATCAGGCTAACCTGGCATCAGAAGGGATGTTGTGGCCACAACTGGGCAGCCAACTACTTTTTGAAAAGGCCGCTCTGCCGCAGAACAAGGCTACCTTTCAAGCGTCCTGGGAAATCCCAATGAGCGCTCACTTCCCAGGGGTGATGGGACAGCCTCAGCCATCTGTCCATAGTGGTAGGGCATTCTAGAATAGAAGCAGAAGCCTAACAATGTGACATTCTCACGCTGGGCCCCTTAAAGCCCTGACTTCTCTTTATGTATGAGATGATATATGTGTTTGAACAAACAAACATGGCCTTTCTCCTCCTGACTGAACCATATGTGTGGATAAGAAGTGGGTGGCCACAATCTCCATGAAATGCAGGCTTATTAAAAATATGATTTATGGAGTGCCGCAAAGAACTGTGACCTACTACTTAACTGCATCAGAGGTGTTCCGGTGATTTATTCCATGACATTCTTCTACTCCAGAAAGTGCGATGGTGGCACTCCAAGTTCTGAATGCCAACCCATCTGACATCTATTCTTGACCACTACATGTTTTTTCTTTGAACCTCCCTGCAAACCTGATAGGGTAACACCCTTCACTTTGCTCACAGGGTAACCAGAAGATGTGGCGAATGTTGCCATTTCTAAGCTTCAAAAACACGTTCAAAACCATTTTTAAACATCTTGGATACTTCCATGTTTCATGAATGTGTCCTCCTGATTTCAGCACTAACTGCCTTTGCAACAGGACTGGGCACCCTCTGCTGGCACAGAGACACATTCTTTTCTTTAACACAGGCTGCCCTGGGCCGAGAAATGGCCATAAAGGGGAGAAACAAAATACAACAGAAAGTGCCAAATGGGCACTGCTAGGCTCTCCCTGGGTTTCAGGGTTGTTGTTGATTGGTAGTAGTGGTGGGGTTGTGGAACCATTCCCATGCCTTTCCTAGAAAACATGGCAGAGGTTGAATGTATCCACATTCTTGGAAGAGAACAACAACCTAAGCCCCCTGGCAATAGGCCTCTGATAAAAGGTTCACCACAAAAAAACATATTTTAATGTGTGCCTTAAAAAACCCTTTTTATTCAAACAATTTCTTTCTGTTACATCCTATTACCTGAAGACAAAAGGCGGGAGAAGGAAAGGACCTGCATGCTCGTTAACTTTTGCCACGAAAGTACCACAGCTTGGCAGCATAACATAATAGACATTTCAGATCCATTTCATAAAATGGCTCCCAAAGGTAACACCATTTCTCCTTCTGTTTCAGAAATAGATTTACTGATGATGAAACCACCAACTTTTAAAAAATGTTTAAAAAAAACCCCTAACACTATGCCTTCACTACCACCTCTATCCACCAGTAGCTTTCCCAGGGAAAGAACCACCTGAGATCTCCCAGAGCATGTGTGACTGATAGGATGGCATACCCTGCCAGCTCTACGACCATGGGCCAGCTGCTCAGTGGCTCTGGCACCTGAAGGAAGGCCTACCAAACCAAGTACATCAATGCTAGGAAAACCCTGGGAAGGTCACCGCAAATCAAAATCATTTTGGTGGTGCAATATTATTCTCTTCCCCAACAGGAAATGCCTAGCTGAAAGCTATGGCTGGAGGCAAGCAGGCCCCATTTGACTGAGGAAGAATTGCCAAAAAAGCACCGCTGAATCCTTGACATATGTTCATCTTGGACCACACCCAAGGCAGAACACAAAGACCACCCACTAGGTCTTAGCGACAAGAGAAGCCTCCTTGTCGTTTTGCCACTCCTAAGGGGGACAGTTTCTTGTAAGGATTCCAGAGGAAGGGACTACCTTGAGATTTTGGAGGGAAATGGTAGTGAGAAAGTAGGATGAATATAATGATAAGCAGGCTCTTAACCAGGGCTGTGGAGTTCCGACTCCAACTCCGACTCCTATGTTTTTTTGTACTTCCGACTCTGACTCCCCGACTCCTCTGTCTTGAACTATTGACCCTCCATTCCCTTCACTTATACAAGTGTCTCTAGTCCTGCAAAAAACATATTTATTTAATCCCTTATCATTGAGAGGCTAGGTTACCCATGGGTGCTGCGTAACAACAGAACACAACACTATGGAAAGTATAAGTATTGCCGCTCCTAATTGTGCGTTGTGTGCCATATAGTGAAGCACATGAAAAGCATGCTTCTTCACAGTCACTTAATGTGTTCGTTTTGCGGTTACGTGAGGCACTGCATGCATTGGTCTTTATTCTTACAGTAGAGAAGTCATTAATTATAACTTTTTGTGAATTGGGACATTTAAACTTGCTTTTTTTAAAAAAATCCAATCTAAATTTAGTAGGAGTTGGAGTCAGAGTCGGTGCATTGTTTGCCAACTCCGACTGCGACTCCAGGTGCCCAAAATTTCCTCCGACTCCAACTCCACCGCCCTGCTCTTAACAGGAGGAGCAGCAGTATCCACAGCCCTGCCAGAACAACAGGTGTCCTTAGATGGTATTGATGGGGGCACGCGGACCAAACTTTTGATTTGTCACTAGTGCAACAAGGGAGTGCATATGCATTATGGCTCCTTCTACAATCAGGGGTCATGTTTCACCAGGATAAGAGTAGAAACACATTTTTCTTCTTCCTAAAGGGAAATGTGAGATGGTGGAACACCCCGGAGACGGACCAGAGGGTGTGTCGTCTGGACCTCCCAAGAGTAATCGCGAAGAGGACAAGAAATTAGAGAGACGCATTAAAAGACTTCATGTCATTGAGTTAGAGGATGACATAAAGGAAGATTGGGAAGCAGAGATAAGTGAGGGAGCAAAGGATGCCTATTGGGTGGTGGAGGAAAATTCCAACCAATGGGGTGAGAGCGTGCGCGGAGAGGAAAAGCGATGTGATGTGAGGGGAGAAAAGAATGACAGTTGGGACCAACGGTCTAAGGAGACAGGGACCCAAAATGACAAGGGTCTAGATTGAGGGTGTGCCGGTTGGACAAAGGTCCAAAAAGGTGACGAATGGGTGTGGACAGTCCATGTGAGACCCCTGCAGTGGCCGGGAAACTCTAAGAGGTTTCAGGAATGGAAGAACACGAGACCTGTCGTTCCTGTGGTGCAGTGGGCAAAGCACCCATGTTGCGGGACACAATGTTGGGGGCGAGGATCGGCTATTCCTCCTCACCCGTTAGAGACCCGAACTTACGTTTAACGTCCGTTGATGTTGTTCTTGTTGTACTGAATATGCCCATAGAAGCTTTGATTTAAAACACAATAAAAATCCTTTCGATATTTTATTAAAAACTGACTCGTCTCCGGTTTGTGACTCGGATCCGCCGAGGGAGAGATTCGAACCCTCACAGGAAATAATTTAGATTTGTTTATAGGCAGAAGACAATGTAACTTGCCATGGCTCCTTTTAAAAATGACTAGGAGTTGCCCCTCTCCAACTTCAGAAGTAAGGAACTTTGAGGTCAAGAAGTCTTCTTCCTGGGTACAACACAAGCAGTTTCAGTGCAGTTGTGCTTGAAGTTTAAAAGAACTGCTCGGTCCAAATAATTCTCACTTCCTAGTGAAGCTTATGGAAATGTTTCACTAGAACACCCTATTGCAAAGCTTGCATTCAATATTTATATTAAGGCGATGATTTGGGGGAGAAGTTATCAGGTACTGGCAATAATTACGATGAGATGAAAGGATGGCTGAGCTGAAGCAATGCATTGAGATTTCTCTCTGATCTACAAGTTCTGGGATTTTTGCAGAGGTGCTTTGTGTTATTCCCTACATATTAAACCTCTGATTAGTTCCTCTCTATCAATTTAACTTTCTTACTAAGTTGCACTCATAAATCGTCTTGCCCCCAGGATGACAAATTTCAGTTCGGTACAAAGCCTGCAAGGCTGCAACAAGTTGTATCTTTTGCACTGGGTAGGAATCATAGCATATACAGTAATGTATTGTTCTTTCAATAAGCACTTCAGGCTTTAATTCCATGTTATAATCTCAGTAACTCAATCCAACTCAGCAGCCGTGTTGTTTCTTTGATATCAGGAAACCAATGCTATACGTTTGCAGTATTTGTAAAGGGCAGCTCCATCACCTCAGAATTGTGATATGCCCCTGAAGGGGAGGCCTATGAAAGAAAGTTGTCAACACACCACCCTTTTCACATTTTATTATGCGTACGTTTCTATAAACCATAAAAAGTGTAAGATCTGAAATGATGCAAAATGAAACAAAAACACGGGAAACAGAGTGAATAAAAATTTGATCAAACTCGACACTGATGCTGGGCCATAGTGAAATTCAACCCTCCCATCTTTCTTGTTTTCACTTTGCAGAGGTCTCCTTGCAGAAAAAGCTTGCCTGTTTGGCTTTCATCTCTATAGAGGGAAGAAATTCTGGCAATACTCTGCTTTTGGAAAAGGGGATGATTTAAGACAACCATTTGCAGGGTTTGATTGTTTGCCCCTGGTGCAGAACTCTTGAAGATCTGGGGATAAGGCCTGGACTCTATCTAGTACTGAGGAGCACTATGGCTGTCCTTCGGTGAGACTTAACAGAATATGATGCATGATAGTGACTCTCTCTCTCTCTCTCCCCTTTTTTAAAAGAAAGATGAATGAAGCCTATAAATCAGGGGTGGCCATTATTCTTAAGAATTTATGCATAATCATGAGCATCTTTGGTGAGTGGCTTTGAAAAAGAAGGTGGCCTGGGAGGGCAAGAAGCTCCTCTCCTTGCTGGCAGAAACCTTCATCTTCCTTGACATGTGTCTTCCCAAAAGAGAACAGTTACATTTTACTGCATGCTTTTACTGCCCCATAAGTATCTGATGCAGAGAGAAAGACAGAGAGAGAGAGAGAGAGAGAGAGACAGAGAGAGAGACAGAGAGAGGCACATTGATGTATGATAGCAAACTTCTTAGTTTAGACAAGACAAAAATGTCAAAGGACAGGATAAAGTAAGGTTTTGGCTTTTTTAACCTTCCTTATGAGAAGATGCTTTGCTTCTCTAAGATTTCATAGAGGTGCACATATAACTGAAATGGCAAAACAGCCAAAAGCTTAAGCATTGAGTTTTGGTTCTTGTGGTTCTTCTCTTGGTTTCTTCTTTTTCTAACTTGCAACTTTTCTTTGGCTGTTGCATCTTCACCATTTCAAAACTCTGCCCGTCAGATCCGTCACAGTCAAGCTCCTCTCAAATTCAGTGTAAGTACACACACTGAGAAATCTAACGCATAGTGCATAAATGTTTGATACTCCAGTTTTCATACAGCTATGCATGAGGTATTGTGGACCAAATGTTGAGCTATTGCACTGCTCACTTTACATTTCCCTGCTGTAGGTTTACAGATTTTTGGTGCTGTGTGTGAACAGGCCCCTGGGCACAATTCTCTCTCATTCTCCCCCTTCTTTCATATTAGAGACAGACAATAAAATGCCTTCTTGCAATGCCAGCTAATGCCTGGCAGAGACAGTGCAACATCCACATCTAGGACATAATCTCAACCTCACTGAGATGAGCAGATAGCCTCCCTCCCACTGGTATCAACGGACTTCTCTAAGCAGGCCACTGGATAATAATGCTCAGGCTACTGAAAGGCCAACTGGAGCCGAGTGTTTCACTGTCGGTATCTCCAAAGCTGTAGCTCATGTTAATGCTCCTTAATGGAGGGATAGTTCTTAACTGCCACAGCTATGCAGAGGTGAGATCAAAAGGGAGGGGTATCCAATTCATTCCAGCTTAAGGGCCTGGGTTATCCTTTCTCAGTACCCTGTTTGGACCACGTCGAAAGCACCATCGTGAGAGTTTCTGCTCCTCGGAGCAGCTGGCAGGTCGACACTGTAGCAGACGTCTCCGTTAATTCCCCGCGTTCAGCTTCAATCCGATGAGCAGCCAAACAAAGCGGAAGCAAAGTGCCAGGAACCCGGTCCCCAGGAGGTCTCCCAGAGCGGTGAGGTAGGGGATGGAGAAGTTGTCAGGGTCGAGGCCCTTCCTCCACATGAGCCGCACGAGGATGTCAGCCACGTAGAGCAGAATTCCTACCTGCAAACAGAAAGGCAAAGCGGCCCTGGCATTTTCTCCCGCGATGTGACACAACGCAGTTCAAGCACGGGCAGGGCCAACATGAGGGGAGGATAGGTCAGCCCTGCCACCCACGTCATGGGCCATAGAGATGTCTTGGGTCAGCTAAGGCCACCTTCCCATACAATTCCTAGGTGCTGTGTGTGTGTGTGTGTGTGCGCGCGCACGCGCGTGCATGTGTGTGTGTCCCTCCAGATGTTGAAAAAATTGATTCCCATGGCCATGGAGTCCATCATCCGGACGGCCAGATTTCCTAGTCCTGGGTCCCCAAGCCTGATGCAAGTCATAATAGGGCAAGTGCAGCATATCACTTTGAAAAACAAACAACAAGGGAATGGAGGGGAGGGTCGTTAACTTACTGTCTCCACTCAGGGTGGTGGCAGTGGTTCTTGAGAGATACAAGCCACCACCCTAGCCTCCTCTGAGAAAAAGAGAGTAGCGATTTGGCCGGGGACAGAAAGCAATGCCTTCCTTTGGCCTGGCTTCAGGACCACACCACTCCCTCATGTAGCCTCCTCCTGAAGTCAAGCTTCCTTTGTTCCCTGCTCAGCCTGCCAGGGCAGGGAGAACAACCGCTGGTAGAGAGTGGGACATGAGTGACCGTCACAGGCTGCTGCCACCTCCCTCTCACTTATAGCAAAACATTCTGTTGGGGGGTTATTGCTAGAAATGCCATGACAGAAACAAGGCACTGAACGGTCTCTTTTTAAAAAATGCTAAGAGGAAAAAGGGGCATAAAAGGGACTTAAATGAATGAAACCGATGGAAAAGTGAAAGTGATGCTCTGCCATTTTCTACAGTGGTATCCCCAGATCAAGTTTTACCACAAATACATCCAAGAAGAGCTATCTATTCCAGTGATTAGCTGCCAATTTGCAAATTTCAAAGGGACTAGGATCAAAAGCGTTCCAGAACCTGTGAGGAAATGTAGCCACATTACTGGCAGGAGCCGATCAGCTTCTGAACACATTCAAGCGTTCACAGACAGCCCGGAGGTCCATTTCGGCTTACCTGCAGGACAGCAGCCATCAGATAAAATGACACAAAGGTGAAGGTGAGTGCGGTGTGGCCTGCTTGAAGCAGGTGAATGGTGTAAAGGAACACCAGATGCCCCGGGATCACTAGTAGGATCAAAACACGAGCTGACTTTGAATTTACCCCTGCAAATAAAGACAAGGAAAAAAAGCAAAAAATTACTTGATAGTTATGCCAAGTGAAAATAAGACACTAGTTCTCTTTAAACAGCAGGGCCTTTGTTCATAACAATGAGGCACACAGGCAACTGGCAACTAATTTTTGAAAGTTTCCAAAGCACACACACACACACACACACACACACACACCATGATCCATCACTACATATAAAATGGTCCCTTTATGACGACAGGGCTGCCAGTGGAGAAGGAACAGAAGAGCAGATAGAGAGAGACAGGAATGAGAGAAGGGATGTTGGAGGTCAGGACTGAAAGGCTAATTCTATTCCAGACTGCGGTCTATTCTGCATAATTGTGATATGACAACTGGTTTTGGCAGTTCATTTCCATTAATAAGTAGAGGAGCTCATGAATTTTTAAGTCTCAAAGACTCTAGTATAATGCCAGTGTAGAATAAAAGCCATGCCTACAGAGCAAAGGTTTTACTGCTCTCTGTAGCTCCATCTAGGCCAGGCATGTCCAAACTTTGGCCCTCCAGATGTTTTGGACCACAACTCCCAGAGTCCTTTGTCATTGGCAATCCAAGCTTAGAATTCTGGGAATTGTGGTCCAAAACATCAGGAAGGCCGAAGTTTAACCATGCCTGGTCTAGGCCCAGCAGGTCAGCTAAAGAACTTACTGGAAACTTCTAAAAGCCAGGGCTTTGCAGCAGAGCCACAAAACATGCCCTTAATGTCACAGCCACGCCAAGGCCTTTCCCGTAGCAGCCTTTTCGGTGTTGCAAGCTGATGCACCTGATTGTCACCTAATAAAACTGGAAGAGCTTCTCAGTGACATCTCAAGTTCAGATGGACCATGGAGACAGAGGTGCCAGAAAGTGTATTTTAATGTGGGTGACTGTGTTCATTCCTGTAGGGGAGCAACGGGGAGCTAGGACTTCAAAGCAGTTTCCCTACCTGAGGAGCAGAAGGTGCTACATGGATTAGGCCAGTGCTGCCTCATCTTGTGCGGTAGGACTCCGGGCATGCTCCAGAAGTGCAGAAAGGTAGAAATGCGACTGGCTTGGATAGCTACCAAATTGCCACCAACACCTACAACAGTCAAGTGCAGCATATGGCAATTAGTACTGTATTTGGTGCTTTTATGTCCCCAAAAACCTCTGACACTAGCCAATATTTTTCAGGATTCTTCATCATCTGAAGCTTCTAAGTTAAAAACAGCCCCGCAACAGGTCCCTCCATAAATTAATCCAAAAGTAGCTACAGTGGACCCTTGTATAACAAACAGTTTGTATAACATAAAATTTGTACAACATAAAAAACTCTGGAGATAGGGGAAATTTGCTTAACATAATTGCCTATGGGGCGAATCTGTACAACATAAAAATGGGATCACTCTGTTTTCAATGCATTCCTATGGGAATTTGTATAAAAGAAAATTTGCTTAACATAATTTCATTTGGAATGAATTAATTCCTTTATACAAGGTACCACTGTATACAGTATTGTGACTAGAGATTGGCACACACCCAGTTCATCTTGGTTTGCAAAGGCAGTAGCTCTAATGCTGCTGCTCTGCTCCCTCACCTCCTGGGTGTCAAGCACCCACTGCTCCAGTCCCAGCAAGAGCTCAGGCGTCTCTGTGTCTTGCCCTCTTGGCTGATTACCCACTTAAAGACAAAAGGGAAGGACAGAGAAGCCCGAGCTGGAAGTGGAGAAATCTGCTGAGAAGCTAGCACACTGGTCCAGATCAGTGGCTAGTAGAGATGGGCATGAAACGAAAAAAATTTCGTTTCCGTTTTCATTTTTCATTTCGTTACGCAACGAAACGACCAGAAATTTTGTCGTGTGTTTCGTTTCCGTTACTGCAATATGCGTGAATTGCTTAAAATGGTGTCCTTCTGGATAGGCTGGCCACGTTGGGAGTTGGAGGCACCGCTTTGCGGTGGTTCCGATCCTTCCTGGCTGACCGTGTCCAGAAGGTGGTGCTGGGGGATAGTAGCTCTGCCCCATGGCGTTTACGTCATGGGGTTCCACAGGGCTCAATACTATCCCCCATGCTGTTTAACATCTACATGGAACCGCTGGGAGAGGTCATCAGGAGGTTTGGGCTGAGGAGTCAGCAATATGCTGATGATACTCAGCTCTACCTCTCGTTCTCCACCAATCCAGGTGAGGCGGTTTCTGTTCTGAACTCGTGTCTGGACCAGATAATGGACTGGATGAGGGTTAATAAATTGAAACTCAATCCAGACAAGACGGAAGTGCTGTTAGTGGGTGCCTCGTCAGACAGGCTAGAGGGCCACTTCCCTGTTCTGGATGGGGTTGCACTCCCCCTAAGGGACAGGGTCCGTAGCTTGGGGGTGCTCCTGGACCCCGGTCTAACTCTGGAAGCCCAGGTGGACTCGGTGGCCAGGGGTGCCTTTCTCCAGCTACGGAATATATACCAGCTGCGCCCCTACCTAGATGAACGGAGCCTCATGACAGTTACACATGCACTGGTAACATCCCGTATTGATTACTGTAATGCGCTTTACGTGGGGCTGCCTCTGAAGACGGTTCGGCGATTGCAACTGGTTCAGAATCGTGCGGCACGGCTGGTGAGTGGTAGGGCCACCAAGGAACACATCACGCCGATTCTGTATAACCTTCACTGGTTACCAGTTGCTGCCCGAGCCCAATTCAAAGTGCTTGTTTTGACATATAAAGCCCTAAACGGCTTAGGACCTAGATACCTGAAGGACCGCCTCCTTCCATATGAACCTACCCGGCAATTAAGATCTAGTCAGGGAGCCCTCCTGAAAGAGCCATCCCTTAAGGAGGTGAAGGGGATGGCTTGCAGGAATAGGGCTTTTTCAGCAACTGCCCCCAGACTATGGAATACCCTCCCAAATGAGACCCGCCTGGCACCGACGTTGCTAACATTTCGGCGCCAGGTAAAAACCTTCCTATTCCAAAAGTTTTTTAACTAATGATTGTGGGCCCTGATGGCAATTTTAGTGGTGTGTTTTTAACGTATTGTATTTATTGTATCTACATGTTTTATTGCTCTGGTTTTATTGTATTTTGATGTTTTAACTGTTCACTCTGATTGTGAGCCGCCCAGAGACCTTTGGGTAGTGGGCGGCATACAAGCTAAATAAATAAATAAATAAATAAATAAATAAATAAAAATTGAAATTAATGGTAACAAAATGTTAACTAAACGAACGAAAATGAAAACAATTTTTTTGCAAAAATTCATGAAAAACGAAAACGAACCGAAACAGACCCTACAAATGACAAACGACAAACAAAATGCCATTTTCTTATTCGTGCCCATCTCTAGTGGCTAGATTGAGTTGAGGAGGTGGATCGGGGAGACATACTGAGACACGCTGTCCGTGCCCATCTCTAAATTCTGACCTGCAAGATTTATACTAATGCCTTGAACACTCAGAAAAGAGCTCCCTCTCTCTCACACACACACCTTGTACTCATACATCCCTCCCCTCTCTCAAACACACACTTGTGGCAACGCTAGAAATATGACAATTACGAAGAAGGTGCCAATAAATCTCTGCATTGAAGCTCAAGTACGATGTCTTCTTGTATCTCTGCCATGGAGTGGCTTTTATACAGTTTTTGTCCAGGGCAGATTTCTCCTCCAGAAAGTAGTTGGCACAGCCCCTTGAGTGTAGATCCAACAGCTGTGTTCAATCCCACTTTTCAGGAAAAAGCAGAGGCTAAAAACTTTTATTTTTAAAGATGAAGCACAAGAGTGCACAATCACATTGTTTTGGAGAGACTGGACATTGATTTAAAAAGAGAGAGTGAAATAACTCTATTCAAACTGGGCACATACATATGGCAGATTCATTGTTATCAAAGCAACCACTTGCTTGTATCATTGGAAGGCCACCTTTCTCCCAGTAAGGGACCCAAAAGTGACCAACTAAAAAATCCAGTCCTATTCAGAACAATCTGTGAAGATTCTCAGTCATCCAGGTGAGCTCATCTGGAAAATGAGTCATGGCAACTGGACTTCTTGAGAGATCGATTCAAAATGTTTTGCTACTCATCCAAGCAACTTTTTCAGTATGAGGAAAGTTAGTGGTGAGCCCTCCATTTTATACTTCACCTTCATTATACATCACCCTGGTCTGAATAAGTTGGACAATGGCCTGAATAGACTCATTAGGTGGACAATGGCCTAAGGCAATAGTTCTCAACCTGTGGGTCTCCAGATGTTCCAGGATTGCAACTCCCAGAAGTCTTCATCACTAGTTGAGCGAGCCAGGATTTCTGGGAGTTGCAGTCCAGGAACATCGGGGGACGCACAGGTTGAGGCCTAACATGTGTGATGAAAGTCCCACCTATGCAACCTTTCCCAACACCCATTAAGTATAGGCTGTTATCTATGGCCTTGCTGGTGGATGTGTGAAGTGCTTCTGATTTTTCTGGGGATTGATGAAAGGGCCGCTTGATAAGTAGCAGACAGATTGTGTCTGAGTCCCCCACCTCTGTTGAGAGACAGGTTTTCAGTACTCGCATGGATGGCTTCCCTGCCCCTCTCTCAAATCACCTATTTCTCTGTGTAATATGTGTACATTCTCATTTTTGAATGAGTGCCCTTTGTCCTTCAAATGAAGGTACACTGCTGATTCTGGTCCTGAGCTGTTGCTCCACCTGTGTTGGGCCATTCTCCTGTTTAATGGCTGTTTAGTTTCTCCAATGTAGAGGTCTGTACACTCCTCACTGCATTGGACCGCATATACCATATTGCTCCATGTAGGGAATGACCAGATTCTGTTGACTCTGGGTCTCGGGCAGATCCCTTGTTCTTCTGGGTGGACACACTGCTTTGTTGAAGGCCTTAAGTGCTGTCTTCAGGTGCCTGTCTTCCTTCTTCTTGACTTCTGTGGAGGTGGGGATGCTCTCTGCTCTGTGGTTTAGGGTCCTGATGATTACTAATTTGTGTTGTAATGGATGGTGGGAATCAAATAGTAAGTACTGATCTAACAAGCCTATTCAGGCCATTGTCCAACTTATGAGCCCATTCAGACCAGGGTGATGTGAAATGAAGGTGAACCATAAAATGGAGGACTCGCCACTAACTTTCCTCATATGGACAAAGCTGCTTGCATGAGTAGCAAAATGTTTCTATCTCTCAAGAAAATATGTCCATTTGCCATGATTCAATATCCAGATATTCAGAAGAATGACTGTATAGAAGGCTCATATCACTGCTTTAAATATGTGTAGGATTTTGCAGTGTAAGGACCAACTGAGGGAAGACCATGTATGTACCTTTGAACAGGCATAGGTTCAGCTGGGGAGTAGAAAGGAAAGTAGTGTCTTTGGTGAAGTCCTCTTCATGCGATGACTGCCCCAGTTATTCTGCCGGCAAATTTACCCAGTCTAGTAAGGATTAGAAATTGTCCCATGTCTCACCCAACCTCCAGTCTTCTTTCTTTCTTGGCTCTGCTCTAACTGTTCCCTCTATTTTTTTCTCTTGTGCTGATCTTTTCCTCCCGCCTCCCTATTTTCCTCTGTGAACTGTCCATCTCCGCAGTTTCATCTCCCCGTTTACCAGAAAGCAGCACCCTCTCTTTCAGCTGAGTGAAGTTTGGGTGGGAAGAAGGAACTGAAGAGGGAAACAGTGTGTGAAGTTCCTAGGGGTCCTTAGGAAAAATGAATTATCCCAGGTTTGGCACAGCTAGGGAATAATAACTATGCCATGGTTAGGGAAGTGTGCCACCTAGTGATCAAAGATGCTACTGCCAGCTGCAGGCCATGTTTTTAATGAACTAAAATTAATTAATCCCCTGTAAATACAAAATTACACTAAAGGGAATAACTATTTATGCCTAATTTCATGGTTGGTGATTATATACCCAGTGTATATACTCAGAGGATTTTACGGCAGTTTAGAATTCTTCACATCAAATAATTTTGTACAATTTTCAGATCACAGGATACAGGGCAGCACTGTTTAAATGCCACAAACTCCATATATGTGTAACCTATTGACTTGTTTGTAACAATTTCTGATATACTGCAGTGAAAATATTAACAGCTTCTGAAGAATTTGAACTCACTTCAATGGTGGCCCTCCAGGACTTTTGACGTGGATATTTTCTAGTCCTGCCTAGAGATTGGCAAGTATTGAATCTGGGGTCTTTCTCATGCAAAGCCTATGCTATATCACTGAGCTGCACCAACTCCAAAAAGGTGCACAAATGTAATCATTCAACAAGAAGGTATTCCGAGGACTAAATTCTTCAATTTCCTCAGATGTTTAAAATACACAGTACAGTTTTCGGACCTGAGGTTTATTTTGCAAATGAATCTGAAAACTGAGAGACAAAGTCTTACAACAGTGAGAAAGGTAATATTTCATTTGTAATCTCTGACCCTCTATATTAACATGACTTTAAAAAAAAATCATCGCCCTACCATTGATCACAGGAGTGAAAACAGCCATGCCTTCAAAGTTTGGGTTCGTTATGGTCTTGTCTAAGATTAGTCCTCCAAGGCTGTTTAAACAAACAAACAAAAATATGAGAAAAATTTGCCATTCAGTAGCAGATTTAGTACACAGCACTAAGGATCAGTTATTCCACTTTGATCCTGTCTTTGATGAAGGCAGAGGTTATAATACTTCTTCTTTCAAGAGAAGAAATATTATAACCTTGTTTCTAGAGAAGAGGTGGAGGAAAAATAATAAATAAAACCCCATAAAGAGACCTAACATTATGTCTATAATCACAAAGAATGCTGCTTGATGTGACAGGTAGCTGGCATTTCTGTTGCTCAGAGGTCTAATAACAAGTCTTTCTGCTATGCCACTTTTGCCAGATTCTGCCTTCAGGCATGACTATGTTTTATTTCTTCCTGACTTCTGATAAAATTATAATTATAAAGATGCATGCTGTACAAATTCCAGCCTGTGACTTGCTTAGGCAGCTGTTCTTTTAATCATTAAGGCACCACTGGTGATGGACTTTAAAACCCATATGATATTCTAGCTGCTAGCCATTTACAACCTTCTATACAATTTTACCATTTGACTATTTCCAAATCTCAGAAACAGACCACTGCAATGCTACAGGGATCTGCCTAGGGCCGCCCTTGAAACTTCAACCGGTCAAAAAAGTGGTGGCCAGACTGATTTCTGGGATTAGTACCTTTGATCATATATCCTCAGTCTTGGCCTACCTTCACTAATCCCAGAAATCAGTCACTCATTCTTCTCAATCCATGGTGCTAAATGTGGCTGGATTGAGGGAAGCCTGAAAGGCAAAGACAAGGAATTGGGCTTTTTCAGTGGTGTCCCCCATTCTCTGGAACAGGTTATCAGCAAAGATACAACAACCTCCTTCCCTCCTTATGTTTAGAATATGGTGGCAAACTTAACTATTCAAAGCTCCCTTCAACAAATATGTCTCCCAGATGCTGTTTGTATTAATATTTTATTTATATTAATATTATATTTAATATTTTATTCAAGCACAACTGCACTGCAACCACTTGTGGTGTACCCAGGAAGTAGAATTCTTGACCTCAAAGTTCCTTACTTTTAAAGTTGGAGAGTGGCAACTCCTAGTCATTTTGAAAAGGAGCCATGGAAAGTTACATTGTCTTCTACCTATAAACAAATCTAGGTTACTTCCCTTTAGGAAGAAGAAAAATGTGTTCCTACTCTTATCCTGGCGAAACATGACCCCTAATTGTAGAACGAGCCATAATGCATATGAACATAAGAAGAGCCATGCTGGATCAGGCCAACGGCCCATCTAGTCCAACTTCCTGGATCTCACAGTGCCCCCACCAGATGCGTTTGGGAGCGCATGTGACGAGATATCTGTCTACTGATACCACTCCCCTCCATCTGGTCCTTGAAGTATCCTGGTTTTAAGACTGGAGAATACACATCTCCATCATGGTTTGTAACCTGTGATGGACTTTTCCTCCAGGAATCTGTCCAATCCCCTTTTGAAGGCATCCAGGCCAGATGCCATCACCACATCCTGTGGCAGGGAGTTCCACAGACTAACAACACACTAAATAAGAAAATATTTTCTTTTGTTTGTTCTCACTCATCCAGCCTTCAATTTGAGTGTATGTCCCCTAGTTCTGGTATCTTGTGAGAGGGAGAAGAGCGTCCCTCTTTACTCATGCCCTGCATTATTTTGTATGTCTCAATCATATCTTCCCTCAGTCACCTTTTTTCCAGACTAAAGAGCCCCAAATGTTTTAGCCTTTCCTCATAAGGGAAGTGCCCCAGCCCAGTAATCATTTTAGTCACTCTCTTCTGCACCTTTTTCAGTTCTACTATGTCTTTTTTGAGATGCGGTGACCTTATTGTTATGTGTATTGCTACATGGTGTCTCTGGGATTTTTAAGTTTCATCTTGTAAACTGCCCATAGTACTGCATGCTTCATTGGAGCAGTATACCAATCAGTCAGTCAGTCAGCCAATCAATCAATCAATCAAATAAAATTATAAAGTTAATCAAATCTGTCCCAGACCAGGCTAGTGTCCGCAGAGTGCTCTCAATGGACAATGCTTGACTGTTCAGAACCATCAAATTGTTGCTTGTTTTACTGCGTTATACTCCATGGTTTACTCATAACCTCACCAAAGTCCATGGTCTAATTTGAGAGAGGAGTCAGGGAAGCCATTCACGTGAACATGGAAAACCCCTCTCTCAACAGAGATGGGGGCTCAGGCACTGTCTATCTGCCACTTATCAAGCTGTGATTGCAACATTACCTAGACAAATCAAAAATATTTCACGCCTTCCAGATAAACTCACCTGGATGACTGAGAGTCTTCACAGGTAAAATTTAGTATACCCACTAGCAGGTATTGTCAACTGGGACAAGATTAAAGAAAGGGAATATTACCTAGTTATATTACCACATGGACTCTCGAAACCCTGATGGTTTTGATAGTCCATGTACCTTCTTCTTGGTATTAGAGATGGGCATGACTTAGCGGTATTCCCGTTTCCGTTTCCGTTACTCGTTTCCGTTACTCAACGGAAACGGTAACGGGAATTACTCCACCAGAACTCGGACTCGAACCGACTAAAGAATAATTGGGTCTGATTTGTTGTGGTCGTTCCTGGCATCGCGGCGATCCCGCGATGCCAAGCGGCACAGAAAAAAAAGTTTTTAAAAGTAAAAAAAAAACCCGATTCCCGGCCAAAAAGCAGGCGGAAATATGCCTGCCGTGCCTCAGGGCACCTACCAGAGGGGTGGTTTCTGGAGGGGGGTCCCCGGCCTCCCCCCCCCTTCCGTCCTGTCCTGGGCTGCTCTGGTGGGACTCGCCGCAGGCTCGCAGCAACAAGCCGGACGAGTCTTGCCGCCGGCCGCCGCAATTCAAGCGGAAGCGGCACGGCACAGAAAAAAAGTTTTAAGCTCCCCCCCCCCACATTCCCGGGCCAAAAAGCAGGCAGAAATATGCCTGCCTGACTAAGGGCACAGGGCACCTACCAGAGGGGTGGTTTCTGGAGGGGGGAGGTCCCGGCTTCCCCCCCTCTCCTGTCCTGGGCAGCCGGACTCGAGTCGCCATGCCATGCGGTGCGGGCGGGGGATCCAAAATGGGGCGGCGAACGCAATATTGTTTTTGAAATTGTGGTCCAAAAACACACAAGCACCACAGAAACATGCGAAAATTGCTATAAACTGCCAGATTTTTTACAGTAGCAGTGGGTTTTTTCTTGCAACAAAATGTCTCTCCTCTCCTCCTCTGTCCTCCATTGATTTTATTTTATTTTATTTTATTTACACCTGCGCAATGATGGGCTGGCCGAGTGGCCATGTGGGAGTGGACGACCATGCAAATTTTTGGAGCCATCCCACCAATCGCATGGCCATTTGGCCACTGAGACTTCTGGGATGTGCCAAAAAGCCCACTAAACCCTGCCCTAGCCCCCTAACCCTAACCCTAATCCTTGATTCCTTACCCATACGCCACAGTACACTGTCCTCTTAGTGGGTCAGAGAGGCACCCAGAGGTGCAACCCACTAGCCCACCCTAACCTCACCCGTCACTAGCCTAACCCTAGCCCTGCACTAACCCATCTTAACCCTAAGCCAGATCTACTTGCATTGCACTACGCAAGTATGATTCCCTTCTTTGTGGGACACGGCGGCTACAAGAGCCTTAGGTATCACCCTATGGCTCAGGGTTCTGCCTGTCCACATTGGTCTCATAGTCTGCAACTGGTATGCATATCCATATGGCTATGCATGCCCTTTTTCAGCAGCAGGTGAGGAGAGGAGACCCCCATGTTGAGGGGTCTCCAGGAGCCTGCTTTCCCTTCCTAGCGGGTGAGGATAGGAGGCACCCACGGGTGCCTCCAGGAGCCCGCTTTCCCTTCCTAGCGGGCCAGAGGAGGCACCCACCCCACAGAGGTGCCTCCAGGAGCCCGCACCCCCCCAAAACCAGTACTAACGAAAAAATGAAAAAACAAAAAAACGAACCGACTAATTTTTGCGAATTTTCGCGAAAAAAGGAAACGAGCCGAAATGGACCCGTCCCGAAAAACGACAACTCGAAAAACAAATTTTCCAAGTCGTGCCCATCTCTACTTGGTATATCAAGAGGGGCAGCGGGGGGGGGGGAGAGAGAAAAGATATTATCCACAGTCTCCTCCAAGCAGGAAGACAACAGTCGGGATGCAAATCATGGTAAATCTATGTTCTAAGGAGTCCAGCAACAAGGCCGTACCTATGCTCCATCTAGAAGAGCCCCCAGATTGTTCAGTTCGGTTTACTCAGTTCCTTTCCTGCTTATGGCTATTTACCTGCTGATGGCCATGGCCACAATTACTGGCTGCCACCCAGATTTCAAGACTTCAGCAATGGGAGGACTCTGCTTGGCAATCGCAATCCACAGAGGAATCATCACAATGAAGACGGCACAGATCATGGGCGAAAGATAGCTCACATCTGCAAGAGAAAAGGAAACCTCCGATTAATGTGCACCTCTTACCTTTGCTTTGCTAGAGTGTGCAAACTTACTCCACAGAAAGGCCCCCATTGATTTTCTCAAGTATAAGAACAGGTCACAGATGAGTCCCAAAGACCACATGATCTCAGAAGAATGCATTATGGATCTTTTCCTTCCAGTACCATCTCTCATCAAATTGCAGATTTTAATATGCCATATTTATGGGAGGTTCAAAAAGTTACATATAAAAAAACCCAAAGAAGCCTATCACACAGGAGTGACACACTGGCCAGCACATGAACAATAAAATAAAATAAAATAAAATAAAATAAAATAAAATAAAATAATTTTTTAAAAAGTGCCGACCCAGCCCGTGGGCCAGTTGGCCAACGCAGGGGGGGGGGGATAAAATTAAAATTAAAAAATTAAAAACGGGCCAACCTGGCCTCCAGGCCAGCTGGTCGGCACAAGTTAAAAAATAAAACATAAAAAACAAATAATGAAACAAACAAAAAAGAAATATTTTTTTTTAAAAAAAATCATTTTGTTTTAAATGAAGCAAAAAAAAATGAAAAATGAAAAAATGAAAAACGAATCGAAATGCCATTTTGGCGTTTTGTGCCCATCTCTACTGGTGAAGGACCCTGCATCTAAAAGTAATCCCTTCCTTTATAGAGAGTTAACATGATACACCCAAGGACAAACTAATGGCATGAATTTTAATGGATTTTGCATTTAGAATCATAGAATCATAGAATCATAGAGTTGGAAGAGACCTCATGGGCCATCTAGTCCAACCCCCTGCCAAGCAGGAACCCCTTCACAATATTCCCGACAGATGGCCATCCAGCCTCTGCTTAAAGACCGTCAAAGAAGGAGACTCTACCACCCTCCGTGGCAGCATATTCCACTGCCGAACAGCTCTAACTGTCATGAAGTTCTTCCGAATGTTCAAATGGAATCTCTTTTCCTGTAGTTTGAAACCATTGCCCCGAGTCCTAGTCTCTGAAGCCATTTCACATATTGGTTGTGATTTAAAATGTTCACTCAGCTTGTTTTTCTTGGGGTGCATTTTTCACCCCATACAGACTGGGCTCAGCCTTCCTGTACCGTACTATGAAGGGCCTGGGGCTGTTCTCAAGCCTGCCCAATCATCCTGGCAAGCATGAGCACAGGGATAGCAGAGATGGCACATTCATGTGAGATGACTGTCCTCTTTACTTCTCTCTCTGTAGCTGGGCTTCGGGAACTGGGTTTATTAGCCCCTTTTACTTCGAATCAAACCCTTCTGTCCTTCGATTATTTTCTGAAGATGCATAACTTTGGAATGACCTTCAGAAGAACAAGGAACTTTACAAAAGGGGGGGGGAGGGAGAGAATGCTTTGCTCTAAGAAAACAAGGCTGGCTGGGGAGCAGAAGGAAGGACAGTTTAGAAGCACCTTCAAGCAAGGGGGAAGAGTGCCAGGCCGTTTGATATGCTAATGATCTTCCTTAAGAGGGCTCTCCATCTGCTCTTTGTAACTGGTCCAAAGCTAGGCAAGCTGCAACACATTTTGCAGGTAATGGGACAGATGATGTCTTCCTGAAATGCGCCCACCCCCACCCCCTTTTCCAAAGAAGGTGCTGTCAAAGCTGGAGGCTAGAGGTCTGAAGTTGTCAAAACCTTTAATCATGAAAGTTGTATGAATTTCAAAGCACCAGTATGTTACCCAGAAAAGAAATGCAGCCTCCTTTGGGAGCAAGCGGGACAAGCTTGTGACATCACGTAACATCTCATATACGGCACCAAACCCGCTATTTATCTTGTAACAGCAAGAAGGCAGAATGGCTCTTGGCTACCATCTGCTTGCTGGAAATGGAAACATGCTTGACTCCCAACCTCAACTCTATCTGAATTGCAGGATGCTGTAAATATCAGCCATTGGAAATGATAGGGGATAGGAACCCTCTGGGATTGGAACTGATGTGACTTTATGTGAATAAAGCTTCATCTGCAGATATTTATTTTATTTATTCATCCCAATGTAAATACACCCATCTGCCCTAGAGGCCACTCTGGGTGGCTTACAATAGAGTAAAACAATAACCAAAAAAAATGTAATGAAGCAAGATTAAATTAAAACAACATATGGCTTCAAAGTAATATAAGCAAGCAGGCATTTCATTTTATTTATTCATACGCACGCACGCGCAAACACACTCATACATAATCATAACACATACTATTCTAAAATCAGCCAAAGAAACAAGTAGTTCACATAAAACAAAAAATTAAAGGCACCAGAGCAAAAATATTAGACAAAATACAGTAATACCTTGGTTTACGAGTGCTTTGCAAGACGAGCAACCATTTCTGAGCAATTTTGCCTTGATCAATGAGCAATGTCTTGCAATACAAGCACTGGAGTAGGTCACATGATCACAAATGAATCAGTGGTGGTGCTCTCTCTCCCTGTTGGATTGTAGGGGATTGTCTGGAACATTCCATCTCAGACAAGCCTCAAAAGCAGGGCGAGGAGAGAGGAACGGAGGTTTCCCTTGCACCAACCTGGAATGTTTTCAAAGGAGAGTGCAGGTTAGGGTTTTTTTTTTTTATATTTTTCTTTAATTTGTTTCCAGCACCCTTTCTTATTTTTCATACAATTTCTAGTCATGGAGCAGCTAGTCAAATGTATACAGGGCTACATATTGCATTTTATTATTGTAATATTAAAAAAAACAAAGCAAGATCCAGTTAGTCCCAAGCAGAGCAGATTCTGCAGCCAGGTATCTAAACCATGGTATGGACATGGACTTCTAGCCAACTTCTTTTGTGAAATTTGGCATTTTGTGTGTACAGTATGTGGTCCATAGGGAGAACTAATCATAGAAGTTGGTTTACAAGCATGTTTCCGGAATGGATTAGGCTCATAAACCAAGGTATTACTGTAAATAAAATTTGTTGTGAACCGCCCGGAGTTCCTTCGGGAAGGCAAGTCTAATAAATAAATAAATAAATAAATAAATAAATAAATAAATAAATAAAT
>JAHTLZ010000015.1:27785611-27819832 GCA_023846285.1 Phrynocephalus versicolor | reverse complement strand
AATAAATAAATAAATAAATAAATAAATAAATAAATAAATAAATAAATAAAAAAAGAATTTTTGAGAACTACAGGCTTGTCACCAACACTCCATTCATGTGCAAGGTAGTGGAGTTGGGAATTGGGGGCTCCACCTTGGTGCGGTTCCAATCCTTCCTTGAGAACTGTCCCCAGACAGTACAGCTGGATGAGATGGGTTTCACCCCTTGGGCCCTCAGTGGTGGAGTTCCACAGGGCTTGATTATCTTGCCCATGCTATTTATCATTTATATGAGACTGCTGGGAGGGGTCATCAGGGAGTATAGAGCCTCATGCCATTAGTACATTGATGATGCCCAGTTCAATATCTCTGTTTCTCCATCTGCAGTAGATGCTGTTCCATCCCTTAAGCATGGCCTGGGTGCCTTCCCGGAGTAGATGAGGGCAAATAAACTGAGGATGTCCCAATCCAAGATGGAAGGCACCCCAGAGTTGGCAGATTAGGAGAGTTCCTCTCTTGGGGGGGGGGAGAGGCTCTTCCTGCAAAAATTGAGGTTGCAGCCTGGGTGTCCTCTTGGACCTAATGCTCATCATGAAATTCCAGGTGGTGTTGGTGGTTTTCAAATAAGCTTCTCAACCATGGCTTTTCACACAAGCTGTCCACCATACGTATCCTCCTCTGCTTCTAATTTCCTTTTTGTTGGTTTACAGTTTATGTTACTATTAATTGATTATATATGTATAACTACATGTGTCAATATGCTTAATTCTTGTATTACTTCAGTAATTTATTAATATGTATGTAATTTGTTCTTTATTATGTTGTACACCCCTCACAGTAGCCAATGGGCTAGATGGAGTGGTATTTAAGTTCAATGGATGGATGGATGGATGGATGGATAAATACATGGAGGGAGATGTAAAATCAACTTCAGTTCAAACAGGGCCAGGGTGGAAGGCCTCCCTGAAGAGCCATGTTTTCAATTGCTTCTTAAATGACAGCACAGAAGAGGTCAGGTGGAGCTCTTCTAGGAGTGTATTCCACAAAGATGGAGCCACTGCAAAAAAGGCCCTACCTCTCCTAGGGGATTTATTGGCCGCCCACAGAGTGGCCTTGTCTGTGATGATCTGGTGGGTTGGGCTGTTGATATTGGAGAAAGGCACTCTGACAAGTAACATGGACCCAAACCATGGAGAGCTTTATACATAATAACCTGATCCAGGACTCAAGAGGTAACCAGTGGGAATGAACCAGAACTTGGATGATGAGATCAAATGTGCTTGACCCAACCATCAGTTTGGCTACTGCATTCAGGACCCAGCTTCAAGGGGAGTCCCATGTCAAGAGCATTGAAGTATCATAACACTTAAAATACAATAAGATAGTTAAGTCCTGATTTCATCCACTGTACTACACTGATTCCCTAGAGTGCCCAAACAGAAACCAGGCTACTGTAACTAGGAAGACATTATCACATTAGTCTTCTGTACTGGAATGTAGTAGTTTTGGTGCAGTTAGAATAAGGAACAGAAAATAGAAAACCACTAACTAGCCCACATTACCTCCTCCCATTAACAATGGGAACTGCTGTTAATTATTTGCAAGGGAAAAATCACAACAGACGGAAATTAAAACAGCAGCCCAAATCATAGAATCATAGAGTTGGAAGGGGCCCATTGAGTGCAACCCCCTGCTCAGTTCAGGAATCCAAATCAAAGTATATTTGATATGTGGTTGTCCACTATTCTTTTAAATGCCACCAATCAGAATCATGGAGTTGGAAGAGACCTCAAGGGCCATCCAGTCCAACCCCCTGCCATGCAGGAACCCCCATCAAAGTACCCCCGACAGATGGCCATACAGCCTCTGCTTAAAAACATCCAAAGAAGGATACTCCACCACCCTTCATGGCAGCATATTCCACTGCCGAACAGCTCTAACCATCATAAAGTTCTTCCTAATGTTCAAATGGAATCTCCTTTTCTGTAGTTTGAAACCATTACCCTGAGCCCTAGTTTCTAAAGCCATGGAAAACAAACCAGTTCCTTCTTCAATGTGAAATCCTTTCAAATATTTAAACATAGCTATCATATCTCCTCTCACCCTTCTTTCTGAAAGGCTAAACATTCCCAGCTCCCTAAGCTGTTCCTCATAAGACATTTCTTCCATACCTTCAACCATCCTGGTCGCCCTCCTCTACACCCGCTCAAGGTTGTCAACATCCTTTTTAAATTGAGGCACACAGAACTGGACACAGTACTGCAGGTGGGGTCTGACCAGAGCAGAATTCTATAAATATCTATGCATACATTCAGTGTAATCTACATTCTCATAGAATCATAGAGTTGGAAGAGACCTCAAGGGCCATCCAGTCCAACCCCCTGCCATACAGGAACCCCCATCACAGGACTCCCAACAGATGGCCATCCAACCTCTGCTTAAAAACCTCCAGAAGGAGATTCCACCACCCTCTGTGGCAGCATATTCCACTGCACCTCGTAAACTTGGTAACTTTATACTGATTTGAGTATAAGCCGAGGGCCTTTTTTTTCAGCAAAAAATAAGGGCTGAAAAACTTAGCTTATACAAGTACCTGTTTTTTGCAAACATTTCCTTTGTAGTCCAACCAACCACCTACTTCAAGGACATGAGAGATGTTTCCAGGGAATTAGCCACAGTATAAACCCAACAAGGCCTCTAGTGGCACCCTGAACACTAACACATTTATTTGGCATAAGCTTTTGTGGATTGTGGCACACTTCTCCAGATACAACTGAAAAAATATACACAACATTGAATACTGTATCCTAAGTTATTGTACTGTATATCTATTATTTATTAGCATTACGAGAGCCTCGTGTTGCAGTGGTTAAGCTGCTATATTATAGCCATTACTGTGCTTACAACCTGGGGTTCAATCCCAGGTACCAGGCTCAAGGTTCACTCAGCCTTCCATCCTTCTGAAGTCAGTATAATGAGTATCCGGCATGCTGGGTGGGGTGGGGTGGAGGAATGTGTAGTCTGCACAATTACTTGTACATTACCCAGGCAGTATTTGAAGCACTATGGGTTGGTATATGAGCAGCACACGTTGCTTTGCTTTACTGCTGTGCAGTGCTTTAAAAATCCTCAGATATATGCAGCATATGAACACATATGAATAAAGGGATAAACTGACATACCTATATATTTGAAGAGGGTGCTACTGATTCCTGCCAGTAGGGAAAGAGTGATCAGATCTCCAAGGCTTGCGGCTATAGGAGTTGCAACATTGTCTGGGTTTATTCCCACTTTTCTTGCACCAAGGATTACACCAATCATCACCAGACCTGCAATGGAGAAGACAGAATCAGATTTAGATTGGTTTGGGGAGCATTCAGTGATTGTGGCTGAAACAGTTCAAGATGGGATATTCTCTACCCAGTGCACAATTAATACACCCTCACCCTGAAATAAATCTGCTAATCTTACAAGGTGCCACAAATCTTTGGGTTTTGTTTGTCTTTGTTTTGGTTTAACTAGATGGTGCTGCAACAAACTAATAATTTTTTTGGAACAACTTGTAGATAGAATACACAACTGGGAAGTCAGGTTGAGAGTATTTGGGTGAAAATTAAGAGGGAGATTAATGGGAGGGATGTCACTGTGGGGGTATATTATAGACTCCCAAACCAGCCATAGGAGTTGGATGACGCCTTCTGTGAGCAGGTAGCTGCACAGTCAAAAGGGAGGGATGTAGTACTAATGGGAGATTTTAACTATCCTGATATATGTTGTCAAACTCAGCTAAGAATGCAAGGTCCAATAAATTCCTTAATGGCCTTGCAGACAATTTCATGGTTCAGAAGGTAGAGGAGGCAACAAGAGGAACAGCTATTTTAGATCTGATCTTAACTAATAGGGAGGACCTTGTAAATGGCATCAAAGTGGTGGGATCTTTAGTAGAAGTGACCATGCTGTTTTGGAATTTGTTATAAAGTGGGAAGGGGAAGCTAAGTATAGCCAGACAAGCATCCTAGACTTAAAGAAAGTTAATTTTTGTAAACTTGGGAAATTATTGGCTGTAACTCCATGGACCAAGCACTGAAAGAGAAGGGCGTCCAACATGGATGGGAATTCCTTAAAAGTGAGATATTAAAGGCACAATCTAAAATGGTTCCAACAAGAAGAAAAAATGGGAGATCTAAGGAAATCGCAATGGTGGAATAAAGAACTTCCAAGTGAGTTAAATATTTGAAAAACCATGTACAGGAAATGGGAAAATGGGGAATGCACCAAAGAGGAATATAAGTAAATAGCCACTATATGCAGGGGGATGGTAAGAAAAGCTAAAGCACAGAATAAACTTACTGTAGACTTGACAGAGATTAAAGATAGTAAAAAGGTTTATTTTTAGTTATGTATGCAGCAAAAGGAAAAATAAGGAAATGATAGGGTCTCTGCATGGTGATGATAACTAGTTACTAACAGGAGACAGGGAAAAGGCAGAACTGCTCAACACCTTCTTTGCCTCAGTTTTCTCCAGAAAGGAAAAAAGAGTTCAGTCAAGTCAAAGAGTAGATGAGGTAGGGTGGAAACTGCAGCACAGAACAGGTAG
The DNA here is from genome assembly GCA_023846285.1 of Phrynocephalus versicolor. NCBI lineage: Eukaryota > Metazoa > Chordata > Lepidosauria > Squamata > Agamidae > Phrynocephalus > Phrynocephalus versicolor. The sequence goes on along the minus strand of JAHTLZ010000015.1, from coordinate 27,815,256 downwards.
AAAGGTAGTACAGGAACACCTGGAAACATTAAATGAATTTAAGTCTCCTGGGCCAGATGAATTACACCCAAGGATATTAAAAGAACTGGCAGAAGTAATTTCAGAACCATTAGCAATAATTGTTGAGAAGTCCTGGAGAACAAGGGAGGTCCCCATAGATTAGAGGAGGGCAAATGTTGTTCCCACCTTTTTAAAGGGGGAAAAGGAGGACCCAAATAATGACCACCCAGTCAGCTTGACATCGATTCCTGGAAAGATTCTAGAACAGATTATTAAACAGGCAGTCTGTAATTATTTAACAAGCAATGCTGTCATTACTAGAAGTCAACACGGGTTTCTCAAAAACAAGTCATGCCAGACTAATTTGATATCTTTCTCTGATAAAGTTACAGGCCTGGTGGATAAGGGAAATGCTGTGGATGTTGTTTATCTTGATTTCAGTAAGGCCTTCAATAAGGTTACCCATGACATACTTGCAAAGAAATTAGTAGAATGTGGGATAATGCTACTGTTAAGAGGATTTGTAATTGGTTGACTGATGGTACGCAAAGGCTGGTCATAAATGGCTTCTCCTCAGCATGAAGAGGGGTGAACAGTGGGGTGCCCCACGGTTCTGTTCTGGTTCCAGTGCTATTCAACATCTTTATCAATGACTTGGACAAAGGAATAGAGAATTGATTAAATCTGCAGATGATACCAAATTGGGAAGGATGGCTAATTCCCTAGAGAATAGGATGAAAATCCAAAATGGCCTTGACTGATTAGAGTGTTGGGCCAAAGCAAATAGAATGAGTTTCAACAGAGAGAAATGTAGGGTCCTGCATCTAGCCAGAAAAAAATGAATTACATAGATATAGGATGGGAGACACCTGGCTGGAGAATAGTACCTGTGAAAGGAATCTGGGAGTCTTGGTAGACCACAAATTGAACATGAGTCAGCAGTGTCATGTGGTGGCCAAGAAAGCCAATGCAATTCTTGGTTGCATCAATAGAAGCATAGTTTCTAAAGCAAGGGAGGTGATAGTACCACTCTATTCTACTCTGGTCAGACCCCACCTGGACTACTGTGTCCAGTTCTGCACTCCTCAATTTAAAACAGATGTTGACAACCTCAAGCGGCTCCAGAGGAGGGAGACCAGGATGGTTAAAGATTTGGAACATATTTCTTATGAGGAGTGGCACAGGGATCAGGGAACATTAAGTCTTGTCAAGAGAAGGCTAAGAGGGGATGTGATAGCCATGTTTAAGTTATCTGAAAGGATGTCATATCGAAGAGGTGGCTGGCTTGTTTTCCATGGCTTCAGAGACTAGGACTCAGAGCAATGGTTTCAAACTATAGGAAAAGAGATTCTATTTGAACATTAGGAAGAACCTCATGATGGTTAGAGCTGTTCGGCAGTGGAATATGCTGCCACGGAGGGTGATGGAGTCTCCTTCCTTGGAGGTTTTTAAGCAGAGGCTGGATGGCCATCTGTTGGGGTACTTTGATGGGGGTTCCTGCATGGCAGGGGTTTGGACTGTATGGCCCTTGAGGTCTCTTCCAACTCTAGGATTCTATGATAAACTTTGAAAGAAATAAAATAGGTAAACCAGGTATGGGACAGAAGAGAATTCCTTAACTTTGAAAGAAATAAAATAGGTAAACCAGGTATGGGACAGAAGGGAATTCCTTAGTACATGGGGAGGAATGCAACAGGCCATGGGTGAAAATTATGCCTACCCAGATCCCCAGGTTATAGCCTGGGCCCCTCTTAAAACTCCTGGAAAACAAAAGTTAACCATTGTCCTGATCTCTTGAGACTTTTGTGTCCTCTCACATAACAAGGGTGCCTTTTATCCCCCTATCTGTTCCATCTGCATGAAGAATGCAACATACAGAAAGTTAAATGAGATTCAGATGAAGGAACAGCGCAATCTGGCAACTCCCTGTTTAAACAAGGCCGAGGCGCTGACTGACAAGGGTGGGTTTTTTTGAGTCAACAGGAGGATAACATTGGAAGTAGATTGGTGGCCGTGTATGATTTTGTTCCTCTCCCTTCTTTCGGTGCAGCTCAAGCTGGACCCTGCCATGGGCCAACCATATCTACATCTGCAGCTCAAGCAGGTCAACCAGGATTACTGGGGCAGTCACCGGCTAGGTACATTTTGCAACGTGTCACAGGACTAGAACATGGGGAGGAAAGGAGAGAGAGTCCAGCCCTTGATGAATGAAAGGGGTTATTTGTCTTGCTTAACTCATTAATGCTTAAGGACAGCCTCACATCTTTCACCACCTATAGAAAAGAAAGGACTGGCTGGCTCTATAAATGGGTTGGTGAAGCCTTGTCAGGTGGAGATTGCTAGAAGCGAGTCTGAGGAATTGTGAACAGAGGGAGGAGCATTTTCTGTATCTCTCTCTGATGTGAACTGGCGCCCCTTACATTTTTCCCAGAGGATTCCCCAAATCATAGAAAAATCTGGATTGTCCTGTCAGGTTTGATTAGCTAGCTCCAGCTGAGCAACACCACTTGATCATATTAGCATAATATTGTCTTTTCATGGTGTAAACCACAATTTATTACTCAATGTTTTCCACTTTAAATGTTTTGTTTCAGTGTTGGATGCCACCTTGTGTCCTTTTCAAGGAGAAAGGTGGGGTAAAAATATTTTATATTGCTCAATAAAAAATGGTTCTGCCAGTTGGATTTATTTTGCAAATAATAACCAAACATAAATGAAGGACACAGGTTTTATAATTTGTACTCTTTAAAAGTATAATATTCTGGTTTACTAGATTTTAAGTGGATCTAGATCTTTTATGCTACTGGCCTTCGTTCCACCAAGCCTTACAGGTTTTTTTTAGTCAGGAGAATCAAATAATCATACAAAGAGATCCAGAATTTGCAGATGATACCAAATTGGGTGGGGTTCCTAATTCCCTAGAGGATAGGATGGAAATCCTAAATGACCTTGACAGATTATAGAGTCCTGAGCCAAAGCTAATGGAATGGGGTTCAACAGAGGGAAATGTTTGGTGCTACATCTAGGTAAAAAGAATGAAGCACAGATATAGGATGGGAGACACCTGGGTGGAAAATAGTACCTGTGAAAGGGATCTGGGAGTCTGGATGGACCACAAATTGAACATGAGTCAGCAGTGAGATGCAGCAACCAAGAAAGCCAATGCATCAACAGAAGCATCGTGTTTAGATCAAGGGAAGTGATAGTGCCACTCTATTCTGCTCTGGTCAGACCCCACCTGCAGTACTGTGTCCAGTTCTGTGCACCTCAATTTAAAAAGGATTTTGACAACCTCGAGCGGGTGCAGAGGAGGGTGACCAGGATGGTTGAGGGTCTGGAGGAAATGTCTCACGAGGAGCGGCTTAGGGAACTGGGAATGTTTAGTCTTGCCAAAAGAAGACTGAGAGGGGATATGATACAGTCACTCCCCACCATTTCACGCTTCAGGTACTGCAGTCCCACTACATCGCGGGATCGAGGTACCTGCACCGTGGCGGGGGCAATTAGATCGCTCCCCGCGACCCCCCTCCCCCTCCGAGAAGCCTCGGAGCTGTGCAGGGGGGGCGGCGGGCAATCGGTCGCTCGCTCCGCCCCCCGCATCTCCGAGAAGCCTCAGGGGCGTGCTGGGGTGGCGGGGGGCAATAGTATAGCTCCCTGCCACCCTCATGGGCCCCACCGAGAAGCCTCAGAGATGCACAGGGGGGCGGCGAGGAGCGATCGGATCACTCCACGCTGCCCCCCGGGCCCCTCCAAGAGGCCTCAGAGCAGCGCAGGGAGGTGGTGGGGGGTGATCGGGTCGCGCCGCGCCATCCCCGGCCCCTCCAAGAAGCCTCAGGGGGTGTGGGAGGGCGGCGGGGGGCGATCAGGTCACTCCACTCCGCGCCGCCCTCCCGCCCCCCTCCGAGAAGCCTCGGAGCCGCGCAGGGGGGGCGGCGGGCAATCGGTCGCTCGCGCCGCCCCCCACATCTCCGAGAAGCCTCAGGGGCGTGCAGGGGTGGCGGGGGCAATAGCATCGCTCCCTGCCACCCTCCTGGGCCCCACCGAGAAGCCTCAGAGACACACAGGGGGGCGGCGGGGAGCGATTGGGTCACTCCACACTGCCCCCCGGGCCCCTCCAAGAAGCCTCGGAGCCGTGCAGGGAGGCGGTGGGGGGCAATCGGGTCACACCGCGCCACCCCCGGCCCCTCCAAGAAGCCTTGGAGCCACGCAGGGGGGCGGGGGGCGCAATCTCCATTGAAATGTATTGGGTCAATGGATTTCAATGGAGAAATTTTCCCCATTGGAAAGCATTCAGCCAATATTTTCCAATAGGGAAAATTTTCTCCATTCAAATGCATTGGCAATGCATTTCAATGGAGACGGCCCCAGACAAGAAGTCTCAGGCGGTGCGGGCGGACGGCGGTGGGAGGTCAGATACCCCTGCCGCCGCCGCCACACGCCGCCCCAAGACTTCTCTGACAGGTGCGCAGATACTTTTTCTAAAGAGATTAAAATAACTGAGCAGAGAAATATGTTCTCAGGTACTTCAATCAACATTTCATATAAACGATTCAGTGAAATAAAACTGAACATCTGTTCTACTTTACAACTGGAATCCAAACCAAATTCTAAGGACCTGGAGGACATTTTATGTTGGACAAATTGAGATACACTACTTTTTCAGCAAAACAATTTTGAAGCAACAATTTTAAAAGGAGCCTTTTGGACTTAAGCTTTTTAATTTTTCCTTTATAGAAGTTTTGATTTTCAAGTTTTGAGTCTCACTCATGCCAATAAAATGAGAGAGAGAGAGAGAGAGAGAGAGAGAGAGAATTTTGAATAGCTAAGGTGTGGCACACAATTTCTTGTTGGTTACAGACAAAAAGCGGAATAGTATTTTCTTTTCTTTTTGTTCCCTCTGCCATTCTAAAGCTTCAACAGAAGACAGACCCAGAGCTGAGCAGATAATGAACAGCTGCATACTAGAACAACAGAAGATTTGTGAGCAATGAAAACTGCAAGACATCACCAACAGGTGACATTGAACCAGAGGCAGTTCAACTCTAGCTATTGGAGGCCAGCCCACAGACATTTTATTAACAGCGCAGATTTAAGAATAAGATATCCCTATAATCAACTGTCGTAGGGGAGAATGTCAAGGTTTGAAATTCTTTTCCTGCAGAATGTAAAAAAAAAAAAAATTAAGGGGGTACAGAAAAAAATAGCCCTGAAAACAAAAGTATGTACTTTCAAAATTGAGACATGAAATAGTTCGCTATCATATGAAAACAATTAGCCTGCTTTATAAAAATCGTGTCCATTTTGCAAATATTAGCCCAACATAAAGGACCCAAGTTTTATACCTTGCACTCTTTTCAATTACAATGTTCTGTTCCCTTCTCCCCGGTTTTGAGGGGGCCTTATATGCTACTGGACTTTGTTGGAGGCTTGCAAACTTTAGCCAAAACAGCAATATAGTTGCAGAGTCACAAACCACTGGAGCTACAGCAGGTGTGATCATTAAGACTCCCATTAAAAAATATTTTCTTGGAGTACCTAGCCTTTGGACATCCAAGCCTGGAGATAAGGTTGTTTATGGTGAGAAGCGACAGTTGCACAAGGTGCAAAAGATTCCTCTAGGTTCCATTGGGATCCAACCTTTCATGGTAAATGCCAGCTGTGACGAACACAGGCTCCTGATTTTTCCCTGGAGGGCTATAAACTTCAGTAGGAGTCTGAGAGAGAGAGAGGTTCAGGTGTCAGCTTATCTGATGTGACAGTCCAAAGTGTTATCAGACCAGCTGTGTCTGTGCATCCAGACATTTCCGAGGTTCCTCTGTGAAAGCTAATTTGCTCACAACTGTGACTTGTTTTGGGACCTCCATTAGGGCTGAAAGACTTACCGAAAGGGAAATATGCAGCGTGGAACTCTCTTGAATCAGGGCTGGCAAAGACCTTGAGGATGCTGGTAAAGACTTGGAAGCCCTGGGGAACTGCAGTTCCCTGCCTGTCCATGAGGGTATGAGGGGGGGGGGCTTAAGGGAGACTTTGGGGCCGGCCTTCTCACTCTCCTGGTCAAATGTAAATTTGAAGAGGAGGGAGAGGAGGAATGAGTAGACAACATATAGGGTTTTTTCTCTCTCTCCTCTGGTGTAATGAGGGTGCATTTTATCTCTGTGTCTGTTCCATCTATCTTTAGAATGTATCACACTGAAAACTAGATTAGATTCAGATGAGCAAAAATTGGTGGAAGGAAAAAAGCAAAAAGCAAAGTGTTCTGGTTATATACTGCCCCACAGTGCTTCGAACACTCTCTCATAAATTTACAAGTTAATTATGCAGGCTACACATTGCCACCCTGCCTACCCCACCCCCAGCAGGCTGGGTACTCATTTTACCGACGTCGGAAGGATACAAGGCTGAGTCAACCACGAACTGGCTACCTGGGATTGAACCCTAGGTCGTGAGCACAGTTTTAGCTGCAGTACAGGCATTTAACATCAGTAATTTAGGATAGGCAGAAGACACCATATTAGTGGCTGAAAGCAACCAAGACTAGAAGCAACACTGGATTAAGGTTAAAGAAGAAAATGTGAAAGCAAGGTTACAAATGAACACAAAGGAAAAAATCATCACATTAAAAATAAATTATACAACTTTAACATGGACAATGAAGTAAATGAATGTTAAAGATGTACCATGCTTTGGTTTAATCAGCAATTCTACAGCCAAGAGGAAGACTGGGATTTCAAAGAGTAGCAATGAAAGAATTAGAAAAGTTCCTTAAAAGAAAGGATGTGTCATTGAAAAACAATACTCAGATTATTCACCCAGTAGTATTCCTGATTCATATGTTTGGGTAGGAAGCAGGAAGTGAAGAAAGTTGAATGGGAAATGCTGTTTCATTTGAAATATAGTATGAGCGGAGATCATTACAGGTAGCAAAGACAATCAGAATGACATACACGGTAATTGGGTTCTAAAGCAAGTCAAGGCTGGAAGCCTTCATTGGAAGCCAAAATGATTAAATGGAAGACATTTTACTTCAGGGATATAACAAGAAGACAAGATTCACTAAAAATAATAAAAAATAATGCAAAGGAAGTTGAAGGTAGTAGGAGCAGATGAAAATCTAATATACAGGGGATTGGCTCACTAGAAACCCTGGTCTTTAGGCTGCACAACCAAAGTAGGGCCATTTTATTGTGTTGCTGTGATTTTTGATATTTTGTATTTTATATTTGCTTTGTAAACTGCCCAGAGTGGTTGTGTTGCTAGATGGCGCGGTATAAAGATCTAATAAATAAATACATAGATAAATAAATATGATGTTTTGGAGGTCATTACCGTAATTCATAGGGCCACTACAGTTGGAAGCAACTATGACCCATAAAACAATAATACTCTTTTAAAGTTAGATATAGAGTAGTGGGTCCTGATAACTATACTGTAGTGGAAATCCTGTTTCCTTGACTAATTTACTCAATTTACACGTTATGAATATAAATGAGGATAAAACTGAATGAATGTCATCCTCATCTACTTGAAAGAAAGATGTGATCAAATGTAATTAATAATAACAGTTTGTTTCTAGCACCAACTGGCTTTATACTTTAGGACTTGTTGCTTCCTACATGTGTGGGACTCCCACTACTCCTTGAATCTGATCACATATGGTTCTTGTTCCTCTCAAAGATCTATAAATACCTGGCTCTACCTCAAGGTGGGCAGGAAGGTGGTCATGCTCAAGGTAGTAGGCTTAATTGAGCATGGAAGTGGGTCTAAGAAAGAAGTGAACAGTTTTATCTGAATAAGCCTTTGCCTGCCTTTGGTCTTTCGAGCATCTATCTAATGAAAGAGAAAAAGGTACACACATGGCATTGGATGTGATATACAGACTTATCATGGATGGGTGGGCTTGCCAATCAAAAAGTGCAGCAACCTGCATCTGTAGAGAGTCCATTCACATGAGGGTGAGTATTGGCCTGTAGGAGGACTAAGCTGCTGAAGACTAGACTTAGTAAGAGCTCTGACTGTACATTAATTAACATGGACTGTTTGCTAGGAACTTGTCTTCACATGAATGAGCCTTGCAGGAAAACCCCTTTAACTTGCTGTACCATCAAAGCTTTCTCCATTAGGGATGTCTGCCAGTAAAACTTGCTCAAAGCATAATTTGAGTTCTCTTCTCTCTTTACAAAACATGTCAAGACTCAAGTGACACCATACAGTCTTTCAGAAACCCTACGCTGATTTTATTGCCTCTTCTTTTAGTTGCACCCTATTATTTCACAATCAGTTTTAATACATGTATCAGCACTCCGGTATCATTTACAGGGCCATGAGAGTGCAGCCTATTCGTTTTTTAAAAAACCCTACAAATAAGGGATTGGCAGTAGTTACCACAGGCTAGTTTTAAGAGTTATTTATGTACCCCACCTCCAAATAATCTGGATATTAATTGTGCATTTCTAAGAGAAGCAATAACTTCTTTCTGGTTTGTGTTTGCAAACCCTACAACTACACAAGGCCCAGAGTTTAGACAACTTACTTTCATGGGTTATGAATGAGAGAATCTCATAGTGCAGAGATCAAACCGTAGTACTGCAATCAAGCATCTTCTTATAACCCAACCCGAGTTTGATCCTGACGGGCTCAGGCAGCTGGGTTAAGCCTTCCATCCTTCCAAAGTAGGTAAACTGAGTACCGAACTTGCAAGGGAAAAGACTGTGTGTAGCCTGCATCATTAAATATAAGCAGCACACTTGGCGTTGCTTCATGACTCCTAGATTCTCAATAGCCACAAAGGGCAGGCATGTCCAAACTTTGGCCTTCCTGATGTTTTGGGCCACAACTTCCAGAATTCTAAACTTAGCTTGCCAATGGCAAAGGACTGTGGGAGTTGAGGTCCAGAACATCTGAAGGGCCGAAGTTTGGACATGCCTGGCATAGGGGTTGTGGCCCAAAGAAGTAACATTACAAACTTTGCCACTTCTGCTTCTGACCAGTGTTACACAGAGTAATCCCGTTGCACATGGCAGGGGAGAGAAAGGGCCTCGTTTTGAAAAACCTCCCAGTGCTTTTGTAAATTTCTGGGTCATATTAATAGAAATGGTCTGGAAGTTAACAGGGTGTGCTGTCACTGAGCACTTTCCATGCATGAGAGGCTTCCTCAAAGCAGCTCTTTAACTGGAAAGAAATGACAGTTCACAATTTATTTAAGGAAAGGGACAGCACCATCCTGCCAGGCATCTCTCTCCTGCTTGTCATCTTATCTTCTGTGAAACTAGAATCAGGTGAAGGGTGCCTCTCTTTCAGAACTGCTCAAAATTATCAGAATAAAAAAAAGCACTGCCGGGACGTCACGTTTGGCAAAGCTACCAAAAAAATGAGCATCTTGTTAGCAGACGGTGGTCTGAGAAACTTCACAATGGAGGGCAAGGTTTTAAAAACCAATTTGTTCATTCATCTATATTCTATTTTTCAATCCAGGTTGGATCTGAAAGTGGCTTAGAGATCCAATGCACACAAGGAAGTCATAGCTCAGATCCAGTGACCTGCATACCTAAGACCTCGCTCACGTACACAGACGCACACTACTGGCCATGACCAAGCCAAGGACTCCGAGGAATGAGAAGAGCTTAAAAACACCCTTACCCAGTGAGAGAGCAGCTATAAATGCAGTGGTCAAACTGCTGGCGCACAGCACTGCTGCTTGGTTCAGCTCCACGTACCCTTTGGACAGGGCACCAAGAAAGACCGCTGCGATGGCTGCCAAGAGCCCCACCACAGTCGCCTGTACCTGTTGGGCAGAAGCAGCAGAGAAAAGAACACCTAAGTAAACCATCCTCTTTCGGCACCTCATAAGTATCTCTGCAGGTTTGTAGTCTAGGTACTGCTCTGACAGACTACATGTCACATGTCACTATGCACTATGTCTGGAAATCGTCTGTGTGTGCTGTTTTTTTGTTTGTTTTTTTTAAGTAAGGTGCTGGGACCTTTGGAGTGCTTAACTCCAGTTTTCTCCTGCAAAAAAAAAAAAAAAAATCAGACATGTTTGCAATGGTAAAGAAGCAGCCAAAATTTAATATGCAAAATGACTTTCACCCTAATTTGCATCTGGTATTCAGTTAAAATTCAGGCAACTACAGTAAATTGTCCACAAAAGTGCACTGCTGCCCTCTGATGGATGGAAGAAAATATTCTAAAGCTTTCATGTCTTTATTGAATCCTGTACATTCATTCAACAATGTGTCTTCATTTGTAGATTGTTTGCCTAACTATAATTTCCAAAGTCTTTGGAATCCCCTTGTAACCCTTTCCAGCTTTATGTAAATCCACAATTCTTGACGGTAGCAACTCTGAAAGTTCTTTTTGGTGAGGCATGGCTCACATAAACACATTCTTTTTTTTAAAATAAAACCTTTTATTTATAAAACAACGCAAAACAACAGAATCAGACAGCAAAAAGAAATGCAGATAGAAACAAGGGGGGAAACCCCATACCCTATCCCTCTAGGACAGTGATGGTGAATCTTTTAGAGACCGAGTGCCCAAACTGCAATTCAGAACCCACTAATTATTCACAAAGTGCCAATACAGCAATTTAACCTGTATACAGGTGGCTATCAAGAGGCGATGTCTGGTGTCCACAGAAAGGGCTCCGAGTACCACCTTTGGCACCCATGCCATAGGTTTGCCAACACTGCTGAAGGGTGACTACACACATATCATCACTCCTGCCTCTGTGATTATCTAGTTATACAACTGTAAGCATATTCTTTATGTGCAGAGTCCAACTCAAAAGGTTTGAGTATCTTTTATCAGTCAACATAGCTCTTGTCCACATCTAGTGGTGGTAGCATACCTGGAGTCTTGTTAAGAAAATGAGTTCAGAGGATCTACAATCAAGAACTGTGGTCTTATATAAAGCTGAAAATAGTTACAACATGATTTCAAAGACGTTAGAAATTCACTACTGTATAGTTAGGCAACAGATCTACAAGTGGAGATACTATGGGACTGTGGCTACCCTACCAAGAAGTGGGCACCTAGTGAAAATGACCCCAAGAGCAAAATGAAGATACATCAGTGATGTAAAGAAACAACCCCAAGTGACAGCCAAAGATTTGAAGGCATTACTGGAACTGGCTAACATCCATGTTCATGATGTTCATACGTGTTCATACGTATACAGTATGTAAAACATTGAAATAGCAGGACACCGTGGAGGAAGCCACTGCTAAGAAGAACATTGCTACATGCCTGAAGCTTGCAAAAGAGCCAATAGACACTCCACAGTGGTATTGGTGAAATGTTTTGTGGGCTGATGAAACAAAGCTTGGACTATCTGGAAAGAACAAGCAGCACTACATCTGGTGTAAAAAGGGTGCAGCATATCATCATGAAAATATCATCTCAAGCTTAAGGTATGGTGGATGAAGCATGATTTGGGCCTGGTTTGCTGCATCAGGGCCTGACCAGCTTGCAGTCATTGAGGGGAAGATGGATTCCCAAGTGGATCAAAGAATTCTTCAGGATAATGAGAAAAGGTTTGTGCGCCAGCTGAAACTCTGTAGAAGTTGGGTAATGCAACATGAAAAGGTCCCCAAAAGAGATGGGCACGACTCAAAAAAATTGTTTTTCATTTTTCGTTTGGTCGTTTAGGGGTCCGTTTCGGTTCGTTTTCGTTTTCATTGGGTTTTCCGCAAATTTTTCATTTTCGTTTCGTTACCTAACGAAAACGAAAAACAAAAACGAAAACGAAAAATTTCTGTTTCGTTAGCATTCTTTTCAGTTCAATGTTTTTGCTGCAATGAAAACGAAAAACACGGCAAAAAAATCGTTTCGTTTCCGTTTCCGTTTTGTTTTTGAAAAATTTTCGTTTTCGTTTTGTTACCTAACAAAAACGAAAAAACAAAACGAAAATTTCGCTGAGTCGTGCCCATCTCTAGTCCCCAAACACTGGATGACATTCACCCAGCTTCAGAAAAACAAAATTCGCATTTTGGAGTGGCCAAGTCAGAGGCCAGACCTCAACCCAATAGAGATGCTATGGAACGATTTGAACAGAGCCATATACACACACAACGTCCAAAGAATATGATACAGCTAAAGCCGTTGTGCCAGGATTAATGGGCTAAGATTAATGGGCTACAACAATGTGCAAGTCTGATTCACAGCTACAAGAAGTTGTAGGCTGTTGTGTATGTGTGTGTGTGTGTGTGTGTGTGTGTGTGTGTGTGTGTGTGTGTGTGAACTGGTTATTGATTCCAAGCGTTCGCTTACTTTTCCCACTAGCATTTTGAATGTTGAATGAGTGTGTTCAATAAAGACATGAAAAATAAGATTTTTTGTGTGTTATTACCTTAGGCACATTATATTTGTCAATACACTTAACTTAGAGGAAGATCAGATCACATTGTATGACACATTAAAGCAGAACACCATTCAATTCCAAAAGCTTCACGTACTTTTTCTTGCCACTGTATATGTAACCTATGACACAATTTATTGTACTCTACCTTTAAAGCTGTTTGAGAGAATTAACTATCTTCTTTAAATTGATTTACTAGCTCAACAAAGCTCAATTCAATCACTATTAAAAAGTTATTTATAAGGCAGTCCTGTGCTATTCAGCTATTAGTATTTAAAGACCAAATCAATTTCGTCCTTCAAATAATAGTAGTATACACATTTGCTTAACAGAAAAATCACAGAGTGACGTGAGAAATAAAGTTTCCATGATTCAGCAATACAATACTTGTATTCATAGACATTTGGGGGCGGCATTCTAAACTGTTTACAACCTATATCCATAAAGACATGAAGAACTAATTAAAGAAGTACAAATGCCATTCTTGTCAGGGAAACTCTGAGATCAACAAACTAAGGAGATGATCAACTCCACAAATCAGTTAAAACTTCTAAAGCTAATATCTGTAAAGGCTATCATTCATTTTGCAAGATACTTTTACAATAAATTAAATAGGGATTTGCTTTCAAATAAGAGAAATCCAAAATTTCTGGCTGATTCTACTGTTTGCAGATTCTTGCAGGCATCCACAGCATTTGTAATGGTGATGCTAAGTATTTCGTAGGACACAGATACCTAAGGATGTGGAATCATATAAAGCTGGTGACTTTTTAAAAACCCTACACCAGTGGTGGTGAACCTTCGGCACTCCAAATGTTTCAAACCGCAACCCCCAGAATTCCAAGCCTCGATTGCCAATGGCAAAGGACCGTGGGAATGGTGGTCCAAAACATATGGAGTGCCAAAGGTTTGCCACCACTGCCCTACACTAACATGCAAAACACCTAACAGTTTCAAATTATTTCACAAGAATGCCATATGGATCATTCGATAAAATAATTTTCAGGGGAAAAGGCATTAAACTCAGTGGGATCCCTTCTGTTCTCAATCATCTGAGAGTGCAAGGCATATACCACATTTTCCCGTCAATAAGACACTGCCTTTTATTAGAACCCCCACATACACTTTTTAGACCCCAAATAAATAAAATTAATAAATCCTCCTGTGGCCTTCTCCACCCCCACCACCCCCACTGTTAGCTTTAATTTCCCCATTCTAAACACTCCTCTCTGCTTTGGTGGGTTTGTTTTTTGTTGAATCGGGCTCGTCTTTCCTTTAGTTCTCCACCCCCTTACCTTTCATTTCCCTATTCTAATCACTCCTCTTGGCTTTGGTGATTTTTTTTTTTTCAGAATCAGGCTTTGTCGGGCTTGAGCATCCCATTAAAAATGCCTTTTCATACTAAAAAAATATATATGGTTTTTTTCTTTTCTTTCCTGAGTACATTTCTTAATAGGCTGCTCAAACCCAACCGAGCCTGATCCTGCCCCCCCCCCAAAAAAAAAAACCTCACCAAAGCAGAGGGGGGTTTAGAATGGGGAAATGAAAGAAAACAGCAGGGGTGGTATGGGTGGAGAACTCAAGGAAAGACAGAGTTGATCATGCAAATAAACAAACCATGGAGTGAAAAAGCAAGGTGAGTTTGGGTTCTCCTCCACCCACCCACCTTACATGTATACCATGCCCCTTATTTTTTGGTGTCATGATTTTAGAAAAAATAATGTGACATACACAGAAAAACACACTAATAATGAGCTCAAATTCAAGAAGCCAGATTTGGGTTGGCTTTCAAGAAAAACTCATAACTGTTAGAGCAGTATGACAATGGAACCAATTCCCTGGGAGGTGATGAGGACTCCAAGACTAGAAGTCTTTCAACTCCATTGTTCTATGATTTTGAATAAAGTCATTTAGAATTATATTGTGAGCAGCATAAATAAAGGAAAATGACTGCAGAGAGCTGGCTCAGGTTCTGTTTTTTAGATCTTCTACTGGATTTCTGTTTTATAAAAAAAATAAAAAGCCAGCAGCTATCATACAAAAATGGGTTTTGTTTATTGCTGGTCTAAAATAGCACAATAAGGTCTTAGTGTGGTGTCCAAACTTTGGCCCTGCAGATGTTTTGGACCACAGCTCCTACACTCCTTTTCATTGGCAATACAGGCTTGGAATTCAGGCTTGGGAGTTGTGGTCCAAAACATCTGGAGGGCCAAAGTTTGGACACCCCTAGGCCTGAAAAACACACAATCTGAACCTCCCAAAGGATTACAGTACATTCAGGAGGTGTAGTTTGAATAATATCATGAAGGCATTTCATGCAATAAAAATTACTGGCCCACCTGAATCAAGGCTAAGTTACAGGTAGCCATTTTCCACTGTTCTTGCGTATCATCCATTCGCCCAGTATTAGCCTGGAAGATAAAAGAGAGAGAAAAAATTTAAATCTTAAATAATGAAAGTAAGAACAAGGGAACACCTGACAGAGACATGTTGCACCTGATGTTTGCTGGCAGTGTGGCATGTGCAGGTCCCTGTTCCAAAACAATCACATTTTTCAGTCCACGTATAGGATATAAACAAATATAAGGTGCTAGATTTTCAATGAGCATGACCCAAACACTGTTTGTGCAAGTGCATTTCAATCCACAGATAAAAATGCAACCTGTACTAGTTTTTCATTCTTACTGAGGACTGATATATTTCAAAAAGTCATCTAATCAGGTGCAGAAAATCAAAGCTGATGAGAAGAGGAAATGTGACTAAAATATGAACAGTTGTATCCAGACGTACAAAATATTCCAGTTTTTGATAAATCGTGGAAGAAAAACAGAAGGCAAAAACCTGAAAATTTGTGGAAAAAGAGCCTAAATCTAACTCAGATTTATCGTCTTGTTTTGTTACCCATATAATGTCCAATAGGATCTCTCTTGGGAAGCCCAGCAGTTAAAGGTGAGGTCAATGATTAATCAAAGCTACATGTGATCCTAACATTTTACTTCTTCCTGCCCGATCTTATACCTGGCTCATAGAACTTTAGTCACAGATTAAGAGGACCAACAACTCTTAAGAACAACCCTCTTTTTAGTCTCAATACAGCAAGAGAAGAATTTATGGCCATATGAATAATAACCTCTAGACTGCTTGTTACTAGAGATGGGCACGACTTAGCGGTATTTTTGTTTTTGTTTTCGTTTTTTCGTTTTCATTACGTAACGAAATGAAAACGAAAAACGGTTCAAAAATGGACCAAAAACGGAAACGAAACAACTAATTTTGAGCCAATTTTCGTTTTTCGTTACTGAAAAAACACATAATGGAGCTAAATGGGGAGAAACGAAAAAATTTTCGTTTTAGTTTTCGTTTTTTCATTTTCGTTACGTAACGAAACGAAAATGAAAAATTTTGAAATTAGCTCACGAAAACGGAAACGAAACGAAACGGACCCTAGCCGAAAACGAAAAAAAATTTCTGAGTCGTGCCCATCTCTACTTGTTACTATCTACCCCATGTTCTTGCTGCTTCATAAAAAAGCAAAGGTATCCCTTTTTCATGGAGGAACCATTCGTAAAATTTTTGATTAAACCTCAAAAAATTTTACTCACCAAACAACAGTTGTAATTATATATTTGCATATTAAAAACACAACACGGTGGGCGATACTCACAGCAGTAGAAAGTCTTGATGCCAAGGTCATTTCCAGATTGCCCTTCAAGCCAACCAGGGCTGGAATTAGGATAAATATTTCTGTGATTGTCTTAAATACTGTCCAGTGCTAAGGGAAAAGGGGAAAGAGGGGAATGTGAATCCATGGCTGTACCATGCACAGGCTACATATGCAAATGTGTAAGCATGAGGAGAGGAGTAGGAAGGTTCTTCCAGCTTTCAACAGCACATGCCCACTTTCCACTCTGGCTGTTCCACAATGGTTCCAAGTGATCCTAGAATAGATCAACAAAATCTTTGGGACTGCCTGCCAAAGTTGAAATTCACCAAAACTGGAAATACTGTAAATATATTGTGTGTTTTCAAAAAAAAAATAGAGAGCAAAAACTTAAAGCAGCCTGTCAAGTACTGGCCAACAGTTTGTTGTTTTAGGGATATGCAAGTATGTTAGTTAAATATGGAATTTTCCCTCACAGAACAATGCTGCCCACGTTTCCACACATATTTTGGGAATTGTATCATGAAATAAAGTGATTAACACATTCCATCAGTGGCTGAAATGCTGTAGCAAAGCAAGTCACAAATAGTTAGCCCACTGAACCAACACAACTTGTGCATTTTGGAAAAATTAAGAGATAACACAAGGCACACTGGCAATGACAGCCAGACTAGAACATCTAGAAAACATCCTCCAAAGTGTTGGCAAAAGGGGGGGGGGGTCAAATTAAAGCAATAGCAAAGAAGAGTTAAAATTTTATGATTATACATGGAAACCTGCAACTAAAAGGCAGCATAGCACGTCCTATTCCTACCATACTTCTGCTTCCCTAAACCATACACACAGACACTCAACTCCTTCCTGGTACCCAACATTCAGCCTCTCCCTTGTGTATTCTATACTTCATCCTCCCCGTAACCATTTATCTATCACCTCTCATCTGCTCTGGGTATTTTTCCTGCTCAATCAAGCCTCAGTCTTTTTCCACTTCTTCTTCCTTTATTTCCCTTCCACTCCCCATTCCCCCTCCACACCAACCTTTGCCCTCTTCCATTTCCTTCCATTTCAATTCTCACCCGACCAATTTTTAACTCCACTTCCATCCCTCGCTACAAACATACTGTATTCATCCTTCTCCCATTTCCTTCTCTCGTGGGATCAGATGAAGGCAATTCTGGGCTGCTGAATGACATGGACTCTATCAAGAGTCCAGGAGAAGGTTCCTAAAGCCCTCTTGGTCAATTATGGGAACAACTTGTCAGAAAAACCCAACCCTGTAGGACAAGGCTAATGAATAAGTATAGTGCTCTGTTGTAAAGACACCTTATTGTCCCTACTCAACATGATTCTAGAGTGATTTCTTATTCAAGTGCTACTTACTCTGAAAGGGAATTTAATGCTGACATTTAGGCAATTCACTCATAGAATCATGAAGTTGGAAGTGGCCTATAAGGCTACTGAGTCCAACTCCTTGCACAGTGCAAGAATACAAATCAAAAGCTATCATGTTTCTCCGCTGCTGTTGTTTTTAACCTCAGATTCTGCTAACTATAAGTGGAATAATCATAATTCCCCAACAGAAAGTAAGAGAAAAATACAGACCCAAAGGATTTTCATTGTTAGCAGAAGGGTGGCTTTGATCATGTTAAATTGCTCCAACTTTTTGGATCATGGTATAAGAAATGGGTTTAAAAAGATGGAACAGATGACCTGCTCATAAACAAAGCTAAAACAAGTAGCTTCAGAAAAATGTTATTGTTTGATTGGAAATAAAAGCAAAGGCAATCGCTAGTACTTTGGCAATGAGAAACAGGGCATAAACATGGAGGTATGATACTTTGACCATCCCTCAAATACAACATTTATACAGTAATTAAAAAGAAATTAGCAACAGAAAAGCCAAAGCAATAAAAATTATGAACTCTAATGTTTACCCCTTTCATAGATGTTCTGACTTAGGGTGGGGAGAAAATTGTATCAGATCTTTTTCACTGTCGTAATTTCCAATTTAAGGTTGACACACAAGTATCAAACATCCCAATAATAACTGCAAGTATTCTAGTTTTACAATAGCACAAGGCAACTTGGTGACTGCTGCATACGTTTCAATCAGGAGCCAATGATTACTGTATTTTTCACTCTATAAAACACACCTGCTCATAAGACGCACCTAGTTTTTAGAGGAGGAAAAGAAAAAAATAGCCTAAAGTTTCATGGTGGGGGAATCCAGGCTGCAAAAGGGGAGGGCAGAGGGTCTGTGGAGGAGACCTCTTTGTAAATGAGGTGATTTTTGACTGGGGGAATCTTGGCTGCAGAAAGGAAGGGGTGGGGAGAGGCTCCCTGGATGAAGTCTCTTTGCAAACGAGGTGATCGGAACTCTGGAATCCCAGCTGCAGCAGGGGATGGGAGAGGCTCCCTACAGGTAACTTCTCTCTAAATGAAAATCTGTGATATGTATGTAGCGGGGGCTACTGTATTTTCTCTGTAAGACGCACAGACATTTCCCCTTACCTTTTTTTTGGGGGGGGGGTGCATCTTATAGGCCGAAAAATATGCTACTGATTCCTCTGTGTCTACACTTTTCAATTTCACCTTCCTCGGGACACTGTTTAGTTCACAAAGTGGTGACATCTATTGGCTGTACTTTTGTAGAAAGGACAATGTACACACAGTGAGTACCGTTGAATCTTGCTAACACAGCTTCCCACTCAGTTATGACAAGGTTGAGATTTGCTTGTATGTTGTACCCAATGGAGTTAGCTTATATACATTTTGTGATTCATGCAGTTTGCAGTTATGCAGGGCATAGTTATTCTACAATGAAAAAACATGAAGTTCAAAAGTATGATACTGTCTTTGTTGCACATAGTTCTACACAACAAAAGGTGAAGAAGAACATAGCCTGAAAACTGGTGAGGACACTGCCGCCAGCGATGAATAGTGCATGTCTTATATCCATTCCTTATAATCATGTATGAACTGGCTGCTCTACATCACTTTTAGTGCTTTACTTCAGCTGATCATCTGTGTTAGGCAACATGAATATTCTTAGATGATTAAAAGTTTTTACAGAGTTATGCTTAACCTGAATCCAAAACAAATACTATGTGGTGCCTTTCTGAAAACATATGAGGAAAAAAGAAAGTATATGTAAAATGGATGAGAATTGGAAATGGAAATCTTGCTTCCCGGAGATTTATGCCTAAGGATGTGCAAGAAGAGGAATTATCTTTCTGGTATGACAACGACACAGGCATCTGGAAGACTGGCAGAAGACTAAATGATTTCTTCTACAATGTAAGGGTTTCTGCCATTGTAGGATATTCCACAGACATGGAGTCATGTTAAGTCTGTACTGTACACAGTATTGACCCAAAAGACAAAATGGCCCCAAAAGGACTGAGAAATCTCTGCCCTCTAGGAATTATGGAATGTTGAGTGTTGAAAAGGGAAGACAGGAGGGAATAGTTCCATAAGCCTATGACATTATCTCCTAGAACAGGCATGTCCAAGCTTTGGCCTTCCAGATGTTTTAGACCACAACGCCCACAGTCCTTAGTCATTGGCCATCTAAGCTTAAGGTTCTGGGAGTTGTGGTCCAAAACATCAGGAGGGCTGAAGTTTGGACATGCCTGTCCTAGAATGAGGGATGAAATCAGTTTAAAGACTTGGGTAACCCTCTCCAAAGATTTTGTACCTCATGGAGAGGAGAACTAAAAAACCAACCTCTTCCCCAAAGGTGTAACAATCCACTTAAGGTAATTATAATAGACTCCTGATTACTGTCCCCATCAATAAATAATCTTATGCTATTATAGATTCTATTTTCCATTAATTTACATCTCCCTTCCTGACTAGTTATAGGGCTCTGTTACCTGTTATAGTTACCTGTTCAAGATGCTCTCTTGTCAACTGAATCCTAGTTTCTGTGTTCCAGAATAGTTAAAAACAAAGGTGTGCCTTGAAAATGAATTAAAATGATACCCTTTCACACAATGTAAGTACCCAACCCTCCTTAGGATTCTGGACTATTTACAGAGGATGTCTTCCTCACAGGCAGGCAGGCAGCACACTATGCTGCTTCAAGCTATCAGGAAACCATATCTGAAATGGATGTTCAAGTTCATTCAAGCAAATCAGACATTTTTTTTCTCCTCTTATTACCAAGATATGTGAAAGAAGATACATACTTGAATAATATCCATCAACAAACCAGCAGCTACCAGGCCTAAACCTGCCAAAAGGAATGGCCCAAATATCTGTAATGCAATGGAGAAAGATGTTTCCGGAAGGAATCCACTGGCTGATCTGGCGAATTTACAGGTGAAACCCCTTAGTTTCTTGCCATGGAAGCACAGTTCCAATTTCAGCTGGGTGACCACCATGGCTGAATGCCATTAACCCATACTCAAGAAGCAGGAGGTGAAGAGGATATCCAGAAACAGAGGTGGATCTCACCTCTCAGCAGCACAGTCCAGGACTGAAGTCGCTTTTCAATTATGGCTGTGTCGCGTCCTCCGTTGGATGCTCTATTCTTCAACCAACAGGCAACACAGTTCCTTTCAGAAATGCATTTGTCTTAGAGGAGTTCAATTTCCACTAAGCTTCTAGGCGGTTGCTTCTTCGCATTATACTCCAGAGAGGAAACAGAATCCAGAGGAAGAGATTTGGTTGGTAGGATGTTTGTGAATCAAAACATACAAAACCACATCTTCGGCTACTATCACCTGGCTAGAAACCAAAAAAAGACTTGCTTAAATAGTGGCATGGAGAAATTCCAGCATGTAGAGTGACAGGCTTTGGAGGAATATGTCACCCACTGATGCCCTTTCTTCTCATATTACAAATATGCTGGTTTAAAATATAAGTCTCTCCTGCTGAAACCACCAGCAGTGTTCCAAGTTCACCGTGCCTGGAGCTGAACTTTTCTTGCCCTCTGGAGACAAGGGAGGGAGAGGGCAGATTAACACTTTAGTTTTCTTTTGTTTCTCTTCTTGCTTCCTGAAGGTGAAGAAAGGTGACCGGGAACATGAGCCTAATGCTACTGAAGCTCCTCCGGATATGACAGAAGAGGTCAACAGGAAAAGCCAGGAAGATGTAGCAGCTGGAAGGACACTTTTATTTCTCGGCTCGGGTTTTCTTCTCTCTGGTTCTCCCGCCTGGCTCAGGCTGTATGAGTTCAGGAAATATGTGTTCTCTATCTCTAAGTGACTGACTTTCAGAAGAAAGGTTGGGGAGGGTGGGTGGAAATTCCACAGTAAAAGCCAATGAGCTTCAAAGGAACACCCTTATCTGCTGTCATCACTTCAACTTTCAGCTACTATGCAAAGGCCACGATAAGAGTCTCTGCACAAGTTCTATTTAAGGTAGTTCTATAGTTAATGGAAAAGTTTCCAGTCACGTCTCTGCAGCTTTTTATTTTTGTCCCCAAAATCTTCAACGTGCTAAAAATGCATGCTTTTAAAAAAGGGAATTGTTTATAAAACCATATTGCCCATGATGGGATGGCAATCCACAGACAAAAGTATTTGTCAGGCACCTGCTAAAAAGGCTGATGGTGGTGGTGAGGAATGAACACTGAAACTCTTATTGGACCAAAACCTCAATAGAATCAGAAAACAGTTTTCTGCCCAAAACTGCTCACACTTTGTCATCTGAGTAGAAATTCAGATGTCAGAGTTTACTGCCCGATATATTTTGTTGCCTTTGGGATAAATTCTTTATGAGTACAATCACTATTACAGTAGGACCCCAGTATGTGCTGGGGATCCATTCCAGGCCTTCCCGTGGATAGCAGAAACCGTGCATAAGAGAGAATGCCCCAAACCCCCAAAACTTCTGTTATGTGACAACAGCTTACTTTACAGCTGCTGTTTGTGACAGCAGCTTGCTTTATGGCTGCTGTTTTATGACAGTAGCTTGCTTTATGGCTGTTTTACAACAGTAGCTTGTTTTACAGCTGCCGTTTGTGACAGTAGCTTGCTTTGCAGCTGCTGAATTCTTTATTTAATGTTTTCCTCTACCAATCATGGATAACTGAATCAGTGGTTAATGAATCAGTGGATACGGAGGTCCTATTGTACTGTATTTGGAAAGACTGTGAAGGCAAGTGAGTCTGCCACTGACCAAATGGCAGGCCTTTAGTGGTGCAATTTGTCTGCTGAAAGCCAATAAGCTACCTCAAGAGCCTAATTTTAAATTAAAAGATTATTATGACAATTGACAGTGCTTAAAATGTTCAATAATAAAAATAAATTAATAGTGCCCCAAGTTAAACACATTGATCGTCAACTTTCTATCTGCCTATCTTGTTTCATCACCTTTCCTTCGGAGTGGAGTGTCATAATTGTCCTGTCATTTTACTGACATTACCTTTAGGTTAGGCTGAGAGATTGCGCTAATAACTGAAGACTAGTCCCACTGGCTTCATACCTAAGCAAGAATTTTCCTAAGCATATAGAAATTGCACAAAATTACACACAAAAAGTGAGAATACAGTATACCAAATTATGGTGTTATAGGGAAGGGAGAAGTGCAATCTGGGGAAACTCAGAGAGCAAGACTGAGGCCAAAAGGGCTAGATTCAACCTTTCCCTACTCCACCTATAAACACTCCACTGCACTCACCCTCAGTGCCCTGAGCTGTTGATAACAGTCTGTTTACTAAACACAGAACAGTTCTCAAATCAAATTGACTGTCTGCCTGATGTGGACTATTTCATCTCAGGAATGTTTTCTGTGAAAATACACCTCTCAGATTAAAATCACAGAGTTCAGACCATTTAGTTGCTTCTCTCCTCACTGTGAAAAGATTTAGAATAGGTCTGGGCTTAAACCTATAATTCCTATAAGATCCAATCTCTCCTGAGATGGAAACTCACTGGGCAGTCTTTTAGACCACGGCCAGCTTTTCGACTGGGACAGGGAGATGCCTCACTCCGAAATTTCACTGAAGTCACAAGCCACCCTCACTTTAGATGTCACCCTTGTTGAGCAGGAAGTAGAACCTCCCCTAATGTTCTGTTCCTATAGAACAATATCATATCAAAGCAACGTATCTCCCCTTTCCTTTCACACAAGAAGCCACGGAGGCATATAGGAGGTCCTATTCATACTCTGGAAGTGGATACACATACAACCATCCAGCACTCCTTAATTCCATGGCTGGTGGATTGGACCAAAGGGTGCTTCCCTTCAGATTCAGAATCTGTGAGGAAATGGCAGTTGGAGCTGAGTATTCTTTGTGGCTGGAGGTTGAAGGTGTAGGCAATAAGAGTTTCCCTTCAGGTATAAGGGATTATTATTAATAAAAAATAAATAATATGAAAACCTATGAAGGAATAAAACCATAACAGAATCCTTTCTCAAATGGCAGAAACTTCAACTGCCAATCTTATCTGTTAAATTGTTAATAATAACAATTCCCTCCTCCCAACCCTCATTATGAATCTCATTTCCCTACCAGGAGACTGGAATGAACAGGGCTTTATTGTAGCAGAGTCCCGAAGGCTGTAGTGGCACTTTGTCAAGGAGAAGAGTCCAGTAAGACATTCAACCATCTAGTTACCATACTTTAAGGTCATTATTTTCCTCTCTCAAAGATTCCGTGGCACAGGAACTATTAAAGTTGGTTGCCATGAAGGAATACAGTAGCAAGTACCACCTTTACTAATGTTTAACAACCTTAGGTGAATGGGTTCATTGCTCTCTATCGATAAATAAGAACCATAAAAAGAGTGCAGCCAATGAATCAACATTCAGAAAGTGGCAGTTAAGTCAGGAGAGGTGAGTGTACAAATCACTTTTTTTAATGACATAGTTAAGGTGCATCCAGTAGAGATGCACACATCTTCTGCATGGATGTAATAAAAATACATAGCTTTGAGTACTCAAGGAACTTTCCTTTCACTTCAGCCTGCAAAGAGGCCAATTAATTCAGTATAACTAAAAAGACTAAAAAGACAGTTTACGTGGGATATATAAAACAGAACTGCTATCAAATATAAAATAATTAGCCAGCCTAGTCATGATGAATGTAAAAGCAGTGAATCAGCCTGCCAGTGTGTTCCAACCTGCCCCTCTGTTTATTGTATATACACCATATCTCCAACTGACGTCCAACCCCCTTTTGAAGGCATCCAGGCCAGATGCCATCATCACCTCCTGTGGCAGGGAGTTCCACACACTAACAACGCGCTGGGTGAAAAAATATTTTCTTTTGTCTGTTCTCACTCTCCCAACCCTCAGTTTGAGTGTATGTCCCCTAGTTCTATTATTTTGTGAGAGGGAGAAGAGCGTCCCTTTATCCACTTTACTCATGTCCTGCATAATTTTGTACATCTCAATTATATCCCCCCTCAGGCATCTTTTCCCCAGACTAAAGAGCCCCAAATGTTTTAACCTTTCCTCATAAGGGAGGTGCCCCAGCCCAGTAATCATTTTAGTTGCTCTCTTCTGCACCTTTTCCAGTTCCACTATGTCTTTTTTGAGATATGGTGACCAAAATTGTACACAATACTCCAGGTGGGGCCTTACTAACATTTTGTACAATGGCATTATAATGTTGGCTGTTTTAGTTTCAATCCCCTCTTTCATAATCCCTAGCATGAAATTGGCCTTCTTCACCGCTGCCACACACTGGGTAGACACCTTCACTGAGCTGTCCACCAGCACACCAAGATCTCTTTCTTGATCCGTCACGGATAACTCAGAGCCCATGAGTTAATACATACGTTTTTGATTTTTTTGCCCCAATATGCATTACTTTACATTTTCCTACATTGAAACTCATTTGACATTTCGCAGCCATTCCCTCAGTTCGGAGAGATCCTTCTGGAGCTCTTCACAACCTTCTCTGATTTTTACCACATGGAAAAGTTTCGTGTCCTCGGCAAACTCGGCCACCTCACTGCTTATCCCTGTCTCCAGGTCATTTATGAACAGATTGAAATGCACCGGTCCCAGGACAGAGCCCTGGGGCACACCGCTTTTCACTTCTCTCCATTGTGAAAATTTCCCATTGA
The DNA here is from genome assembly GCA_023846285.1 of Phrynocephalus versicolor. Classification (NCBI taxonomy): domain Eukaryota; kingdom Metazoa; phylum Chordata; class Lepidosauria; order Squamata; family Agamidae; genus Phrynocephalus; species Phrynocephalus versicolor. The sequence continues at coordinate 27,790,217 of JAHTLZ010000015.1, read as the reverse complement.
CACCTACTCTTTGTTTTTTGGATCTCAACCAGTTCTCAATCCATGAGAGGACCTGCCCTCTTATCCCCCAACAGTGCAATTTTCTCAGCAGCAAGCAAAATCCTCAACGTGTTTCCCAGGGGGCAAAAGACCCAGGTGAAATGTACTCATTTCAGACCAGTGAGAAAGCCTTGTTCCCGGGATTATTTCAATCAAATCCAAAAATGGGTGGGTAAGATAAGATAAGATAAGATAAGATAAATCTTTATTAATCCCACAATGGCAAAATTTACTTGTTACACAGCTCCCAATATAAAAGTGTTCTGCTTATATACCACCCCATACCACTTCAAGTAGTGTCTGGGCAGGTTACAGTTTTAATTACAGTATGCAGACTACACATTGAAAGAACAAGCAAGAAGGGTAGCTGCACAAAAAGAAGTTGCAGAGAAAAAAAGAAAAATAGACAATAGAGATTAGATAAAATTTTAAAAATCCAATATACATCCAATTTGGTTACCTTGACGGAACTGTTTTATCTAAACAGTATCTCCTTATGGTAACAGGGGCTCCTATATAGGGTGAGCATGAGTGCGGGGAAGAGGCCTGAGTTGGGGGCTATGAATAGTGGTGGCCAGCCCCACGGACATTGCTGAAGTGAAGGCAGAACCAAGGAATTACCATAGAGGGAACAACCCTTTGAATATCTAACAATGTATGGCACCATAAGGGAAAACTGAGGCACGTGAACTTTAAACCCGCCACATCGGAGTGACATTTCCTGTTTTTCTTTTGTCATTTTCCAAAAACCCACATCACCCCTTTGAACTGAGCCTGCAGTTGAAGTCACTGGAGCATCTCTGACAGACAAGTGGTGGTCCCAGAGTCAGTTCCCAATCAGTAGGCTAGCAGCTTGAATGCAGACTGCATTCACTGATTCTTATAGGAAGTAAGTCCAGACAAAATTATCTCCCATTGGAAATATTTTCTTGCTACTGTACTAATTATTGTATAAATTTGTTAACACGGGAAAGGTGAGCAATGCCTTCTGTTTGTTCATGTTAGGAGCTACCTCCCTGAAAACACCAGGCGTAGAAGATTTCCCATACAGTGTTCTCACAATTTTTCCAGAAGTTTGAATGACCATTTTAAGGGTTTCAGAACATGTCAGAATTGACAAGTTGGCCTTGTGACCTGGCCCCTAAGTTGTTTATTGTGAAATGAATTTTTGCTGAGTATGCTTTGAAGTGGCTTTCAGAACACCTGTGCTATGCCACCACTCCACAAAATTCACACTTGCTGTACATCTTTTAACAAAGAACAAACAGCAACAAAAACAAAAACACCTAGTTTCCACAGCACAGGCACCTAAAGGCAAAAAAAAGTTTCTATAAATAACCGACAATTAGAAGAAAATCATCAAGGGCTCCTTGTGTGTGGCTGCCACAACAGGAACACCTCTCAGCTACATGGAGCATACAAATTGGCTTGCATTGTTTGTGATGTTATCAGGACTTAAGTACAAGACCTCCTTAAAATATACCGGTAATTTCCCTAACATGAAGTCAGCCTTAAGCATGTTTCGCCAACAGTAATGTGCTTTCTGCTCTTATCAAAAGCCTACATCATAACATCCCACTGTTTCCGACTTGAAACAACCAAAGAATTCTCCAATAGCTTAACGAAGTAGAAAAAGAAATGGAAATAAACTGGACTGTCAACCAAGTATATATCAGTGTGTGAACTGTGTGGCCAGCACATCCAAAAAGAGACTTCCAGCAAGTGAACATACTCAATTTAATTGCTATTCCTATCCACACACATCACGTACTTCAAAATAGCCTCCTTGCATTAAAAAACAGAAGTGCCCCGTTCACTACTTTTAGCTTTCAAAAAATGCGTGAGGAAATGAGGCAACTGTGGACTTCAGATTTTCCTCAGACTTATCCCACACATTTTCCTTTAGTTATCTGGATAAATCAATTAGTGGCATGACTCAATAGTTTTGATGTAATTAATTTAAAAAGGCACACATTAAATATATGTTACCTGCTTATTGAAAGCAGTGAAGCATACCAACTTACACGGGCATTCTTACAGGGACAGTGTGTCCCTGATGATCCAGTACAACAAAGTGAGTAAAAGAACACAATGTCAGTCGAAACTACTTGTGGCCTCTAATCTTACAGAATCCCAACTGATTTCTTTAATGTTGAGCAGCACAAGATTACTCCCAGAGAGAACGATTAACTCCAACTTTATGAAAGCTGTCAGAACAGTCAACAGAGCTTGTAGTGTCATCCTGTCAGAAAGATAAGGGGCAGCCTGACCTGGCATTTTACAAGTCAAATAAATCACATGTAGAGGAGGGCTAAGGGGCTAAAACTATAATCCATTAAGAAAGAATCCCAGTTTAAGTTACAGAGCTGAAAAACATATTATATTTATTAATAACATGTGTAGATAAAGATTCATTTGTCCTAATTCCATGTTTTGTTCTTTTAATATGAGATTTTGCATTATCGTAAACCTTCCCTGGTTAAGATTTTACTCATACATGTACACATAATACTGGTCACAAAAACAAATACAGTATATGAGTAAACATGTTTAGAATTTCCATGGGCAGTACAGCTAAGACAACAAAGAATATTGGCAGCTTATGATCCAAGGAGGTTGTGTGTGGAGGGGGGGTCACTTTGGAATTCTAGGATGAGATACATATACATACACTCAGATCATGAGCACATTCTGCCTTAAACACAAACCACTTTGATTTGTTAAAAGTTTCCAGTACCTGGTCCTGAAAAAGTGGGGCTATAGTGCAGAAACATTTGTTAATTTTATTTATTTTAGAGAATTTTTACCCCGCCTTTCTCCTTGTAAAAGGACCCAAGGTGGCTTACAGTAATGAGGGATAATGTACAGTCCAGTACAATTTAGACATGTTCAAGTATTAGAGAACAAGAAATTGAGGGACATCTTACAGCACTAAGAGACAACATTACATTAAAGCTACAAGGTTATAAGTACAGTAGTTATAAACACAGTCTATGTGAACCTATAGATTCATATGAAATACTTATACTCTACTGAACTGGATATTTTTAATGTGAGGTTTAAGTTTTGACTGTTCAGATTCAGCAGTGTGTGTGTGTTGTGTCGTTACAGTCATGACCGATTCTACGTGACTCCATGTCCATGGAGTTTTCTTGGCAGGAGTACTGGAGTGGCTTGCCAGTTCCTACTCCAGGCGCCTGCTGAATCTGGTGGTCGCCCAGATTCAGCAGAGCTTCTTATATAATAAATGCACATAGAACTGTAGCCTTAAAAGTCTGACCCTCAGCAAATTCACTCAGAGGTCTCACTGAATCAGTAGGTCTATCCCACAGCAGGTATGCAGAGACATACGCAAAGATCTGTCCTTGGATAAAAACAAAGTGTAACTCACAAGGAAAAGAGGGGGTCAATTGTCATCACAGAAATGGCTCAGCTAGACACACTAAAGCCAAGGCACAAAAGAACCTGCTCATCCTACCTGAACGTAATCCAAGACCAGCCCTGCAAGTACCATGCCCATGCCTGCGAGCATGTAAGGGAACAGCACCTGTAGGCCAATGGCAGCGGCCGACTCCTCCTGAAGCTTGGCCATGGCCACTTTTGCCTCGGCCGGCTGCTTCTGAGAGAGGAGCAAAGGGCCATCCTCGGCTCCCTGGCTGCCAAGTTTGCTCTCTTTGTGTTTACTCTTGCCCTTTGCTTTGTGCCTGGATCGTTCCCCATTTCGTGTTTTGCCTTCCTTCCGCCGCTGCCGAGTCTCCTCGCTTTTCATGTTGACCCTTCCAATTCACGATTCCTTTTCGGCCAGCTGCATCAAACCGGGGACAGGGAAATAGAGAAACAAGATTAAAGCATGCCATTTGATCCTTGAGAGGAAAAACATTTGAAAGTGGTTTTTTTTTCCCTTGTGACCCAAAAATACCATATTAATGTATTACTCTGTTTGATTCCCATCACAATCACAGATGCTCTGCAGACACGCAGCACATAATGCTCTCATGCAGTTAACTGAATCTGAGTGTCCTCAAAGACTTGATGGGAATTTGTACAAGAAAGAGAACCTGTTCTGAGCTACCCCAAGAAAAAAATGGCATGCAGAAGTATTAAATACATGTGTTATATGCCTAAATTCTGTTCTTATCCCACTTGCAACCCAGATTCAATGCACTTTCCTCCACTAAAAACTGTACACATGTGCCATTTGGGTAAGTTCATAAAGAAGTTGTAGTGTTCGAAAAGAGCACACAATTTGGTTTTATTATCTAAGAATTAAGAATACACTATGTTCCTTTAAAAAGCCACAAGAACTCTAGCAATATCACTGCTATTCCTGTAACTTCAGGGGCACCTACCTGCAAAGGGTTCAAATGATCAATGGATTGCACCAACTTGTTGATCTGGGTTCAAGACCATTCCAGAATTTTTGGGGCAGTTTATTGTTGTTGTTGTTGTTGTTGTTGTTGTTGTTGTTGTTGCAGCAGCAGCAGCAGCAGCAGCAGCAGCAGCAGCAGCAGTAGTAGTAGTAGTAGTAGTAGTAGTAGTAGTAGTAGTAGTAGTAGTAGTAGTAGTA
>JAHTLZ010000015.1:27771338-27785601 GCA_023846285.1 Phrynocephalus versicolor | reverse complement strand
TAGTAGTAGTAGTAGTAGTAGTAGTAGTAGTAGTAGTAGTAGTAGTATGTAAGTCATTTCTCTATGGCCAATTGTCCAGCACACTGACTTATAACGCATGCTTATTTGCCCAACGCAGAGTCTGGGGAAAATTACAAATATATGGGGGGACTCCGCACCATGCAATAAACATAAAAAAATCTCAAGCCTAAAGTTGGGCACATGGAATGTTAGGACAATGAACCCTGGCTGTTCAGACTATCTTCAAGAAATTGACACTATATGAAAGACAGCTGTCATCGACAGGGATCTGTGCAGACTGCGGATGGACATTGTTGCTCTCCAAGAGACAAGGCTACCTGACTCTGGATCTGTCAAGGAGAGGAACTTTACGTTCTTCTGGAAGGGAAAACCATCAAATGAGACCAGGGAATGTGGGGTTGGCTTTGCTGTTAGAAATACTTTACTAGGTCTCATTATCCCACCTGCTGTAGGAAGTGAGAGAATCCTGTCCACGCAACTACACTCTACAGCAGGGTTGATTACACGTATCAGTGCATACGCACCAACATTATCATCTCCAGCAGAACTTAAAGACAAATTCTATGATGATCTAGCTGCCACTATCAAGAAAATCCCTGAGAAAAGACCAATAGCTATTCTCGGTGACTTTAATGCCAGGGTTGGAGCTGATTATAACTCCTGGCCCACCTGCCTAGGTCGGTTTGGAATTGGAAAGATGAATGAAAATGGCCAGCGCCTGCTGGAGTTTTGCTGCTATTATGGTCTCTGTGTTAGCAATACATTCTTTAACACAAAGCCCCAGCACAAAGTCTCTTGGAGACATCCAAGATCACTAGTGTTACAATCACACGTAGTTATCAGAGTGCCGACTGTGACACAGACCACTCCCTGGTGTACAGCAAAGTAAAACTGAAAACAAAGAGATTGCACCACCTGAAGAAGGAAAGAAGATCAAAAATTGATACCAGTAACACCTATAACCAAGGAAAAGTGGAGGAATTCTCCCATGTACTCAAGGAAGCTCTTCCTGGCCCTGCTGAAGATAATGCATCTAAACGTTGGGAACATTTTAAGAATGTTGTTTATAACACTGCTTTATCAGTATTCGGCAAGGAGACTCGAAAGACAGCAGATTGGTTTGAAGCCCACTCAGAAGAGCTGATGCCAGCTATTGAGGACAAGAGGACAGCATTGACTGGATATAAAGCTTGTCCCAGCGAGCACAACCTACAGGCCCTGCGAGCTGTTCGTAACAAAGTCCAGCAGACTGCCAGGAAATGTGCTAATGATTACTGGCTACAACTGTGTTCTCGGATTCAGATGGCAGCTGATACAGGTAACATCAAGGGGATGTATGATGGAATTAAACAGGCCTTAGGGCCAACACATAAGAAAACTGCGCCCTTAAAGACTGTTTCAGGCGAGATCATCCAGGATTGTGAGCAGCAGATGGCACGCTGGGTGCAGCACTACTCTGAACTATATTCCAGAGAAAACACAATAACCAAAGAAGTCTTAAATAATATTGAGTGCTTGTCTGTCTTGGAGGAGCTTGACAATGAACCAACACTAAAAGAACTAAATGTAGCTCTGGATTCACTTGCCTCTGGCAAGGCACCTGGAAAAGATAACATCCCTGCTGAAGTTCTGAAGTGCTGCAACGAGATCATTGCCAATGAACTGTATGAAATCCTCTGCCTTTGCTGGAGGGAAGGGGAAGTACCACAGGATATGAAGGATGCTAATATTGTTACGCTTTATAAGAACAAAGGTGACAGGAGCGACTGTAACAACTATCGTGGTATCTCTTTTCTTAGTGTTGTCAGGAAGCTGTTTGCACATGTTATACTGAAGAGGCTCCAGATACTTGAAGAGAGAGTCTACCCAGAATCACAGTGTGGCTTTCGAACCAACAGGTCCACTACTGATATGGTATTTTCCCTCAGGCAGTTGCAGGAGAAATGCAGGGAACAAGGACAGCCACTTTTTGTAGCCTTCATAGATCTTATGAAGGCATTTGATATGGTTAGTAGGGACGGACTCTTTAAAATACTCCTCCGGGTTGGATGCCCACCCAAGCTCCTTAACATCATTAGGTCTTTTCATGAGGATATGAAGGGCAATGTAGTTTTCGATGGCCTGGTGTCAGATCCCTTCGACATCCGAAGCGGTGCGAAGCAGGACTGTGTCCTTGCGCCAACCTTGTTTGGGATCTTCTTTGCTACCATGCTGAAGTATGCTTTTGGAACTTCAACAAAGGGTATCTATCTCTGGACCAGATCAGATGGAAAACTCTTCAACCTCTCTAGATTGAGAGCAAAGTCTAAGGTACAGGTGAAGTGTTTGCGGGATCTCCTCTTAGCTGATGATGCCGCCATTACTGCTCACTCTGCCGAAGATCTCCAGCAAGTCATGGACCATTTTAGTAAAGCTTGCAAAATTTTTGGGCTAGAAATCAGCCTGAAAAAAACACAAATAATGGGCCAGAATGTGGACTCTCCTCCTCGCATTACAATTTCTGCAAAAGAACTGGAAGTTGTCCATGACTTTGTGTATCTTGGCTCAACTATCTCAGATACGCCCTCACTAGAGTCTGAGGTAAAGCAGCAACTATGTTTTCCAGACTAACAAAGAGAGTATGGCTCAATAAGAAGCTGACAGAACATACAAAGATACAGGTCTATAAAGCCTGCGTACTGAGCACACTTTTGTATTGCAGCAAGTCTTGGACCATCCATGCTCGACAGGAAAGAAAGCTTAATACCTTCCATATGCGCTGTCTTAGGCGAATATTCAACATTACCTGGCACGACAAAGTTCCAAATAGCATAGTCCTGAATCAAGCGGGAATCCCTAGCATGTACTTTATTGAAACAGTGACGCCTACGCTGGCTTGGACACGTTGTGAGAATGGATGACGGTCGGATCCCAAAAGATCTTCTATATGGAGAACTAATGCAGGGAAAGCGCCCCAGAGGGAGACCACAGCTGCGGTATAAGGATATCTGTAAGAGGGACCTGAAGGCCTTGGGAATGGACCTCAACAGTTGGGAAACCCTGACGTCCGATCGCACTGTCTGGAGGCAAGAGATACAGCATGGTCTACATAAATTTGAAGAGGCATTTGTCCAACAGGCAGAGGAAAAGAGGCAGGCACGGAAAGAATGAAACTCGAGGACCAGGCAGGAAACAGAATACATCTGCCCCCAGTGCGGTAGAGACTGCCATTCCCGAATTGGTCTATTTAGTCACACTAGGTGTTGTTTTTAGGATCTCTACTCCAGGCATGATACCATAGTCTTTCGAGACTGAAGGATGCCAATGATAATGATGATGATGGGGGGAGGGGCTAATAAAAGCATTACATGTGGACTTGAAATTTAAAACAAACAACGGAAAGGGGTGTGTGGCTGATAGGGTACTTGTCATCTTTTGTGCATATCACTCAGATTTAGCCCCAGTTCCTTAGCTGGAGTGATCTAGGGAAGGGCTAAACTCAAGTTGTTACCCCGCAGCTACAGTCCCTGTATTGAATGAATGGGAAGGGAATCCACGTTGGCACAAATCCCACTGGCTCAGTGGGACGTCGTAGCCCCTTCCAGAAATGTGGGTCAAGGCTGTCAAACAAAACCTAGCAAATAAAAAACCTAGCGCCCCCCCCCCTCCATTTAGGTTTTGATGCCGATAGGAAGAGAATAGGGGGTTAGGAAAGGGTGTGAGAAAGCTAGGACAATACAATGCATCATTATCGCCGCCGTCGTCGTCATCATCTGTCCAAGAGCGAGGGCTTTCCCCCTCCCATCCTCCGCCTCCTCTATGAGCTGCCAAGGAAGAAAAGCAGCGGCGGCTCCTGGCCGGCCGCCGACACTTACCGAGCGCCCTTTGTTCTGCCCTGGTCGACTTTTACCGCCCCCTGCGACCCAGAAAGGGCATGGCGCGCGCGGGCGGAGCGCATGCAAACGAAGGGGGCGTGGCCTCGGCCGCAGCTGGGAATGTCCCGCTTTCAAAAGCGCGCCGCCGCCCCGCCCCCCCCGCTCCCTGCCGGAGCTAGAGGGTAGAGGAGATCTCGTCCTGCCTCTCTTGCCGCGCGGACTCTATGGGGGGTCGCGTCGCTCGGCGGGCGGTGCAAGCGCACAAGGAAATGCCAGCTCCACGTCAGGGGCGGGGCGGTTCGGAGGGAGGCGAAGACCTCGTGGCCGCTTTCCTAGTTGCAGCCGCTAAACGCGACGCTCTGTCCGCAATGCCCGGTGCCTGCCTGACGTCGCGTGTTATCTCGCAGGCGGCTTTTCTGTGTCTCCCTTTCACGGCGTGCAAAAAGAGGCACGAAGATATTTTCCTGTGCCCGGCGTTGTCCAAGCTACGGATTCTTGCCGTCGCCATTCTTCGGCGCTGATCTTAACATTACTACAGTATTTGTTATTCTTTGTATTTCAATGTTACTGCCTTCAGTTGTTCACCGCCCAGAGTTCCCTTTGGGAAAGTCGGGACTCGAGCGGCATATAAATGAAATAATAGTAATAAATAAATAATGTTGTCTTCTGGGGTGTTGATTCTGAGACCCGCTCGGCTTCTGAGCACGAAGGACGCGGGGCAAAGCAAGAAATCCCAAGAAATAAATGCCAAGATGGGAGTAAAAGGACCCCTCCTTGACGAGTGCAGATGTTTGCCGTGAAAGTGACAAGAGATCTATTTGACCTTGAGCGAGTTAGGAGTAACGAGTAACTCCCCGTCTTCCAGGCAGGAACGCACCTCGAAAGCAGAAGTGTAGGTGAGACAGTCTGGTTTCTTCCATTTTCTGATGAACATATGACATACATGGCATCACAAGCCAGCCTGTCTACCTGTACGTTTTTGTCAGAATAAATTTTCCATTTTTTTAGTGTTGCTAACAAACACATCAGCAAAGCTTTGAAAGCTGTTTTTTTAAAGACCCTTTCAAAGCATCACTAACATGTTTGATAGTTTGATTGGTTATTTACTTACCTAATTTTACCTCATCCATCTTGCAGCCAGGCTACTACTCTGGGCAGCTTACAATAACATGACCATAAGATATATTCAATAATAAACATCAATTTAAGCAACAAATAAAAATCAATAAAGAAGCAATCATTGACTAACAGTATACAAAAAAGTTTAGCAGCAGTAAAAAATAAATGGAATATTCCCTCTGCATTCCCCACTGCCGGTGAATAGAAAGTATTGCATTTTTCAAGATTGTTAAGCAGGTTAGACAAAACATTGAGTAAAATCCAGGAGGTGGCTTGCAGGGGGTGTCTTTTGCTTTGAAAGAGAAAGATAATCAGTCTTGATTGTGCTGAACAGTGTTGCTTGAGGTGCATTGTGGTCGACCCTTGCATGGCATCTGTATCTGAAAGCGATCTTATTAAGCACAATTCAGACTGGTACAGACTGGGATAACTGAGCTGTTAAGTTGCACACTTATATTTCTTGCCACTCGTGAAGTCACATGACTGGTGTGTGATGGGAAATACAAACATTGGCATCTTAACTAGTGCCAATTTGTGACTGCAAGAGTAATGTCACTTTGAACAAACATCTATGCTCCATACGAATATGAAATGAATGGAAATGCACTAAATGATTTTCCTACCCCTATCAGGGCGGCTGTGAAGAAACCAGATCAGCTTATTCAAACCTGGTGCAATCTTGATGGGTTGGATTAGGGCTCTACCTTCTCCATTAATGGTGGTCCTGCACATTTGTAGGGGGCTTCCATGCTGCTTATGAATGATGGGGGTTATACTCCAACTGGCCTGAAGGTATCAGGTTGAAAAAAAGCTGGTGATGAGCCATAATCTTTATATACCTAGCATCCCGGAATCTCTAGCACTTCCCTAGACACAGTATTACAGGTTTGTTTTGTTTGTTTGTTTGTTTGTTTGCAATTGTGTTTCTGCTAATTTAAACAATACACTTTGAGAGGTTATCTTTTATTGCATTACAGTGGACCCTCATATAATAAACGGTTTGTATAACATAAAATGTGCACAACATAAAAAATTCCGGAGATGGGGGAAATTTGCTTAACAGAATAGTCTATGGGGCGAATCCGTAGAACATAAAAATGGTCGCGATTAGGGATTACTCTGTTTACAATGCATTCCTATGGGAAATTTGTATAAAGGAAAATTTGCTTAACATAATTTCATTTGGAACGAATTAATTCCTTTATACAAGGTACCACTGTATCTTGAAATATTGGTTAGTAAACAATGCCAGAAAAATCTCCCAAAAGCAGAATTGTTCAAATTACAAATAAATGATGGGAGCCAGCATTTATTGTTATTGTAATACTGTACAGATTTTAATGTAACTTTTCCTTTTAAAATATTGATTTCCTTATGTTTTGAATTGCAAATTAGTCAGGAATATCATTTCTAAATAAGCTTTGTACTTTGAAACATATGGGATTAATAAACAGAAGAGTAGTAGATTTTAAACAGTCTAGAGCTGTTAAACATAATTTCTTCTGAATCATTAACATTATGTTCCATATGTTCTAGCCCAGAGCTTCCAAGCTTTTCAAAAGGAAAATTGTACCAACGGAAAAATCAGAATGAATATGTGCTTCTGTGTTAACCATGTTGACTGCACACTTTATTCCCACCTCATTAATAACTACTGCTGTTCTGCAACTTATTGAAAGAAAGAAATCTTTATAAAATCTGGGAAACCACCAAACAAAGTCTCATGGGGAATTGGGCAAGCTTAGAAGACCCGGTTAGGACCACAGGAGGGTGCCTGGCTGGCCCGAGGGAATAAAGTTTTTTCCTTTTCCTTTTCTCCTTGCTGCAGCATTCCCTCCTTGCATTTGGGGGTGTCGGGGGCAAAAACTTTCACCCATGCACCCCACCACCCCAGTCAACCCGGATAAGAGCATTTTCTCTTATCTGCGGATTTCACTATCCGCGGGGGATCCCAGAACCAACCCCCCCCCTCGGAATATGGCGGTCCAACTGTAATTATTTTTGCTTCTTGCAGTTTTATTCTCAAGAACGTTGAATGAGTTGGCCCCTTATGACTGATGCATTTGAACTCTGTATGTGAAATAGTACTTGAATTGTGATGTGTGCACAAATAGGGTGGAAATGCCCTGCCCAACTGTGACTCTTTAAGTTCTTAATAGTAATGATGCTTCATAAATGGAGTCTTTTTCCTGCCAGATTTCTGGTTTGGCCAGCGAGTATTATGGCTCAAGGCATGACTCAACAATTATAGAGGCAAGGTGTGTGAGGCATCTTTCCATACATTATAATGCAACTACACTTTGAGACCAAAAGGATTGTTTTGGTATACGTATTTAGCCCCACAAGATAGTCTCTGTAGAATTTGCAGGCCAGGTACTTTAAAACTCTAAATTGTACACTTTGCTACATTTATGCTCAGAATGAATGGAGAGTGTATATAGGACCAGGAATATTAGGCATCATTTAGATAACAAAAGCAGACCAATGGTAAGTTTGGTCTTCTCATTTGTATTTTATTTATTTTATATTATATATATACTTTCTAACTACTGGGCCCAGGGCGAGCTACTGTCCTGTGCTTCTGGACAGTTGCTGCCAGAAGTAACATAATTTAAGAAACTGGTTGTGTAAGACTGGGGTGCACAGCCACAAAGAATTCAAACAACAGCTTTGTCCCCGTGCTGCTCCACAATATGTTACAAATTAGTACATGCAAGACAAGTCAATATAGTTCTTAAGGAATCATATAGGATTATTTCTGGCTGCCTGAAACCTACCCCATTGAAAAATTCTATTACAGTGGTACCTCCAGTTACAAGTTTAGTCCATTCCGAATGCATGCTCATAAGTCAAACAACTCGTAAGTAGAGCAGCCGTATATAAAAAAAAATAAAAACTTTAAAAAAAAATTGTAAGTAGAGGAGACCACATCTAACATTTGCAAGGCAGCAGTTAAAACGCCAACAGTCTTTTGCTCTTAAGTCGAATTGCTCATAAGTAGAGCCGCTCTTAAGTAGAGGTACCACTGTACAGTGTTACATCATTTTACAAGTAACTTGGATTGCAAGTATCTAGCAAAGCAAGCAAAAATTTTACTAATATTTTGCCTTGTTTTGAGAGCATTGCCCTGGGTTGCGAGCAAGGCTCACGTCATCGCAGGCCCTGTGCTGTCTGGGAGTGACTTTCAGGCCACGTAGTGGGCCTCTGCGAGGCCTCTGGAGCTCGCCTCACACCTGGTGCTGCCTTGAACAGGCCTCCAGGCCACGCAGTGTGTATGTGCTGAGCTTCTGAGGCCTCAATGTACACTGGAAGTGACTTCCAGGGCTCTCCATGAGCCCGGCGATGCCTGGAATGGGCCTCCAGGGTGTTCAGTGAGCCCATCCATGCCGAACCAGGCACTGACTTGAAGTGACTTCTAGGCTGTGTGGTGGGCCTGCATTGGGTTTCCAGAGTGCACCCCAGATCAAACGTTGCCTGTCTGTGGCCTCCACAGTGCACCCCAGGCAGCACCGGGTGCAGGGCGAACTCTGGAGGCCACTGCAGCTTCCAGCCAAAACAAAGTTTTCCATAGGAAACAATGAAAACGGGATTGCCAGAACAGATCAGGTAAGTTTCCATTATTTCCTATGGGAATATTTGCTTTGATATAGGAGTATTTTGGTTTATGGCCATCCTTCTGGAATGGATTATGCTCGTAAACCAAAGTACTACTGTATTTGTCTGGCATTGCCCCTCCAGAAGTATGCCAAGTAGTGCTAGCAAATAATGTAATTACTAATATCCAAACCCATCCACCTCATGGATGCTAACCTCTAAATAATGATTAAAATCATGAAAAGGTTTTCTTCACACATCTCAAGCTCTAAATAGTGAACCAGAAGAAGACAGGCTAAACCTATGGAGAACAAAAACAACACACCTTGCTGAACTGATAAATGTTGAAGAGGACAAGAAACTAGCTGGATCAACTGAAAGTCAATTGATGGACTTGAAAGCAGAAAGATCAAAGAATAATCAGATAAAATGGAAAACTAAGCTACAGTCGATACCTTAATAGGCCACTAATAAAAATAAATTTAGATCAGTTTTTCTATGACTAAAGAAATGCAATCAGTCCAGCGCTTATGTACATGTAATTTCGCCCCCACCACATGAACAAGAAGATATAGCAAATGGTCAAAATATTACTATTGAAGTAGCCCACTTCTGATAAAAACAAAACAAACAAAAAACTCAAAACAACAACCCTAATCTATGTTAATATTTTCATTTGTTTTAATTTTACCTATACTTCATACATGTCCATATAATTTTAAATTTTACAAGGATCTGATATTAAAGAAAGACTGCCTGTGCGATTTAGTCTCTCTCTCTCTCTCTCTCTCTCTCTCTCTCTCTCTCTCTCTCTCTCTCTCTCACACACACACACACACACACACACACACACACACACACACACACACACACACCTTGCAACAGATTATAAGACTATGAAACATTACATCATCTGCCAAATTTATACATAATGAATTGCAATCGTACTGTTAATGTCATTTAAACATTTTGGAATTGAGAATTATTACCTCAAGTTCAGAATGAGAATAACAGCCTTTCACAAGAAGCCCAGTTCAGGAAGCAAGGTTGTCGGGCAAAAGGTCCCTTCAAGCTGTTCCACCCAATCCTGGAACACCCTAGTCGCCAAACAGTTGCACGATTTTGCAAGTGTTGGTAACTAAATCTTGCAGCTGCTGTGCCTCATTTCAAGTTGTCATTTCTAGACCATCCAGATTTCATTTTCAGCTCGCTTGGCATAGCTATGTATTTTCCTAGTTATGCTTTCCATTGTGTTGTGTGTGGGGCAATTAAAAAAAAAAAAGCTTCTTTGCTCTTGAGGGAAATCATCAGGCCTTGGAAATTGTAAAGAGCTTCTTGGTGACATCAGTTGTTATGAAAACTGGTTTGGGTGAGATGAGGTTAGAGGAGAGGGTTGTCCTTGTTAAAAATAGTGCCCCAACCAAGACATTTTTACATTTGATACCCCTTTTGGCAGAAGACTAGTATCAGTTTTCAACTGAACTCCCGGGAAAACTTGCAGGAATTTCCTCCAAAAAAAGGGGGGGGGAGACACAGTTTTTTGTCCACAAATAGGTCTTATTGGTTGAAGTACCTCAGTTTACCACAAGAATGAGGAATGCATGTTATCTTCATGAGTTGTTGGCCCACAGATCCCATCATTCCTTCCCTTTAGCTATACTGGCTGGCCCACAGATCCCATCATTCCTTCCCTTTAGCTATACTGGCTAAGACTGGTTGAAGATTTATTTATTATTTATTTATTTTTAAAACTTTTATACCGCGCCTACTTCCCGAGCGGGAACTCAGGGCGGTTTACACAAAAACACAAAAGGCAAAGAAGAGTAGCAGCGGCAAGGGCAAACTTACAGCATATGGGGGAGGAAGGAAAAGGGGGAAAAAAAAGGTACTCTAGTCATTATTAAACGTGTCCCTGAAAAGGAGGGTCTTCAATCCTTTCCTAAAGGACGCCAGCGTTGGGGCCTGCCTCAACTCGCTGGGTAAGTTGTTCCACATAGGTGGCACCGCCACCGAGAAGGCCCGCCCACGGGTACTTGTCTTGCGGGCCTCCCTCAGGGGGATCGTCTGCAGCGAGAGGGCCAAAGATGAACGGGTGGGTCGGGCTCGATCTGATTGTCGGTAAAGCCGCTCTGCCAGATAAACAGGGGCCAAGCCATGGAGGGTTTTGTAAGCCAAAACCAACACCTTGAACCTTATTCGGGAGGCAACGGGCAACCAGTGGAGGCGGACCAGGATGGGAGTGATGCGGTCGAAACGACGCGCACCAACCACCAGCCTGGCCGCCGCATTCTGGACCCGCTGCAATCTCCGAACAAGGTTCAAGGGGAGCCCCATGTAGAGAGCGTTGCAATAATCCAGCCTCAACATGACCAATGCCTGTACCACAGTCCTCAGGGAGCTCTCGTCAAGGTACGGGAAAATCTGGGCGATTAACCTTAGATGATAAAAGGCCGACCTGGTCACGGCTGACACCTGGAGCTCCAGGGTCAGACCCGGATCCAGGACGACGCCCAGATTCCTCACTCTTTGCGCCAGCTGGAGGGCAGACCCGTCCAGACTGGGAAGAGGGCCACAGTACCCATCTGGGCCGCCCCCAAAGAACATAACCTCGGTCTTTCCGGGGTTGAGCCGGAGTCTGTGGGTCCTGGTCCAGTCCAAAACTGCAGCCAGGCAGCGGTCAAGGGTCTGGGCGGCCTCCACTGCACAGGTGGTGAAGGAGAGATAGAGCTGCGTGTCATCAGCGTACTGATGACAGCAGACTCCAAAACTCCGGATGATCTCAGCCAGCGGCTTCATATAGATGTTAAAGAGCATTGGGGAGAGGGACGACCCCTGAGGCACCCCACAAGAGAGTGTCCAGGGAGCCGACAACTCACCCCCCAAGCTCACTCGCTGGGTACGACCCTCAAGAAAGGAACGGAGCCAGCCAAAGGCCGAGCCCCCAATTCCCACCTCCGAAAGCCGCCCCAGCAGGATACCGTGGTCAACGGTATCAAAAGCCGCTGACAAGTCGAGGAGGACCAGCAGGGTAGAGCAACCCCTGTCGGCCCCCCTCAACAGATCATCGTGCAGAGCGACCAGGGCCGTCTCAGTCCCATGATGCGGCCTGAACCCCGATTGGAAAGGATCCAGGACATGGTTCTCCTCCAGGAACGACTGGAGACGCAGGGCGGCGACTCGCTCGACTACCTTGCCCAAAAAGGGAACATTGGCTATGGGACGGTAGTTGGACATATCGTCCACAGCCAAGCCAGGTCTTTTAATAATGGGCTTCACCACCGTCTCCTTCAGCAGACTGGGAAAGATCCCGTCCCTGAAGGAGGCTGAGGCAATTAGCGAAGCCCATTTTGGCATGCTCCCCCCTGTGATCTTGATCAACCAGGACGGGCAAGGGTCGAACGGAGAAGCCGCAGGCCTGCAATGCCCCAGGGCCCTGGAGGCCTCCTCAGATGTAACAGACCCAAACTCAACAAACCGGGGCGACCGGGGCGGCCCAGTATCGGCCATGCCGGGGGCAGGATCAGAGCAACCGGCGTCCAGCTCAGAACAGATGGCCTCTATCTTGGTTTTAAAATAGGCTGCGAATGACTCACTAGTGAAATCACTAGGAGGAGGCCGAGGCGGACCAGGATTGGTGAGGTCTCGAACCACCTGGAACAACTCCGTGTGGCTATTCGAGGCCTCACCAATTCTCAGGGCAGCAAAAGATCTCCTAGCTGCCCTTATCGCGTGAGAATAGCGACTGGTCAACGCCTTAACAGCAGCCCAATTTGAAGCCGTCCGAGCGTTCCGCCATCTGCTCTCTAGCCTCCTCCGTTCCTGCTTCATTGCCCGCAACTCCTCAGTAAACCAAGGAGAGGAGCGGGCTCGGCACCGGATCAGGCGCTTGGGGGCGATCCGATCGGCAGCCCCGGCCACCTCCTCAAACCACCTTTGGACCAGGGAGTCGACCGGATCGTCATCCAGTCCATCTGGTAAAACCCCCAGGGCCTCAGAGAACCGCACAGGGTCCAGGAGCCCCCGGGGGCGGGCCCAGATGGAAGGGCCCTGCCCCCCGCAGGGAGGGGTGGCGATTGCCAGGGAGAAAGTCAGCAGATGGTGATCTGACCATGACACGGGACGGACCAACAGGTTCCCGACCCCCAGATCAAAGCCCGTCGATGTGGAGGCAAAAACCAGGTCCAGGGTATGTCCTCCCTTGTGAGTGGGACCGATGACAAATTGGGACAGGTTCATGGAGGCCATGGACTCCATGAACTCCAGAGCTGCTCCCGACAGTTCAGCCCCGGCATGCACATTGAAATCCCCCAACTCGGAGAGCTCTGGGAGGGAGAGTGCAGGGTCGCGGGGAGCTCGGTACACAAGCACAATCCCGAACCTGTCCGTCTGTCCCACCCACAAGGTGAAGGCATTCAAGCCCTGGACTTACCAACATCGCGGATCTGCTGACATAAAAGGAATCCCTGTGCACAATGGCCACCCCACCCCCCCGCCCGCCCCCCGGCCTACCCAGCTGGTGCACGGAGTAACCCTGGGGCCGAAGCAGCGAGAGGGATGCCCCTCCCCCCTCGGGCACCCAGGTCTCCGTAAGAAATGCCAGGTCGGCTCGCTCATCCACGATCAATCCTAAAACATCTGGGAAAGTAAACTGGTTAGCAGCTATTACATTTTTGTGTGTGTGTGATCAGCGGTGTGGTCCTAATCATGTTTTTCAGACATTGGTCCCTTTTTATTACATAAATAAGTCAAAATTGTAGAAGCTAAATAGAAAACTCTAACCCTAAACCTAACCCTCAGCAAGGTTTGTCTTCAATGTGCTTTAACATTTTCTCTTGGATGAGGCTTTCCACCATCTTCCCTGAGACAGACGTAAGGCTAACCAGCCTGTAGTTTCCCGGGTCCTCCTTCCTTTTTTAAAAATTGGTGTGACATTTGCTATCCTCCAGTCCTCCGGCACTGTGGCCATTTTAAGAGGCAAGTTGCATATTACCGTTAAGAGATCCACAATTTCATTTCTCAGTTCCTTAATAACCCTTGGGTGGATGCCATCTGGACCCGGTGACTTGTTAATATTCAATTTATCAATTAAACCTAAAACATCCTCTCTTTTAACCTGTACAGCAGTGCTCCCCAACCTTTTTTTTGCTGTGGACCGGCAAATGCTCGACAATTTTTCCGTGGCCCGGGGGGGGCATGCACTCCTCCACGCCCGTCCCCCTCCCACACACACACACACACACACACACACACACATTCCCCTCCCCCCACTCGCTGCAGCAAAGCGGCTCCGCGAGAGGACCGTTGGTTGCCAAGGGAAATACGCCTAATCGGAGCAACAGCCGCGGAATATTTTAGACCGGGAGTTCTGGGTGGGGGAGAAGGGGAGAACGAAAGACAGAGGGCGAGAAAACAAAGTCTTAGGGACTAGAAAACCCAACCTGAGAGCGCCGCATCAACGGGGCTTCCGATCACCGTAAAAGCAGGTGGAGATAGATGCGCAAGTGGGAATATTAATAACGCCTCCCCGGGGAGCCGATCATTAATCAAGCGGCCGCGGGGGAGGGGAGGCTGGTTGGGGCGTTCCCAGGCACTTTCTGGAGAGGCAACGTTTTCACACACACACACACACACACACACACACACACACACACACACACACACACACACACACACAC
>JAHTLZ010000015.1:27729994-27771328 GCA_023846285.1 Phrynocephalus versicolor | reverse complement strand
CACACACACACACACACACACACACACACACACACACACACACACACGGGTTCCCATTCTGGACCTCCTGCCTTCTTGGCCCCGCTTTCCCGTCCGGCGCGGGGGAGGCTTGCCAAAGGCGATACTAGGGATCCGGGCAGCCCCCCCCAAGCATTGCTCCTGCTCCTGCCGCCGTCGCCGCCGTTGGCAGGGTCCTCTCCGCGCCCGCAAGGACATCTCAGGAAATATTGACGGCACTGCGGAGGGGGGGGCGAACCGGGCGGGCGGACTCGCTCCCCACGAGCTGTCAACACGGGTCGCTGGCATCGGCGGCAGCATCGGCGAAGGGGGGGGCGGGAGGCAACCAAAGAGAGCCCGCCGGACGCCCCGCCAAACGCAGGCGACAGCTGATGCCGGGAAAGTCTTCCTGCCGCGATCGCCGCTAGCCCAAAGCGGCTGGGCATTAGCCCCGCTCCTACCCTGGCCCGGAATACCCCCCCCAACACACACACACACACACACACACACACACACACACACTCCCCTCCCCCCCACCCGCTGCAGCAAAGCGGCTCCGCGACGAACCCCAAAGGCGGAGGAGCGGCGGGCGCACGGGTGACGACCCTCCCCCACTCCCCACCCTCCGGGGTCCGTCCGTGCGAGTGAGCCCTCCGCTGGCCCCCCTCTCACTCGGCTCCGCCCTCTCTCCCCCTCCCCACAAGCCACGGGGCACGAGGAGGAGAAGGAGGAGGGGGTCGCGGCGGCGGGGCAGGGGGGATTGCAGGGGGGAGGCGGCGGCGGGGGGGGTTGGGAAAAAAGAGAGATCGAGAGGCAGCCTCCCCCCCGCCCACCCTCCTTCGCGCCTGATCTGCCGCCGCCGTGGCTGCTGCTGCTGCTGCTGCTACTGGTGGAGGGCGAGGAGGAGGAGGGCGGCGGCGGAGGAGGATGCGCCGCAGCCGCCGGCGGGCGGAGGAGGGAGGCAAAGGCGGCGGCGGCTCGTCCTGTGCTCCTCCAGCCTTCTTCCATTGCTTGCCGGGGGAGAGAAGAGGAGGAGGAGGAGGAGGGCAGAGGAGGAGGAAAAGGGGAGGCAAGCTGTCACGCCGGGCGCTTTGGCGGACACAGCAAGGCTCCTTCCCGTGACCCCCCCCAGCCCTCCCTCTCCGCCCTCCACACACACACACACACACCAAGAGGGAGGACAGCGAGAGAGGGGAGAGGCTGGCTTACCGGCGTCCTGCCTTCATCCGCGCCGCGACAGAGAACCCTCCTCAGCGGCCTCCTCCTCCTCCTCCTCCCTCCGCCGCCGCGGCCGGGCCGCCGCCACCCCCATGGCTGGCGGGCCGGTCGGTGGGTGGGCCGGCCGCTGCCACCGGTTGCTAAGGGTCGCTCCCGCCTGGCGGGCAGGCGCGCGCCGCCTCCGCCTTCTTCAAGCCCTACTGTTCGTTGTTCCTCCGCAGCCCCCCAACGCAACAAGCCGCCTGCCCATTGGGCAGCGGGCCGCCCCCCAACAAGCGCAGCGCTCATTGGCTCCCCTGCCTCCTCCTCCTCCCTCCTCCTCCCGGGGCGCATGCTGAAGAGATCAGGGACGGAAGGGAGGAGGAGTTTCCCCTGGTTACCTCAGGCGGCCCGGTGCCGATTGGTCCACGGACCGGCACCGGTCCGCGGCCCGGGGGTTGGGGACCACCGCTGTACAGTATTTGGTTTAATTCTTTAGTCAAGAGGGGCCGTTCCGGCAGCGGAATCTGCTCAAGGTCTTGTGTTGTGAAGACAGATGCAAAGAACTCATTTAATTTCTCTCCAATTTCCAAATCCTCCTTTACCTCCCCCTTTCCTCCCTCACCATCCAGAGGGCCAACTCGTTCTCTGGCAGGTTTTCTACTTCTAACATATTTAAAGAAGCTTTTGTTATTTCCCTTTATATTGCTAGCCATACATTCCTCAAGGTCTTTCTTTGCTTCTCTTATCATCTTCTTACATTTCTTTTGCCAGAGTTTGTGTTCCTTTTTAATTTCCTCATTTGGGGAGGATTTCCATTTACTGAAAGACCTCTCCTTGCACTTTAGAGCCTCTCTAACTCCACTCGTTAACCATGATGGCGCCCTCTTGGACTTAGATGAGCTCTTTCTTTGTGGTATACACTTGTGCGGGGCCAATACTACTGTTGTTTTAAAAAGGCTCCATGCATTCTGAAGAGACTGGATTCTTTTTACCTTCCCTTTCAATTTCTTTCTAACTAGTTTCCTCATCTAAGGGAAGTTTGCCCTTCAGAAATCAAGGGTTTTTGTGTCTGATTTGCTTGACACTCTTCCCCTGGCATGCATGGCAAAGGAGATTGCAGCATGGTCACTGTTCCCTAGAGGCTCAGTGACATTCACGTCCCTGACCAGGTCCTGAGTATCACACAGTATTAGATCCAGAGTTGCCTGTTCTCAGTTGGGCTCCATGACAAGTTGCTCTAAGGCACAGTCATTCAGCAGGTCGAGAAACCCGGGTTCTCTTTTTTGCCCCGAGCTCACGTTGACCCAGTCAATGTGGGGATAATTGAAGTCCTCCATGATAACTATCCTGTCTCTCTTAGACACCTCCTTGGTTTGTCTCCTCATTTCAAGGTCCCCCTCAAGTTTTTGATCTAGTAGATGATAGCACACCCCCACTATCTCATAGGTCCTTGGACCTGGTTGTCTAAACCACAGTGATTCTATGGTGGAGTCAGACCGCCCATCAATCTCCATTCTGCTGGATTTTACCCCTTCTTTGACATAGATGGCCACTCCACCTCCAACCCGCCCCTCTCTATCCCTTCTAGAGTTTATAGCCTGGGATTGTGTTATCCCACTGGTTCTCCGCATTCCACCAGGTTTCTGTTATGGCTATTATATCAATGTTATCCCTAGCTACCAAATGTTCAAGTTCTCCCATCTTTGCTCGGACGCTTTGAGCATTTGCATAGAAGCACCTGTACAGTGGGTCCCCCAAGAACAGCTGCTTCTTTGTTCTCCCCCCTCCCAGCTTTTAATTCCAGTAGACAAACTACCACACCCCATTATTCTCCCAGTGCTAATGCCTACTATTTCATCAGTTTGTGGTTCTCTACCCTCTCCAACTTTGTTCCATGGGGATGAGGTGTTCTGATCCGGATGCCACTTAGCTCCTGTTGGCTTTCCCCGGTTATCAGTTTAAAAGCTGCTCTGCAGCCTTTTTGATGTTGAGTGCCAGCAATCTGGTCCCATCATGGTTCAAGTGCAACCCATCCCTCCTGAACAGGTTTGGCTTGTCCCAAAATGTTCTCCAGTTCCTGACAAATCTGAAGTCCTCGTCTCGACACCATCGCCTCATCCATGCATTGAGGCTTCTGAGCTCTGCCTGCCTGCCAGGTCCTGCATGAGAAACAGGCAGCACTTCTGAAAATGCTACCTTGGAAGTCTGGGACTTCAGTCTTCTTCCTAATTACCTGAATTTGGCTTCCAGGACTGATCGCTTGGCCTTCCCAAAAATCATTGGTACCAACGTGCAGCATGACCACTGGCTCCTTCCCAGTTCTCTCTAACTATCTAGATTTCTTGTGATGTCTTCAACCTTTGCACCTGGTAGGCCAGTCACTGTACGGTTATCATGCACATCACAAATTCATCCCTCTGTATTTTTAATAATCGAATCACCTAGTACAAGGAGCCTCTCTCCTGCAGCCTGTTCATCTACATCAGGGGTGTCCAAACTTTTTGCAAGGAGGGCCAGATTTGGTGAGATGAAAATGTGTGGGGGCTGACCATTCAGCCTGAAGAGGGAAGAAGGGGTCTGGCATCTGCCTCGTGGTGCAGTGGTTAAATGCCTGTACTGCAGGTAAAACTGCTCATGACCTGGGGTTCAATCCCAGGTAGCCAGCTCATGGTTGACTCAGCCTTCCATCCTTCTGAGATCTGTAAATTGAGTACCCAGCTTGCTGGGGGGTGGGGCAATATGTAGCCTGCATTACTGTAATTAAAACTGTAAACCACCCAGAAACTACTTGAAGTGGTATGGTATATAAGCAGAACACTTCGCTTTTTTACTTTGCAATTGCTCTGGTTTCCAGGTGCCCATGGGCTCGGCGGCTGTTGCATGACCCAGGAATCGGCCCACATGCACCCAAGACACACCACTGCTCATATATGCTGCCCTCCCTTGCAAGGAGGTAGGGAAGACGCTACAGCAACGGAGCCAGGAGCAGGTAGGCAGGATGGGTGGCTGAGGGTGTGGAAGGAGGCTGGGAGAGCAGGCAAACCATAAAACTGCTAGCTGACATCCCTAGCCAGCACGGGGAAGGGCCGGCCGGCGGGGATGAGTGATAGGCTGAGCTGGCGGGGAGAAGAGGCTGAGGGCCACTCAAAATTTTAAATTGGGCCGCATTTGGCCCCCGGGCCGGACTTTGGACATGCCTGATCTACATGCACCTCATCAACGATATTAAGAGAGAGGTCTTCGGTTCGTTCCTGTTGTTTATCTTCCTGTATCTCATTAATTGTGATGAGAGAGAGATCCTCAAGTGAAACACTTAAGAACATAAGAACATAAGAACATAAGAAGAGCCATGCTGGATCAGGCCAAAGGCCCATCTAGTCCAGCTTCCTGTATCTCACAGCGGCCCCACCAGGTGCGTTTGGGAGTGCATGAGACTAGATATCTGTCTCCTGATACCACTCCCCTGCATCTGGCCCTTGAAGTAACCCGGTTTAAAGCCTGGAGACTCCACATCTCCATCATGGTTTGTAACCTGTGATGGACTTTTCCTCCAGGAATCTGTCCAATCCCCTTTTGAAGGCATCCAGGCCAGATGCCATCACCACATCCTGTGGCAGGGAGTTCCATAGACTTACAACGCGCTGGGTGAAAAAATATTTTCTTTTGTCTGTTCTTACTCTCCCAGCCCTCAATTTGAGTGTATGCCCCCTAGTTCTGGTATTTTGGGAGAGAGAGAAGAGCTTCCCTCTATCCACTTTACTCATACCCTGCATTATTTTGTACGTCTCAATCATATCCCCCCTCAAGCGCCTTTTTTCCAGACTAAAGAGGCCCAAATGTTTTAGCCTTTCTTCATAAGGGAGGTGCTCCAGCCCGGTAATCATTTTAGTCGCTCTCTTCTGCACCTTTTCCAGTTCCACTATGTCTTTCTTGAGATGCGGTGACCAGAATTGTACACAATACTCCAGGTGGGGCCTTACTATTGTTTTGTATAATGGCATTATAATGTTGGCTGTTTTATTTTCAATCCCCTTTTTGATAATCCCTAGCATGGAATTGGCCTTCTTCACGGCTGCCACACATTGGGGAGACACCTTCATGGAGCTGTCCACCAACACACCAAGATCTCTTTCCTGATCCGTCACGGATAACTCAGAGCCCATGAGTTGATAAACGAAGTTTGGGTTTTTTGCCCCAATATGCATTACTTTACATTTGGTTACATTAAAACGCATTTGCCATTTCTCAGCCCACTCCCCAAGTTTGGAGAGATCCTTCTGGAGCTCTTCACAATCTTCTCTGGTATTTACCACACGGAAAAGTTTTGTGTCATCTGCAAACTTGGCCACCTCACTGTTTATCCCTGTCTCCAGGTCATTTATGAACAGATTGAAAAGCACCGGTCCCAGGACAGAGCCCTGGGGCACACCGCTTTTCACTTCTCTCCATTGCGAAAATTTCCCATTGACACCTACTCTTTGTTTCCGGGATTTCAACCAGTTCTCAATCCATAAGAGGACCTGCCCTCTTATCCCCTGACTGTGCAATTTTCTCAGCAGCCTTTGGTGAGGGACTGTGTCAAAAGCTTTTTGAAAATCCAGATAGACTATATCAACCGGTTCACCCAAATCCACGTGCCTGTTGACCTTTTCAAAAAATTCTAAGAGGTTTGTCAGACAAGATTTACCCTTACAGAAGCCATGCTGATTTTCTCTCAGCAAGGTTTGTTCTTTTATGTGTTTTAAGATTTTCTCTCGGATGAGGCTTTCCACCATCTTCCCTGGGACAGATGTAAGGCTAACCGGCCTGTAGTTTCCCGGGTCACCCCTCCTTCCTTTTTTAAAAATTGGTGTGACATCTGCTATCCTCCAGTCCTCCGGCACTGTGGCCGTTTTAAGAGACAAGTTGCATATAACCGTTAAGAGATCTGCAATTTCATTTCTCAGTTCCCTAATAACCCTTGGGTGGATGCCATCTGGGCCCGGTGACTTGTTAATCCTCAGTTTATCAATTAGTCCTAAACCTCCTCTCTTTTAACCTGTATTTGATTTAATTCTTTAGTCAAGAGGGGCGGCTGAGGCAGCGGAATCCGCTCAAGGTCCTCTGTCGTGAAGACAGACGCAAAGAACTCATTCAATTTCTCTGCAATGTCCAAGTCTTCCTTAACCTCCCCTTTTCCTCCCTCACCATCCAGAGGGCCAACTGGTTCTCTGGCAGGTTTTCTACTTCTAACATATTTAAAGAAGCTTTTATTATTACCCTTTATATTGCTAGCCATTCGTTCCTCAAAGTCTTTCTTTGCCTCCCTTATCATCTTCTTACATTTCTTTTGCCAGAGTTTGTGTTCCTTTTTATTATCCTCATTTGGGGAGGATTTCCATTTACAGAAGGACCTCTCCTTGTGCTTTAGAGCCTCTCTAACTCCACTCGTTAACCATGCCGGTGCCCTCTTGGACTTAAATGAGCTCTTCTTTCTTTGTGGTATGCACTTATGCTGGGCCTCTATTATTGTTGTTTTAAACAGGCTCCATGCACTCTGAAGAGATTGGATTCTTTTAACCTTCCCCTTCAGTTTCTCTCTAACTATTTTCCTCATCTGAGGGAAGTTTGCCCTTCGAAAATCAAGGGTTTTTATGTCTGATTTGGTTGACACTCTTCCTCCGACATGCATGGCAAAGGTAATTGCAGCATGGTCACTGTTCCCCAGAGGCTCAGTGACATTCACACCCCTGACCAGGTCCTGAGTATCACACAATATTAGATCCAGAGTTGCCTGTTCTCGGGTGGGCTCCGTGACAAGTTGCTCTAAGGCACAGTCATTCAGCAAGTCGAGAAACCCAATTTCTCTTTCTTGCCCGGAGCTCGCATTGGCCCAGTCAATGTGGGGATAATTGAAGTCCCCCATGATTACTATCCTATCCCTCTTAGCCACCTCCATGATTTCTCTCCTCATTTCAAGGTCCCCCTCAAGGTTTTGATCTGGCGGACGATAGAATACTCCAACGATCACATCACTCCTTGGACCTGGTAGTTTAACCCACAGTGATTCTATGGTGGAGTCAGACCCTCTGTCCATCTCCATTCTGCTGGATTTTACCCCTTCTTTGACATAGATGGCCACTCCTCCTCCAACCCGCCCCTCTCTATCCCTTCTATAGAGTTTATAGCCTGGGATTGCTGTATCCCACTGGTTCTCCACATTCCACCAGGTTTCTGTTATGGCTATTATATCTATGTTATCC
Organism: Phrynocephalus versicolor; assembly: GCA_023846285.1. Classification (NCBI taxonomy): domain Eukaryota; kingdom Metazoa; phylum Chordata; class Lepidosauria; order Squamata; family Agamidae; genus Phrynocephalus; species Phrynocephalus versicolor. Next base: position 27,763,889 of record JAHTLZ010000015.1, on the reverse strand, counting down.
CTAGCTGCTAAATGTTCAAGTTCTCCCATCTTTGCTCGGAGGCTTCGAGCATTGGCGTAGAAGCACCTGTACAGTGGGTCCCGCAACAACAGCTGCTGCCTTGTTCTTTCTCCCGCACAGCTTTTATTATCAGTAGACAAACTGTCATATTCCGTTATTCTCCCAGTGCTAATACCTGGTACGCCATCTCTATGTGATTCTCTACCTTCTTCAACCTCATTCCCCGAGGATGATGTGTTCCGAACCGGATGCCACTCAGCTCCTGTCGGCTTTCCCCCAGTTATTAGTTTAAAAGCTGCTCTGCTGCCCTTTTGAGGTTGAGTGCCAGCAATCTGGTCCCATCCTGATTCAAGTGCAACCCATCCCTCCTGAACAGGTTTGGCTTGTCCCAAAATGTTCTCCAGTTCCTGACAAATCTAAAGCCCTCCTCTCGACACCATCGCCTCATCCACGCATTGAGGCTTCTGAGTTCTGCCTGCCTGGCGGGTCCTGCACGAGGAACAGGTAGCACCTCTGAAAATGCTACCTTGGAAGCCCGGGACTTCAATCTTCTACCTAACAACCTGAATTTGGCTTCCAAGACTGACCGCTTTGCCTTCCCAACGTCATTGGTACCAACATGTACCATGACCACTGGCTCCTTCCCAGTTCTCTCTAACAAGCTATCTATATTTCTCGTGATGTCTGCAACCTTTGCACCTGGCAGGCAAGTGACCATCCGGTTATCATGCTCGTCACAAATCCATCCCTCTGTATTTCTAATTATAGAATCCCCTAGTACAAGAAGCTTCTCTCCTGCAGCCTGTTCATCTACATGTACCTGATCTTGTGTCTCATCAATAGTGATGAGGGAGAGATCCTCCGGTGGAACCAATTCTTCCTCTATGTGTGCCTCATGAGGTGTGCTGAGGGAAAGAGCCTCAAATTGATTGTGCAATATGAGACTCTCTGAGCGATCCCTTGTCCTTCTACTCCTTTGAGTCACATTCCTCCACCCATCTACCTCCTGAGTTGGGGCAGTGACTTCCTCCTCAGAAGTGTGCCCCGTCTCCTCTTTGACCTGGATAGTCTGTTCCGCTCTGTCCAGGAACCTCTCGAGCTCCTCAATGTGTTGCTGGTCGGATATGCGAGCTTCTAGCTGCTGGACCTTCTCTTCCAAAAGCGCAACCAGTTTGCACTTGCAGCAAATGTAGTTCTGTACACGCTCTGTCAAAATGACAAACATGGCACAAGTACAAGTACTTGTTCCTCTGTGCATTCCTCATGAGGTGTGATGAGGGAAACAGCCTCAAATTGATTCTGTATCTGTAATTTCAGACTCTCAGAGTGATCCCTTGCCCTTTTACTTCTTCAAATCACATTCCTCCATGCATCTACATCCTGAGTTGTTGGTGTGACTTCTTCCTCAGAACTATGCCCTATCACCTCTTTTACAGGGTAGTCTGCTCTGCTCTGTCCAAGAAGAGTTCAAGCTCCTTAATTTGTTGCTGGTTAGATATGCATGCCTCCAGCTGCTGGATCTTCTCTTCTAGTAGTGCAACCAGCTTGCACTTGCTGCAAGTGTAGTTCTCCATGTGCTTTGACAGGATGACAAACATGGCACAAGTGTTGCAAGTAACTACAGCTTCTCCCTCAGAATCCATTGGGCCTCAAACATTTAAACTTTTAATACCTTTCTATCCAGTAAGAATATTTCATTCCTCTGTTGTTTATATGAAATCAAAATGGGTGAGGCTGACCTACCTTGGGGGGGGGGAGGATTAGTGTGCCTCCACCCCCTGTTCAGAGAAAGGATTAGCCTGGCTCCACACACCCCTGCTTACTTTGTTTGAGGAAGTTTCTAGCTGCTTCCTTTGTTTGAATAAAGGTGGCTCTTTGAAGTTTAAATTAGCAGAGGCCGCTAAAGCAGCTCTACTCCAACTACAAATACCCCAGAAACTTACCAATGCTCACTTCTTTCTGTTTCTTTGTCTCTCTTTCCTAGCAGCAGCTCTTGGGATCACATCCAGGCAAGAGTCTTACATTGACCACAGTTTTTGCTAGCCAGCTCTTGCAAAATAGTTTCTTATAGAATCTCTTCTTTTAATAAGAGCCATAGTACTGAATAATTAGATCATAGAATCATAGAGTTGGAAGAGACCTCAAGGGCCATGCAGTCCAACCCCCTGCCATGCAGAACCCCCCATTACAGTATTTCCAACAGATGGCCATCCAGCCTCTGCTTAAAACCTTCCAAAGAAGGAGACTCCACCACACTCCGTGGCAGCACATTCCACTGCCAAACAGATCTAATTGTCATTAAGTTCTTCCTAATGTTCAAATGGAATCTGTTTGAAACCATTGCCCCGAGTCCTAGTCTCTGAAGCCATGGAAAACAAACCTGTTCCCTCTTCAATATGACATCCTTTCAAATATTTAAACAGCTATCATATCCCCCTCAGCTTTCTTTTTGAAATGCTAAACATTCCCAGTTCCCTCAGCGTTCCTCATAAGACATTTTTTCCAGTCCCTCTATCATCCTGGTCACCTGCAAATTTAAATAGCATACTCTCTATTCCTTCCTCCAAATCATTAATAAAGATATTGAATAGCACTAGACCCAGAACAGAACCCTAGTCAAATCTCTCCAAGCTAAAGAGAGGCCATTTATGATCACCCTTTGGGTGCGATCAGTCAACCAATTACAAAACCACCTAACAGTAGCACTATCTATCCCACTTTCTACTAACCTCTTAGCAAGAATACCACAGGGAACCTTATTGAAAGACGTACTGAAGTCCAGATAAGCAATATCCACAGCATTCCCCTCATCTATCAGGCTTGTAATTCTTTCAAAGAAAGAGATCAAATTAGTCTAGCATGACTTGTTTTTAACAAACCTGTGTTGACTTCTTGTAATAACAGCATTGTTTGATAAATAATTACAGACTGCCTGTTTAATAATCTCTTCTAGGACCTTTCCAGGATTTGAAGTCAAGCTAACTAGGCAGTAATTATTTGGGTCCTCTTTTCCCGCCTTTTTGAAGATGGGAACATTAGCCCTCCTCCAATCGATGGGGACTTCCCCGGTCTCCAGGACTTCTCAAAGATTATTGCCAATGGTTCTGAAATTATTTCTGCTAGTTCTTTTGATATCCTTGGGTGTAATTCATCTGGCCCAGGAGACAAATTCATTTAACATTTCTAGGTTTTTCTGTACTACCTCTCTACCTATTCTATGTTGCAATTCCCATCCTACCTCATCTACTCTTTGTCCCAGTAGATCTCTTTCTTCCTTTTTGGAGAAAACTGAGGCAAAGAAGGTGTTGAGTAGTTCTGCCTTTTCCTTGTCTCCTGTTAGTAACTGGTTATCATCGCCACACAGAGAGCCTATCATTTCCTTATTTTCCTTTTGCTGCAGACATAACTAAAGAAACTATTTTTACTATCTTTAATCTCTCTGGCAAGTCATTAGGGCACACACATGCAAACTACAACACATGTACAAAAACACAAAGTGCCCCTCCCCCTCCCCCTTCCCCTCCTGATTGCAACCCCCCACAAACAAAGTGCCCCCTTCCCCTCCCGGTTTGCATAAAACCCAAACAAAGCACCCCTCCGCTCCCCTTCCCCTCCCAATTGCAAAAACCCACAAACAAAGCACCCCTCTCCCTCCCCTCCCCATCCCAATTGCAAAAAAAAAACAACAACCCACAAACAAAGCTCCCCTTCCGCTCCCACTTGAAAAAAAACAAACAAACAAAGAACCCCTTCCCCTCCCATTCTCCTTCAGCAGGGGCTCCCAATCGCAGAAAAAAACCCCACAAAGGCAAGTTTTGGGTTTGAAAATAAGGGATTGTGGTCACAGTATCCCTGCCCCTATCACTTATTGAGCATGCTTGGTGCTTTGAGCATGCTCAATAACCGCCCCCAACATGGCAGCGCCCATACAGCTACCTCTAACATGGCTGCCGGTTTTGTAATTGTCACATGGTCACAGTATCCATGCCCTTACCACCTATTGAGCATGCTCAGTGCTTCAAGCATGCACAATATCTGCCCTCAACATGGTGGCACCCATGCAGCAACCCCATGCCATTCAGATTATTTTTAAAAAATATTTTTAAAGATGCCTAAAAATGTGATTTCCCGCCTAATACGGGAGACTTCACAGCTATGCATCAGTTCTAACTGGATTGTAATTAAAGAGGAATGGAATTCCAGGCCAACTGCGTGTGAAGGCCCAAATGTGTCTGATCCTCCATTTAGGCATTTCTCTATGACATCAGCATCTTCAGAAAGATTATTTTCAAACCTCTGGAAGGACAAGACATGATAGTTTGAGAAGCATTGACTTCCGTAAACAACACTTCAAATTAATAGCACAGATCTCCTGAGATGTCAGGATGCACTCTGACTGTATTTTAAAAGGCATCCTCCCAACCCAACCCTTTCAGCACAAGCTTCAAGAGAGAGAGGGACTCCCAGTCTAACAGAAGGTGGCAGCAGAAGCACATGGAATCTAGTCCTAAGCCACTCAAAAGAGCACACACAAAAAACCCTGGCATATAGTAGCAATACCCCAAAGATCCATGACTTTATCTCCCTCATAAGAAATTGATAATCTACTGGGAAGCTTTGCTACACAGGGATCATAGATTTCAACAAGCCTTTCACGGGAGATCTTAATGGGTTGTGCTCTCAACCATTGACACACTGACACAACAGTGATATTTATTGGTGTGGGGAATATTACTCCAACTCCTTCATGCCTCTGCGAATCAAACTGGAGAATACATGTAGTGCATTTTTAGAAGAGGTACCTTTCTCAAATGTGAAAAATAGGTGTATGACATAACATGTGATCTTTCCAGTGTTTGTGTTTTACATTTTGTTATGTTTTGTTTAATGAAAGTAAACACTGGCTTATTTAGGACATCTGATTGGTGAGGCGTGCGGCTGTGAGGAAATCCTATAATGTAGTGGGAAGGAAAACAGATTAATTGGAATATATATTCATGACTTCAAATTTGATCCAAATCTAAATGCTTTAATTATCTGCCTGTAGCTTTTGCTAGGTGGAAAAGACTAGAGACACCGTCAATGCGATTGCATCATTTGTACACCAAAAGACTGTACAGTTCTCCCAGCATTTATTGATTTTAAATTATTTCACCACTTTGTGTCACTTTTGACCTTCAGGTATGTTGAACTACAACTCTCATCAAGTGGATCATGACACACATCAGTCCCACTGACGTCAAGGAGTCTTCTATACTTTACTTGAAAGGAATAGTGGGAATAAGGCTCACATCCCATCTGATGTCAGCTTCCTTCTCTCTCTCTCTCTCTCTCTCTCTCACACACACACACACACACACACACACATACACACACAGAGGAATTTCTTTTTTAAAATAAATTTTATAAAACAATACAAAATACAAAATACACAACATATATAAAACAGATTGAAATAAAACTAAACAACAATGCTCCCATCCACCAACGGGACCTCTTAAACAATACTATCCCTTGTTATCCTCCCTTCCAGAACTGGATTGATTGCTGCACTGGAACTTTACCCTTATTTCTTCCAAGCACATATTCAGTAAATCTACCCTGTATATCATAAAAATATCTCTTTTTAACTCTCCTATTTAATCTTTAAATTACATGTCAATTTGTCATTTAAATCAATGTTCCATTTCTTTAGAGGAAAAGCATGTAAAGGGTGATGGATAGAGATGAGCACGAAACGAAAAGGTAGCTTTTGTTTTGCTTCATTTCTTTTCTTTAGTAGTTTTTTTCCTTAGTAACTAATTTTAAAAGTAGTTTAATTATGAAACAAAACAAAACGCTATGCTCCCCTGTTTCCTAGAGGCATAGGGATGGGCAGGGGAGCTTCCTCAAGCTCTTTCCTGTACACCCTTGACATTTGGAGAAGTTTGGGTGTCAGGGGGCTGAATTATGAAGCTCCAAAGGGGCTGCCCCTAGGGAAAAAAATCTAAATTAATCAGGAAGCTGCAATAGCCCCCCCTCCCTGCACAAGCAATTAGTGGCTTCACCAGCTTGGCTTCCAAATTCCAATTCAAATGATTCAAACAAAGTACAATAATCCCCCGCCTATCATGGAAGTTAGGGACCCGACCCAACCCGCGATAATGGAAAATCTGCAATATGCAGAGGCTGGGTCATGTCAGGACTGGTGGGCCTATCTGGGGCCTCCTACACCTACACTTACCTGAGGCCGGGCGCTGCCCCAAGCAGGCCTCTGACAGGCTTCCCGGGCCTATCAGAGGCCCCAGAAGCAGTTTCTGATGAACCGGAAGTCACTTCCAGAACCAGAAGTGATTTCCGGTTCACCGGAAACCGCTTCTGCGGCCACCGACAGGCCCAGGAAGCCTGTCGGAGGCCTGTTCAGGGCAGTGCCAGGTGCGGTCCCGTGATATCCTGGGGACGCAGTATATGAACCGCAAAATGGCACGGGACCACTGTAATTCGTTATGTAATGTAATGAAACAGTATTTTGTTTTTCATTTTGTGTCCATCTCTAATGAGGGGTATATCCCCATGGGTTGAGATGTAGGCATGATCCAGTCCTTATCTAGTGATTTTCCTAGAGCCTTGGGGGAACACCTATCCCAATAAAAGAATACGTTTGAGGGGACTGACAGCGAGGTTGCTTTACATGGTGACCAATTGTTTGGGCAACTATGCAGTCTCATCCGGATATTTTGGAGTAAGGCGCACCCACCCTCACCAACCATGAATTGGCTCCCTTTGTTTTATTGTTTTGAGAATTGCACCCCTGGCTGACTGATTCTGCTCTGCTGCTCCTTGCCAGAGGCATTCAAACAGTATAAATAGAAATAACACAACAAACAGAATGAAAATAAACATGAGTAGTGAAATGAATATAATCTTAATGAGTCTCCTGTGACACAAAAGTAATCTGTATGAGTGACTAATAAATGGATGCAATCCTTTAGAGCAAAAATGGGCAACTCTTTTGACAATTTGAAATGCTAGGGGGTGACCGTCAGAAGGGTAGCCTGCTAGTCATGGTCTGAGTGACGATCTTCCATCTTCCTTGCCTAAATAACATTGTTGGTAAATAGATATATTGATAGGTAGACTGATATTCATACGTTCTACTTCTTTCCTGCATCTTCTCCAAAAGGTTGTTCATTCTTTGCTCTAGAAATGGTCAGTAGCATGCTTTGTCTATGATAGCAACTACTGGATCCTAGAGGATGTGTTTAAGTAAATAGCAACACCCCAGTCATCTGCTACTCTAAATACCAATAATTTTCTTTCTTTTTCCCTCCTTGCACATTTCATCTTACCTGGGGTGGGTGGGTTCAGCCATCTTCTTGTAGGCCAGCCTTCCCCAGTCTGTTTGCCTGCCAAATGTTTTGAACTGGAACTCACCAGCCCTATGTGGCTCACTGGGTTGGTCCACCTGATTTTGGAGCCAGTGGCTGAGAGTTGGGTCTCCACTCTTGCGAGAGGGATCTGGAAAGATTCCCCCAGAGCATGCGTGACTGATAATGTTACATGGTTAGCCTCCCATAAGACCCTGGGCAATTTACAGAGTCCCAGAGCATCCCCAGAAGGACAGATTGACAAATCATGTTTGAATGCAACATGACCGCTTGTAAGTCTTATCGTTATTAGGCAATGGCCTGGGATATTGGAGGAATTGTCTGCAACATCTGGGAGCACTAGGTTGTAGATGGCTTCTTTGAGTATGGGCAAGAAGGGCAGAACCAAGGAACTGTTGCCAGAGAGGAATTCAGACATTGTAGGGGAAGGTGCAACACAAGATACTGCTGAAAATGAGAAGTGCTTCCCTACTACAACCACAGCAGTATACCTATCCCAGAGCTCCGCCATATATAACTGCTTACAGGTGACAGCCTATAGCCCACACGCTGGAAAGCCACTGATCTGCCTGACGACTCCAGACTTAGCTCTTGGTGCTAATTCTGGATGTGCTGTGGCTCACAGACTTTTAAGTGAGACAAAACAGGAAAACCATAAACCTTGTGACCCCATGGCTAGTCATGTAAATGGATGGTGTGGTATGAAAATGAGAAAACGAATGGAAATTGCAGCAGGATTGTAGGGTATGTGTCTGTTTCTCCCCTCCCTGCCCCTGTGCCATGTAGTTGCATGAGATTTTAAAATTGTTCCAATAATGTTATTTTTTAAAGTTTTTGCTAATGACATGATTGGCCTTTCCAGTTTATTGTTACCATGAAAGGCATCGGAAATGCAGATGTGTGTCTGAATACTTATGCCTGCAGCTACCACCGTTAAATATGAAAGGAGGGGAAGATGAGGGAAGAAATCAGGAGATAAGCAGAGTGCCCAGAAAGCATATGAATCTGGTACAGTTCAAGACTGTGTTTGTCACACAGCTCCCACTATTCAAGAAGTGGAAACAGGCAGCTAAATCAGCTACACAAATCCTTCTGGGCACTTGGGCAGCCCTCCGGTCCACTGGTTTGCCTTGCTGCTAATGAATCAGCCTCTTTTGCAAAGTTACCTCCCCAGCTTGTTTACTTGGAGGCCAAGTGCTTAAGGAACAGGGTGCTCTCCTTGCATAACAATGATCCCTGTTTTTCAGATGGCTTCCCCCTTTGCTCTCTTTCTTTCCTATTTGCTAAAGGAGGCATCTGCATGCAAAAGTCCCTATATCTGCTGGGAACGTCCAGGAAACCATCCTAAAGAACATGGGAACATTTCCATTTCAAAGAAGAGCTGGCACTTTGTACTGCCAGGCCTTCAAAATGCACACACGTGACAGAAGAAAATGTAGTTACGAATCCAAGAGCGTCAAAAGAGCCAATGGATGCAGTCCAGAGATACAATGGACAGCAGTGACTTACAGGCTGCACACAACCCTACCTATTTTGCTGTGTGTCCAGCTATTACCGAGATTCTCTCTCTCTCTCTCTCTCTCTGTGTGTATGTGTCTGTCTGTCTGTCTGTCTGTCTCTGTGTGTCGGTGTCTCTGTGTGTGATTAAAACACAGAATTAAATGAAAGTGTATGGCCTGTGTGGATTTTTGTTTTGATGTTTTATCAAAGTCTTGCAACTAGAAATTGACTTCCACTCACTTCCAGCTTTGGTAGGAAAGGATGGTGCGACCTGCAGTGGATCCAGCAGGTAGGAATTTGCTAGAAATACTGACAGTTGGCCAGTCCTGATCTGGTCAATCTAAAATGGAGGGGACATTCTTTTATCCATTTTTGGTTCACAAAGGAAAATCCATTTAAAACAGGGGTCCTCAAAGTTTTCAAATAGTGGGCTGGTCCACCACCACCCCAGACACCACTGGGGGCCAGACCAGAGTCCAAAACAGAAAAAGGCAGACATAGAAAAAAGGGGGGAGGGGCAAGTGGGTGGAGCCCCCAATGCTTGGCCCATGATCAGTGTGTCTCCGGGCCCCAGCAATGCCTCCTGCTCCGGATTGCCACCCTGAGATGCTGCTGCTGGGATCCCTCTGCTGCACTTCTTCCTCTTCCTCCTACAGTAGCAGCGGCTGGAGCAGCTCTCCTTCCTTCATTCCTTCATTGCATCGGGAAGGAGGCGGCAGCCGAGGCACACACAGGCCCCTCATCCCCTTCTAGGAGTTCCATTTCCCCCTCGGTCACCCGCCGTCCATCCCTCCATTGCTCGGTCCACTTCCGTGACTGCTCCGGCTTGGAAGGCTGGCTGGCACTGCCTCCACCTGCCCCCTTCCCTCCTCACAACCACAATATCACAGGTGGCAGTCACACATGGAAGGCAGGTGGGCAGGGTGGAGGAGGAGCAGGGGTGGGGCCTTGGGACCATGGAGGGAGTGGGAGACCTTGCTGCAGCCCTTCCATTTTAAATTGCCCCGCTCAGCTGCAGCCGGTGTCCCAACCATCTGGGCAGTGGGTGGGGTTAGTGGGGGACCTTGCTGTGGCCCTCCCACTTTAAACTGCCAAACTAGCCAGCATGCCAGTCATCTGGGCAGTGGGTGGGGGGAGTGGGGGGAGTGACATAGCCCACTGCTTTGAACTGCCTCGGTAATAGAAACAACTGCAGAGGCTGGCTTGCTTGCAAAGCAGGGGGTAGGTGGGGGGGTCTGCGGTTTGTCCCAAGAGCCAAATTCAGGACCCTGGGGAGCCGCATCCGTAGTTTGAGGACCTCCGATTTAAAGGCATACCTTGGTGTACGATTCCCCCCGAAAAACATCCATTTACGCAGTTTTTTCATGGGGGGAAATCCCCCCCAGGATGCACTGCGCCCCTGTGCATTTCTGGTTTACGAAATTTTTGGAAGACAAAACGTCCCAGGGAACACATTAAATTTGTCAACTGAGGCATGCCTGTATATCCACTGGACACTACCCAGCATATCTAATTAGCTTGCTAATCAGAATATCATGGAACACTTTCAAAAACTGTGTGATAATCAAAATGTAGTAGATCTCCGCAATTCCTACCATCTACCAGGCTGGTTACAAAGGTTTTATAAAAATGAGATAAAATTAATCTGTTGGAATTTGTTCTTGGGAAATCCATACTAGATTCTAGTTACCACTGTATTGTTTTACAGTTGATTTCAGACTGATAACTGTAATCTGCTTCACAATTTCCTCTATAATCCATGGCCTACAGTTCTCTGATTCCTCCTTTTTACCATTTTTTGAAGATAAGGACAATATTCGCCCTCCTCCAATCATCTGGCTCTCCACCCATCCTCCATGAGTTCAAGAAAATAATAGACAATGGCTCTGAGGTTCTCTCAGATGCACTTTATCAGGCCTTGGAGGTTGGAACTCATTCAAGGTAATAAGGTATTCCTTGACTATTTGCTCATCCATCTCAAGCTGCAATCCTGTCTCCTCCACGTGTACTTCTCACTTGGCGGGAGGGCCATAAATTGTCTTTTGCAGAATGACTGAGCCAAAGTGGGAATTACAGTAAGCAATTCTCTTCATCAGTTATACTCATGTTTTTAATCCCCATTGAGTTGCTGAGCCACAATTTCTTTTCTGTCCTTTGCTATTCATACATGTGAAGAATGCTTCCGCCCCTTTCATTTACCTCAGCTCATTTTCAGCTTTTGTCCTCCTCCACAATTCATGCAGTTCATTGCCACGTGTCTGTACTCTACTTTTTGTGGCCTGGCCTTCTTTCAACTTCATATATCTGTCTTTCATATTTAGGTCTTTGAGCTTTTATGAAGCCACATTTATGAAGCAACAATTCTGGTTGGAATTGTTTATAATAGTGTCTTTTTAAAGAAGCTTCCACCCATCTTAGACTCCTTTACATGTTAGGCTCTCCTGCCATTGGACCTTACATTTTTCTGAGTTCATTAAAATTGGCTTTCCTAAAATCCAGCATACACATGAAAGTACACTCTGTTTTTGCTTCCTTTGAAATCAAGAACTTGAGAAGAACATGGTCACTTTCCCCCTGAGTTCTCCTTACTGCCACTTCATCCACCAAGTCATCTGTCACTTAGAATCAAGTTTATGATAGCAGATCCTACAGTTTCTTCCTCTGTTTTTCAAAGGAGAACATTATCAGCAACATGAGCCAGGAATTTCTTTGGGCCAAGAGCCATTTGCTAAACATGTATGCTTGTTTTCTATAAATGACTAATTAAAATTTGGCAGTCTAAAGAAATTTTTTACCTTAAAGGCTTAAATGAAGATTATTCCACCATGCATATGTATTCAAAACAGGACATTTTCAAAATGGCAGAGTTTGGATGCTTAACCATGAAGACTGTTCAAGTACAAAAACATATAAGTAAACATTAAATGACAAACAATAAAATTGCACATTTATAATTACACTCAGGTAGATCTCACCCTTGAAAAGTCTAATATCAATTTTCAATGACATCTCTTGATATATTTTTAAGTATTTTTACCCCACCTTTCTCCATGGAAAAGGACCCAAGGCCCAATATACAGTCCATTGCATTTAAGTAGAAGTTGGCACAAAACAGAAAACCGATGGTTCATTTCATTCTGTCTCACCCCCCCCCCCCCCCAGTTCGTTTCATTTTGTTTCATACGGATTTTTAAAACAAAAATTTGTACGAACCAAACACAAACGAACTGGCTCCGCTTACCTGGACCACCGACACCACCAACACGGCCGGGGGACCGCTGATGCCGACAACGCCGACATCAGGGGACCACCGCACAGTTAGCTGACAAAGCGAATAATGAATAACGAAACAAATTAAAATTCATTTTGTGCCCATCTCTACTTATAGCATTAGAAGGCAATATTAAAATTAATAATTGATAACATAGTGTCAATTTCTATGTGACAGCTATGAAAACTGACTTTTGTCTTGCCACCATAGCCCAGACATATGAAGAATATGGGAGATTGTTGTCACATATACCACATAGGCAGTACTTGCCAGATGTTCCTGCAGCTCCTTTAATGTTGCTGTAGGCCTCTTGGCAGCCTCCCTGAGCAATATTCTTCTAGTCTCTTTATCAATTTTGCAGGGATGTCCAGTTCTTGGTAATGGCACTGTTGCACCATATTTTGTCCACTTGATGATGACTGTCTTCACTGTGTTCCATGGGATATCTAACACCTTGGAAATTCTTTTGTTCCCTTCTTCTGACTGATGCCTGAGATGCCTCTGATGCTTTGGAAGCTCTTTGCGGACCATGGCTTCTGATGTAGGGTGTGACTAAAAAAATGTTAGGAAAGACCTACCAGCACGCCTTGGGTCCTTTTTACAAGGAGAAAGGTGGGGCAAAAATACTCTAAAATAAAAACAAACAAATAAACAAACAAACAAATAAATAAATAAATAAATTTGAGATTCCTCAGAGGCACTTTAAATAATGGTGGGTGTGTACTAACTCCTACTTAACATGAGTCTGAATGAGAGTTTTTTTTTACTGCTGAGCACAGCTACATCCCCAGTTATAAGAGGAGTGCACTCATATGCCACCATATATTTCAGTTTTTTATTTTTCCTTCCTTCACCTAAAAGATTGCAGTTTACAGTTCAATTGAGTTGTAAAGTTCATAGGTCTCATTAAAGATGGAACAAGTTCTGAAATGATTTATGTTTATCTCATTGATTTACACCACAGACACTTGACGTTTTAACAGGGGTTTGTAAACTTTTTGATATCCACTGTATGTACTTCAGGCAAATAAGGCAAGCTGAAGCATATAGGCCCACATTTAAATTGCATCAAAGATCAGCTTCTCATGGCCCATTCTTCAATATCTTACTGGGAAAATATAAGTTTTTCCTAAAATATAAGTACCATGGATGAATTAATTAAAAGCAACGAGACCAATGACAAAGCTTTTGCAGAAAATCAATATTACATGTCTTTCAGCTCTGTCCAATGCATATTTATTTAACAATCCAATGAAATTCATGGATCCACTAGACACAGGCACGTCCAAAATTTGACCCTCCCGATGTTTTGGACCACAACTCCCAGAATTCCAAGCCTAGATTGCCAATGACAAAGGACTGTGGGAGTTGTGGTCCAAAACATCTGGAAGGCCGAAATAGAGAGAGAAAAAGAACAACCTATTAGTGGAGGTAATGTCTCTGTGATTTCCATAATGCTACTAGGATTTCTGGAAAAGCTTATTCTTCGTTTATTGCCCTCATCATGTTGCTGTGTTCTATTTGCTTTTGGTCACAGTAATGCCATCTGTGACAAGCGCAACATGCTGCATAGTACTGTATGTATACTTGGAAAATGGGGCATATTTCCAGGAAAGTAATACAAATGCAACCAAAGTAATTGTTCATTTAAACAAAAAGACATGTATGAGCAGATCATAATTACTAGATCATAGTTACTTTTTTGAACTACATGTCTAGTGCATATACAATAATAATGGGTGTGGTGGCTCAGCGGACTAAGGCTCTGAAAACTGTTGGCTACAAATTTGGTAGCTCGGCAGTTTGAATCCCAGGTGCCACACAGCAGAGCGAGCTCCCGCTGTTAGCCCCAGCTGCTGCCAAACTAGCAGTTTGAAAGCATGTAAATGCAAGTAGATAAACAGATACCGCCGTAAAAGGCGGGAAGGTAAAAACAGTGTTTCCTTGCAGCCATGCTGGCCACGTGGCCATGAACTTGCACAAGACTGGCTCTTTGGCTTGAATACGGAGATGAGCACCGCCCCTAGAGTCGGACACGACTAGCACACATGTGTGGGGGGAACTTTTATCTTACCTCTTCCTCTCTAACTCCCAGACGACTCCCAAAACTGAAAGTAGTTGCCCCTTTACATACCCTGCTGCCATGAGGCGACAGCGAGCAAAAACCACTCCCTGGTTCCCAAGCCAACCAAAAAAACACCACCAATGTATTCCTATGGGCACCCTGTTTGGCACAGAATAACTTGGCCCCCATACCCCAAACCTCTCCAATTTTGGGGTGTTTCAAGGGGAGACCTTGAGGAAGGTCCACAGTCATTTTCATGCTGGTAGGTGCCTGGGAACAGTATTTTCATGTACGGTACTTTAAAATTGCAAATGTTTTTCTATTGGGGGCACTCTATTTGAATAACTTGGCCCCCCATTCCCTAAACATCTACAAATTTGGGGTGCTTAAAGGGGATAGCTTGAGGGAGGTCCACACCAATTTTCATGTTGCTAGCTGCCAGGGAACAGCATTTCCAAGCACAGAAAATGGTGATTAGAAATGTTTTTTTCAGGGGTCACCCCATTTGAAGTTTAATAACTCAGCCCCTCGAACACCAAATCACTCCAAATTTGAAGGGCTTAAATGGGAGAGTCCACAGATTGAACTCTCCAAATTTGGTGTCTCTGGGACCCCAGGGGGCCGAGTTATGGAAAAATGAATCAGTTCATTTCCATGTAAAAAATGCAGATTCATTTCGTAAGTAACGACATGCTGCATCGTTGTTTCATTTCATTTCATTTCGTTAGCTAATAAAATGACAAAACGGCATGTCATTTTTCATTTTTTGCCCATCCCTAGGGCAAATAAGTAATGTTTTCAAGCTCTGGTATGAATGCCTAACACAGTCCCAAGGGTGCGGTAGCTGTGGTCAAAAATGTTCTGTTGGTTTCAGTTTTACCTATGTCCTATACTGAAGCACTTGGAGAATGTTCTGTTCTCATAAAGCTGAAACTAATGTGCAAAAACAGATGGACCCACAACATGTTAGCCTTAAAGGATCCTTGCAGGGCTTAAAACAACATTGCTCATGACCTGGATGTGGCTTCTCACTTTCTTTCCAAATCCAAACCCTTGGCAGCAACCATCCTGGCACACCCCTCATCGTTTCGCTACTCTGGGGTTGATTACCCTGCCTTTCTCCTTAAAAAGGACCCAAGATGGCTTGCGTCATTGAAAGATAATATTTAAAAGCTAAAACAGTATGCATACAAATACTAAAAAGAATCAAATACCACACTAACAGTGGTACTGTATATAAAGTGTTTATTTCTTTGTTCAAAATATTGTTACTCCACCTTTCTCCTTGGAAAGGTCCCAAGGTGGTTTACAACACTGAAGGATGTTCTACAAAGTTGGAGGCAATGAGTGCAGAAGAGTAATCAGGAACACCGAAGACAAAATTTAAGGATATGGACAAAGATTGTGAAGAGGCATCTTACATAATTAAAAAGGCAATATTAAAGCTTATTTATTTATTAAGTTTATATATATTTATATACACACACACCCAACTTTCCAAAGGAACTCTGGGTGGTTCACAACAAGAAAATCCATACAATTCAGCTACTCAAACAAATGTAAAACAAACCCAATCAGTCAGAACATTAAAATCATTAAAAACATAGGATATACAATGGCAGCGAAAAAGAAGGGAAACGAGAATAGGTTAAACCACCATTTAATCATCATCATCATCATCATCATCATCAACAACAACATCAAACAAATAAAAGGGGGTGAGTAGCCACTCTGAGATGGAAAACTGAAAGTGGAATAACACAAGTTGCTCTACAAATTCAGACCCAGCCATGTACATAACAATCCATCTAAAACTCTTATGAGAAAGGTCTTTGCCTCCTTGTGGAAGGAAAACCCTACTTTTGTCTTCCATGCCTGCTTTGTTTTTGTTGCATCTGTCCATCCTCCCCACCCCCAGTGGTTGACCGCTTCTATTCTCCACAGACACCTCTTTACAACAGGCTAGCTTTTGTCCCCAGATTGCTGCAATTACCCTGGGACCTGGGATAAAACAGGCAATTGCAATTTCAAATCTTGAGGACTTGAACAATGTCAGTCATAGAGTTGTGACTTTTCCCATTCCTTAAACTCACTGAAAATTGTGACATATTTGTTTCTCGCAAAACACATGGGCACAATAATAACATTAACCTGGTCTATACCGGGATGTGCCTTTGAAAAAACAGAAAGCTGCAAATCCAGGCCTTCTGATGAGGAAAATAAGCATCAAATAATGTGATTATTGCTCAAATAAAACATAGCCAGCCAGACAAAATGGCAACAACCTCATGTTTGTTTCCCTTATCTCAATTCTGGAACTTCTCACAGGCTGGGACACTGAGAATATGGTAAAAGTATTATAAGAAGATTTGCTCTGTCTCCTTGCTCTACCTCTTTCCTGTAACATATGACATCAACTGTCTACGTCAGTGGTGGTGAACCTTCAGCCTCCAGATGTTTTGGACCACAACTCCCAGAATTCTGAGCCTAGATTACCAATGACAATGGAATGTGGGAGTTGAGGTCCAAAACATCTGGAGTGTTGAAGGTTTGCCACCACTGATCTATGTTGTTCCATATGATGGTTGCTACACCAAGTAGAGATACACCTTACTTCAACATTTCTGAAGGACATATCTTGCTATGGTCACAACTACTGTATGTATGCCACCACAATTGTCCTACTGCCCATTCCCAGCCACCAACTAGCCAAATGAGAAAGAGGGCATAATATTTACACCTCCAGTAGTTGGGCTCTAAGAGCAGACTATTTTGTCTTCCTCAGTCCACCAACTCCATCAATGAAACGTGCAATGGAAACCTCAATACAGTAGTCTGCAATGTCCATCGTCCACCCTTTGTTTTTCCTTTGTTCATCACAGAGGAAATTGAAAGCAAAGAGCTTTTCAACCCATTTTTATTAGCTTTCAGGCATCTTCTATCTCAGGCATGGAAAGTATGCCAGGAACGTGGTGTATTCAGAATGTGTATGTGTGTTTCCTTCTTGGTACTATTTTCCATTTGCAAAGCAGAATCAAAGGTACTTTTGGGACACACAGTTCTATGAATGCATATTTGCGCTAAGCCAAAGGTCTTCAGGATGACAGCGAAACCCTGCTTCTATGTTTGGAGATCAGTTCAGCTGAGGCAGTTTAGCCAAAATAGGGAGAATAATGTAGTGCTCAAAATGAAAGCGTACACATGCAACGTGAGTGAATGAAATGATCGTGGAGAAAGTTCTTTGCTGGAAACGCTGGCAAGCAGCTCCAGAGAGCGTAACACAAACCATAATAGGTATGTGGCTCCTCTGCTTTCCATATTTGTGGCACGTTGCTTGCTGGAGCTGCTTGGAGCCTCAGGCATCTGGATGAGCAGTAGCATGTTACACCTTGTGATCAGCTTGCTAATAATACACATGCACAGATAGTGACATCAAAACATCCCAAACAATTTTCTTGGAGGCTGTGCTGTGGAAAAAGAAAATTGTGCAAGCAATCGTCTGAGTGCCGATTCCTTGCATGGAAAAATCTGCGTGTGAATTTCCATGAAGGAGATTTCCTGTCGCTCTCTTAATTCCAAGATGGAGTCAATCTGTCTCTGCTCTATCGATGGGGGTTCTTTTGAACCTTTTATTTCTGGTTTTGAAGATAAGGCTGAACCTCATGCTATGTGTAGCAGTATTTACATCCTCCAAATGCTGCACAACAGCATTACTCATGGGTGCACACACACACGCACATGCACACACAGATGCACAAACGCAAGACGAGTCCTGCTGTCCTATAACCTGCCAGTGACAGGATATAGAGGCAGCCTGTGCAGCCTGTGGAATGATGCAGTTCTTTTATTATATTTTATTTTAATTTCCATGCCATCTTTCTACCAATTATGGGGCCCAGGGAGCTCACAAATTATTACATGACAAACCAGTTAAAGCCACAGTTACTGCATTAACAACAGTTATATTGGAATGTTAAAATAATTACTAAGAAGGGTTGAACGCACATTAAGAACTGTTTTGGAGACAGACAATTTAATATGCAGCATCAGCAATTAAGACTTGTCACTGCCCAATTAGCTTTTGAAATGCTGCTTCAAAAGTATGGTAGAAGAGAAATGCAGCCTGAGGCTGGGTGTGTGAAATGGAATGCACCCCTTTGAACTTTAATGCCAAGTTTTTAGTGCAAACCATTGATAGATGGGCAACTGAAAAGGAAGAAGGCTATGAATAAAAAAAGTGAGGAGAATGGCAGATGGTTTGTGCCACTGGACCTGGTGGTATCCTCAGAAACCTCTGAAGGTATTGTGGAGTTTTGAGTTTCTGGTAAAATTCCTTTTTTCTTACACAGTAAAAGTACAGAGACTTACAGAAACAAATAGCTGCCAGTTCCCTAGATAGTGCCTCTTTTTCTCGTTAACTGGCACTTAATGTCTCATTTACTCACTTTGAGACATTGGTAGGAGAAATATTTTAAAATTCTTTACTAACAGTTGCTTCAATTACAGACATGCGAATGCTGCTTTCTTTGCTTCACAAATGCTTGGCAATCTACTGAACAGATCAATGACATATACAAACAACAGCTTCCAACAGACCAAAGAGAGGGAAAGAGAAGCTCAGCAAAGAGGCATGGGTCTCTTCGAATTCAGAAGGTAGAAAAAACAATTGGTTAGCCACACAACCCAGAAAAGTCCCTCCCCCTCCCCCCTCAAGCTACAGACATGTGAGGTTGCAAACAAAGCTGCAGCCTGCAACTGAAGGGTTGATGGAATGTTGGAATTCAACGCTCATACTTGTGGTCACCATGAGCATGACTGGGCTGTGATGTCAGTGAGAGTGTGAAGCCACCTCTCAGCTACTGCTGCTGCTTTTCAACTAGTCCAACAGTTCTCCTATCATTTTGTTGATAGCTGAGTAGATAAGCAGGATCTGTCTGATTGTACGATGATACTCTCATCGTGCTTGGCAGCAACAGATAGAATCTGAATGCACTTCTAATTCATTTTATGCAGTTTATGAATTCAGCATGGAATTAAGTCTGAGAGCCCAGTAAGGCCCAGAGGGCAGAGGATTGGGAGAAGAAAGATTGATCAGTGTTCCTCGAGTAATTTCAGTCTATCCAGCACAAACTGAGGTGGCAGTACAGGACAGTCATAACTCAGTGAAATCTTTTTAGGAGAGGAGAGAAGCAGGGCCAAAGGTTTGGTGTCTCTTGAAATAAGAACAGCTTTTGGTTTCTAATTATTCCACCACAAAGTGGCTTTTGTCTGCAAATGGCATTCATTCTATGACATTTGCAATATGCCTTGTTTCAGGGGAAACCAACAAAACAGTCCTAAAGATTAATAAGTTTCATTTGGTATAAGTTTTCCTGGACTGCAGCTTGCTGTTTCTGGTCCATGAACAATACACATTCAGATTCAGTTTCCTGTGGGTAAGTCCATTGATGAGGGTCTGGAGGAAATGTCTTGAGGGTCTGGAGGAAATGTCTTATGAGGAACGGCTTAGGGAACTGGGAATGTTTAGCCTCTCTAAAAGAAGACTGAGAGGGGATATGATAGCTATGTTTAAATATTTGAAAGGATGTCATATTGAAGAGGGAACAGGTTTGTTTTCCATGGCTTCAGAGACTAGGACTCAGGGCAATGGTTTCAAACTACAGAAAAAGAGATTCCATTTGAACATTAGGAAGAACTTCATGACAGTTAGAGCTATTCGGCAGTGGAATATGCTCCCACGGAGGGTGATTGAGTCTCCTTCTTTGGAGGTTTTTAAGCAGAGGCTGGATGGCCATCTGTCGGAAATATTGTGATGGGGGTTCCTGCATGGCAGGGGGTTGGACTGGATGGCCCTTGAGGTCTCTTCCAACTCTATGATTCCATGATTCTATGATTCTATGATGAGAACAAATGTTCTGTTGGGTTCCGTTCTTGCAGGACTTGTGCAAGAACGAAACCACCCCAAAGAAGCCATGCATGCAGTGGCATCCTTATTTTTGCATTCTCTATGGCCATTTTGTCTCTCTGTGTTGTGCTTTGGAGCAGTACAAAAAAATCTTACTCCACGTCCATGGTGCAACAGCTGAAATTTGTCTTGACCACGCCCCCGGATCGGGTGCTAAGCGAGACAAATATGTACCTGGCGCTGGGGAAGGGTATTTCCTTGTCATGGTTTGTTCCCGGTTTCTGCTCCGAGACAAGACACCATGAGGTAACAACTGTCACGCAACAAAACATTCGTTTCTCTCAGAAAACTGTGTCCCAGGTACAGCCACCTTTTTCCAAGGAGAAAGATGGGGTAAAAATATTCTAAATATATTAAATAAATAAATAGATGGATAATAAATAAATAAATAAATTTGTATTGAAGAGATAACGTGGAAATGTCTAATCAAGCACAACTATATGATAACTAGACATGGGCACGACTCAGCAAAATTGTTGTTTCCGTTTTCGGTTTAACGGAAACGGTAACAATAATTACGCCGCTCCAGCTCGAACCCGACCCGAAAAAAGAAAAATTGGGTCAGGTTTTTCGTTGTCGTTAATGGCATCGCGGCGATCACGCAATGCCATTGCCAAGCAGCACAGAAAAAAAGTTTTAAAAAGTAAAAAAAAAAAAAAAAAAACCACGACTCCCGGCCAAAAAAGCAGGCAAAAATATGCCTGCCTGAGGACACCTACCAGAGGGGTGGTTTCTGGGGGTGGGGCGTCCCCGGCCTTCCCCCCCCTCCTGTCCTGGGCTGCTTGCACCAGGCTGGGGGGGGTCATCCTCGTCGTCTGTCTCGCATGCCATGCGCTGGGGGGGCATCCAAAATGGCGGCCGCAATATTTATTTTTAAATCGTGGTCCAAAAACCCACCAAAGCACAACAGAAACATGTGAAAATTAGGTATTTAAAATGCCTGAATTTTTATAGTAGCAGCAGTGGGTTTTTTTATAGCAGTAAAAGGTCGCACTGATTTTATTTTATTTTATTTTTTATTTTTTTAGACCTGCCCATTTGGGCTGGGCATGGGATGCGACCATGCAATTTTTTTAAACCATTCCACCAATGGCATGGCTAGGTTTTGACTGACACTTCCAGTTGTCGCAGTCGGGTCTGGATGTGTAGGAGGGTGGATGGCTGTGTGGCTGGCTGCTGCTGGCTATTCAAATTTGGAGGGAGACTGGAGGCTTTAGATTTAAGTTAGGCAGGCAGGGAGGGAACTGAATTTAGAAAATAATTTCTTTGATTCCCTGCAGCTTTGTCTGTTGAAGGGAATAGCAGTTTATTCTTTATTTCTTCTCTGGCAGTTTGTGAGGATTTTTTTCTGATATTGGCTAAAGGGGGAGGTTCGACTGGGAGTGGGAGGTGTGGATTTATTTTAAAAATATATTATAATATATACTACCATTTATTTTCTATTTTCCCAACGTCAATTTGCTTGCACACACACACATTTGGGGTGCAAGCCAAGAACAGAACCTCTATCTTACGTGATATCCTAACTGCCCACTCACCCGCCCGCCCGCGCCACCACCCGCCTGCGGCCCGCCCCACCGCCCGTCCACTCGCCCGCCCGCAGCCGCCACCCACCCGCTTGCCTGCCCGCGCCTCCCCCCTGCTGCTGTCACCGCCCGCTCATGGCCCCCCGCCACCGCCGCCCGCCCGCACCTCCCCTGCCGCCCACCCCCCGCCCCGCCCAGGGCGCAAAAACACCTAGCGCCGGCCCTGATTGCGGGACGCCCCTATGCTCTGGGAAGTCAAATCATGGTAAATCGCGTTGGAAACGACAAACAAACGAAACGACAAATTTTTGAAAAATTTCACGACAAACGGAAACGACCCGAAATGGACCCATTCCGACAAACGAAAACTCGAAACGTCATTTTTTCTGGTTGTGCCCATGTCTAATGATAACTAGAGCAAACCTACATTTCAAGCTAGTTATTATAGCTTGCACCACCTTCTTCTTCAACTATAGTACTAGGGATTCAGGACAGGACAGGACATTTTGTTTCTTGAGGCATTACAGGCAATACTGTATCACCAACCCATCCAAGCCAAGAGGCAGATAAGTACTAAAACCTGGCCAAATTATTTTGGCAGATGAGAGAGAAATCCCCACAGGAATGTCTTGCCCTCCTCTTTCTGGCCATTCATTCACTAATAATAAATAAATAAATAAAATAAATCTCAATTTGTTGTCCCTTCATGAAGCCTGAAATATTCTGCTATCTCACTCTGTCTGACTGTGGGGCAGACCCTTGTCCATAGCAAGTTCAGCCCTGTTAAAGAGCCACAAGCAGATGAATGTCCTTATGTTTGGCATTTTGGGAAATTTCCAGCAAACCATGACTGATCTGAGAAAAGGGCTCAAATACACCCCCCCCCATCCCCACACAGACAGCCTTCCCTCCCACCCCACCCCACCCCAAAAAAATAATCTGTGCAAAGACTGCTTGCTAATTCCTGTGGCTGCAAGTGTGCTTTGACTTTCCATCAATCCCGGAAATGTAAACTATGCTACATATGCGCATTGTTTAGACTCAGCTTCTGACACCGCTTAATTCTACCAGTTACGTGATCAGCAATTGCCTCCACAAATGGAAACAGATAGCACTTGCCATGGTATATTTTTGACACCAGGCATTTTTGGCACTGGCACCTGCCTTTGGGAGATGATATGGCAGGCACACAGAACCACATTTATTACTGGTAGCTGTAGCCATTAATGACTCCCCATTCTTCTTAAACTCTTTGATGAATCGGGTGATTAAGTGACAGGCGAATGTGATGGTGGCAGTAAGAGCCACACTACAGATTACAAAATAGCCAGTGTGGGTTAATGAACACAGTACACACTCAGAAGGCCTGGAGTCAACACACAAACCCCACTCGGCCATGAAAACTCATTGGGGTTCTGGAACTGATGAAATACTTCCTTAAATATCTAACATATCTTGAAAACCTCTTTTATTTATTTATTTATTTATTTGGATTTCTGTACCATGCCATCTAGCCCAAAGGCTACTCTTAAGGTCATTATACATTGCTTCTAATCTGATGGCACATAACAACAATGAATTACAACCTGACTGCAAGATGATTTGAAATTTAATGCTGATCTTACTTGTTTGGGTTATAGGTGGAAAGAATATTTAGAACTTCCATCAACAGGGAATGTGATTTAAAGTTTTCAAAATTAAAAAATAAGCTCCTTTGCTGTCAACTTGTATTTAGTTTGGGAAATCTATCAGCTACTGATACAGACAGCTGTTCTGACCTTAATTCATGTTTGTGTGTGATGCAAAATTCTATGCTGAAAGCATCTTCTCAGGAGAGACAGGACTATAAGCCCTCAATGACAGAGCCCACAAATTTAGAAATCAGCCCTGAGTGAGGGATCAAGGGAGGAAAGGAGGGAGATAGCTCATAATCAAATAAGGACAATTCATAACAGAAATAGCAAACATTCAATGTTTCAAGCATCCCTGACTTGAGTATGATGGGTCTCTATTAAGTTGATGGTTGCAGCCTAGGACAGTGATGGTGAACCTATGGCATGGGTGCCAAAGGTGGCACTTGGAGCCTTTTCTGTGGGCACCTGACATCGCCCCTTCATAGCCACCTGTATACAGGTTAAATTACTGTATTGGCACTTTGCAAAAAAAAAATAGTGGGTTCTGAATTGCAGTTTGGGCACTTGGTCTCTAAAAGGTTCGCCATAACTGGCCTAGGAGGTGGCCTCAGAGGAAGTCATTCTGAGCCTTATCTGCATAGGTGAGTCTCTCTTCTGGGTCCCGTACATGAGTGAGTGCCTTCATTGACCTACAGGAATGATAATCCCACATATCACCGCACTCAGGTCCAGGTTTGTTTCTGTTAAGTACCCCCTTTACAGCAAAAGAACTAAACGTTTCTCTTTTAAGCACTTGAATGAAAGGAAAGGAAATACCTTTGCAGGAAATTTCCATGACCGCAATTGAAATGCAATTGAACCTGCAGCAGGGAAGACGATGACCAAGTGACTCATGCCTTCGCTCTGCCTGGTCTCGAGGCATTCACTCTTGATGAACCACTTCAGGGACCCTTCTTTCATGTGGTTCTAACGGATTTGGGCTGAACAGCCCTTTTGATAGAAGGTGCTTTCAAAGAGAAGGGTGCCTTTGGTGAAGTGGGACATGTGTCCTGAATGGCAATGGACATGCAGAACTAAGTTGTCCTGAGAAAACAATCTGTCATCTGCCCTTGGCACCAAAGTTCTGGAGATTTTCTTGGAAGCATCTGATGTGAACAGAATGTTCTTACTTCTCAACTGGAAAATAGGAGCACCGATTTTCCTTTGCTGCCACTCCTATCTCTGTACACTGTCCTTTCTGACATTATCATAGCATCCTATGGGTTGTTGCAAAACTGGTGAAATTTGATTATGTATAATTTCTGTAAAATTATGGAAGTATATTTTGTATAAATAAATAAAAATGCTAAAAGTAGGGAAATGGGTTTGTCTGAAGTGTTGAAACTGAAGCACAATATAGAAATGCAGGCATTTCAATCCTGGTGTTGGAGAAAGGAATCGACGGTGGTTTGATGGGGGGGGGGGAGCCTGCGGTTTCCCCTGGGTTGGGGAGAGGGGCCGCCGGCTTTTCCCCATGGGAATGCATTGCATCAGTGTGTTCCTGTGGGAAAATGAAAAACGAAGCGAACTATACTGAAATTTCTTTTTTTGTTTTGTTTTGTTTTTGATGGGTTTATTCATTATTCGTTTCATTCCATAACGAAATGAATAACAAATAACAAAATGAATTTTGTGCCCATCTCTGCTCATAATAAAATAATTTAATGGCTCTGTTACACCACGGGAAGCAACCTATAGCATATAACATCTCTGCTGAATGACTGCACTTGCTCCCATTTTGCCAGCCTTTTTGTCCAGTGTTTCTTTTCTCTGTGTTGGAGAAGGACATCCTGAACAGATGCAATTTACTGAAGCCAAAACGCTACAGAGAGATTAAGTGAAAATACACACACACACACACACATGCCCACATGCATGCCTCTGCGTGTGTGCACATGCGCACATGGACACACACACACAGAGAGAGAGAGAGCTGAAACCTGCCTCTGTCAATTAGGAAACATTGACAATTTGCTGCAAATTCTCTGCCCGGAGGCAGCTTCTGATGAGCCAATAAGATCCAAACAATAGTCTTGATAGAATTAGGTTTAGCTTTTTATGTGAGAGCCCTGCAAATCTTTTCAATGTCAAGTTGGGCATGAACCTTAAAAATGGTTCGTGGTTCGTGGTTCGCCACATTCCATGACTCACTTTGAACCAATAATGTAACCATTAGATGTTATGCATTCTTTATGCCTATTCGCCTCAATACACATTTTTGTACTCCATTAAAAGATGGACTAATGTAGACTTGGAAGGATTACTGTGCTTCACATCACCCTCTTCCCAAAACTGGTTTGGTGGTGCAAAATTGGGTAAAGCATGCATTAAAGTAGAACCTGAATCCTCTTCCCCGGCATTCCTGCTTCCCTGCTCACATGCTTCCAGTTCACTTTTTTCCATCTGTTTCTTGGGAGCATTTACTGAACTCATGGACCCTCAGCCACTCGGGATTAAGCAGCTCAGGTTGTCCCAGCAAAGAAGAACGAGAACATCATGTTATTTCCATTCATTTCTCTGCTGCGTGTTCTTTGAAAGCTTTACACTGCTTGTGACTTCCACGCTGAGTACCCTTCTCTCCGTTGCCATGGCACAGCTACTTGATGGTCATTAACACTGTGGGTAACTTCAGATCCTTGACCCCATTCCCTTCTTCAATACTTTTCATGGTGGATTTTCCTCTTGATTGCATAGCTCTGCATTCCCAAGTAGAGGGGTGATTAAGAAAGAAAGAAAGAAAGAAAGAAAGAAAGAAAGAAAGAAAGAAAGAAAGAAAGAAAGAAAGAAAGAAAGAAAGAAAGAAAGAAAGAAAGAAAGAAAGAAAAGTGAGAGAAGTGGAATGGAATGGAATGGAATGCTGCCCCTGTTGAACCAGGTGATCAGTTTCACAAAGGCATAATCAGTGAAGGCAGAACTCCAGGGAAGAAATGGGAGATTCATAGACCCACAGTCAGGACTCCCATGATGATTGGCGTTGGATTCATTGCAGCATTTTGCTTTTCCCTCTGTGAACCTCTGGACCTAAAGAAACTCTGTAAACTCGACCCTTGCTCCAGTTTTTAAAACTTCTCTTTATTCATCATGTTGACTTCCTCTTTAGTTACAGAAGTCACACAGTGCTGTTGGCCATTTTTGTTAGTTGTCCATCATGCATGCAACTGCTAGTCACTGCTGGTATTAGACAGTTTGCAGCTGATAAATCTGCTTTTTAACTGAATAGTTACTTCTTAAAAATACCTATT
Organism: Phrynocephalus versicolor; assembly: GCA_023846285.1. NCBI lineage: Eukaryota > Metazoa > Chordata > Lepidosauria > Squamata > Agamidae > Phrynocephalus > Phrynocephalus versicolor. Next base: position 27,737,280 of record JAHTLZ010000015.1, on the reverse strand, counting down.
ACTGAAATCTTTAGCTTTATCTTGGGGTTACTAAATTAAGGCTGATGATAAAATGAGGGTGTATTACCACCACCACCCAAACAATTAATGTCTACTTTTTCATTTCCAATTACTGCATATCGGTACATGAAATTAACACACAAGAGTTGTCTCCATCCCAGCCCCCCAAATTAAGATTTTTCTCAACCATTAAAATTGGTCACCACTAAGCATTCCATTAAAGTTTTAATCTTCCACACTAAATGATTAACTCTGTGAATTAGATTCCAACTTCCCTGAAATCAAACACTGTTTAACTTAATGGCCCTTACTTCAGAGTAGACATGTAAAGGATTGTACTATGCAGTGGCAAAAATCATGTTGCACACCTCAGTAAGTTCAAAAGTGATGGTGTCAATGACAGCAGTAAACTGCCACTGATGCACCTAAAATTGACTTTAATTAGCCACAACCTGCCTTTAATCAACACTGGTTTGCTTTTAATCAGCAGCAATTTGTCACTGATGGTGAGATCATCCCAGTTCTTCACACAGAGCAATGCAAAAGGATTTCTGCCATTCTCTTATTTTGTAATGACTGAACTAGATGTTTTTCATGGAGAATTAGTCAACGGAAAGATTTAGGAAGATGAATGAAGGGAAAACTACTCTCATATCTGGGTGGCTGGACAAACATATTTTCTCCTTCAATCCAGACTGATTTAAAATGGCATTGTATGTGCCCTTTGTGGTTTGACATTATAAAACAAAGTATTTTTAAAACATGAATTATTTGTATGAACTTATGTTTAATTTTGATTGCATATGAACTACGAAGTTACATTGGTTGTGTCACAAAGAAAACAAAGGAGGCATGGAAAGTCCTTCAGTAAACAAATGAAGCTAAGGTGTTAAGCCTCTGTCTACCAAATTAAGTCTTTGTCCACAGACAGAGGTATTTCTATTTCTCTTTAGAATGTAAAAGAGGAGATGGTTCATGTCTAGTAATTTGCTTAATTTATGCCATCAAGTTGCTTTCAACTTATAGCAACCCTGGCAGTTCTAAAAACTGAAATGAAAGCTGCTCTGAAAGCAATTAGTAATAAAAACCAAGAATAGATAGAATACCACTAGAATTGTTTCAAGCCAGAGATCGAATCTGTCAAAATCCTAACAAGAATATGTAAAACAAATATGGAAAAGAAAACAATGACCCATAGACTGGAAATGCTCGATGTACATTCTGATCCCTAAGAAAGGAGATGCCAAAGAATGCAGTATAGAGCCATTGCGTTAATTTCCCATGTAAGTACAGTGATACTCAAGGTGTAGCAACAAAGGCCTTTACCATACATGGAATGAGAAAAGCCTGATTTTTCAAGCCAGATTCTGAAAATAAAGAGACATTTGAGATCATGTTGCAAATATCAATGGATGTTGGAAAACAACAACAAATGTCAGCTCTATCTATGCTTTATAGACTGCAGCAAGAACTTTCATTAGATCCTGAGAAACTATTGGTTGTTTTGAAAGAAATGGGTGTGCCTCAGCACTTCGTTGTCTTCATGCATAATGTGTATTGTGCGTAAGAAGCTATACTGACAGGCAAAAAGGTTTCGTACAGGAAAAGACACCTAACCCTGATGAATAGCTCTGAGGAACTCTACAATCTGGTTTTCTGGTTCCTTACCTTTAAATCAGAATTGGACTGAATAGAAGACACCTTCAGATAGAGGTCTGATGACTCCAGTGAGTCAGCAGATCTAGTAATACTGCAGCTGGGGAAAATTTTCCTTACAGCCAATTGGTTTGGTACAATTAGCTTATAGAAAGCACAGCAGGAGTACTTCATTCAGTTTTGTGCTAGTTTTCATGGTGAAAAAGTAAACAACTGAATGCTTATGTTATGTGAATCTGAGACCACAAGGGGAAGAAAGAAATACATTTTACATTGCTGCTATTGTTGCATTTTACCTATCATGCTAATTAACAAAGAAATATCACAAACAATATACTATATTGTACCAGCAGTCCCCAACATTTTAAGGACCAGGGACTGGCTTTGTCCCGCCATGGGGTTTCTTGGGCACGTGCCCATGTGCACAGGATTCCTTCTCAGTCAGGCACCTGCTACTTCTGTCATGACCTAAACAAAAATGGTTGTGACGGGTGCATGGGGAAGAAAAAGCTCTTCATGGAGGGGGGTCATTTTAAAATATAGAACTAGAAATGATGTAAATAAATAGAACTTGTATACAATCCACAAGTTCTGCAGTTGCCTCAAATTGTTGCAGCAACAAAGGAACTCATCAGAAGAAGCCTGAATGAGTTTGGGAAAAACTATTACTGGTGGTCTGGTTTCATTCTGGGATTAACCCTTTATTGGGATAATGTCAGATATGATGAATCATAGGATTTGTTCTCTTTGCCTGGGAGGTTTATAAATCTTTGTAGAAATCCTGGGTTAGTCAGTGATCCTTATCAAGTGCTCACACCTCAGGCTGACAGATCTCAGCTGAAACCACAGGGAACCATGAAGCTTTCTCATGTCTCCAGATGGAATGATAAATTCAATTTCCGGTGATGATGGAGAAGTACTTTTAACGTTATTATATGTGGTGCCTTTGATGTCTGAATGCTGGCCTCATTTCGGCTCAAAACTGGGCTCACTGGCTTAACACATGGGAATATATGCAAGTGATATTGATTTCATTGATAACTCAGGAACTCTGTTGTGAGTCTCTTTCTCCCATACACATGTACATTCACACTCCCTGCCTTCTCTGCCATCTCAAGGGCCTGTCCCTGTAAAATTCTAAGAACCCACTTCTGGGATATCATTTGCAATCTCGGGCTTTGGTTCTGAAATCTGAGAGTATATGAATCTGTTGAGCTGGCAGCCCTGATTGTGCAGGAGGCCAGATTGGTAGCCAGGAAAGCTTTGAGAGTGACAAGGGCCCTTTAACTGCTTCCCATAACAAGTCCCAATCAAAAGTTTGGAAGCTTCTGAAAGCTTTTCAAAGGCAGCTTGCCATGGAGCTTATTACAGGAACCCAAAATGAACATTGTTAAGGCATATGTTGTTGTGACCAGATAACACATTCTCTGGGCTTGGGCATGTTGAGGGCAGTCCCATTAAGCACAAACAGTGCAAAGGTTTGGCATTACAGTTTAAGAGCAACAGTGCAAAAGAACCATTGGTCAGAAATAATCTGGGCACAACTATTTGAGGCCTAGGCTGGGCCAGATGTTGCTTTAAAGTATCTTCTAGCCATAATACAGTATTTTCATGATTTTGTAATGGCCCACATGAAGGAGGCTTTCCAGGAACAATAAAATATCCTACACTTGTGCCTTTTTGGGCAGTTAATTGCCACCATCCTTCCCTTCCAAAGGAGAAAACATCTAAATTCATGAATTGGGTAAGAATCAGTGGAACAACATTTGGGGCGGGGGAGGGGAGAGACACATCTCACAGCTTGAGCTCATTATTCACAACATTGGGGAAAGCAAGACATCCATGGAGTATTCATTCAGTGGCCACAGTCAGCCTTTCAAGCAGGACAGAATCATATGTGTGCTGCTGCAACTGTAGCGCCCACTGTTTCGGAAGGTAAAAAAAAAATAGGAAATTATATTAAAATCCATCTGAATTACATATAAGATGCACTCCTTGTTTGTCATCATCTTCTTTACTCCACTGATTATGCATTAGGACATGCTTGCTATTGGTACAGGGAAAGCATGCATTTTAAGTATCAATGCCTTTAAAAACACCACCATGGCAATAAGTCCTAATTCAGGCTGTGACGACCTTGGCAAGCCAAATCAGAGTGATTCAGCCTTGCCGTGGTTTGATTTGCAGCCTATTTTACTCTTGTGTTTAGATTAGATTGTCCCGTGGAGACTGTGGATTGTGTTGGTGCAAGTGTCCACACTGAGTCCTCAATCTGATGAAATGTAAAACCATGCCATGGCCTCCAGGCCCCCTCCCTTTGATCCTGGCCTTTGCTGATCTCCTGTTATGGTTCATTGTAAAGCTGGTGGGATTTGCAAAGTGTTGCATAGCTCAAGGGAAAAAGGGACACATTTCCAAAGTTCTCCATAACTTACAGACACACACCCATACCACGGAAACATGGTAGTTTGCTGCAGTTTGTCAGAGTCGTTTGTATTTTACATTTAAATTTTGTTTGTTTGTGCAAAGGTGAACATAGTGCTAAACCTGGTAGTAGTTTCTAGTGAATATATATATATATAGTGGTACCCCAAATTAAGAGCAGCTTGACTTAACAGCAATTCGACTTAGAAGCAGAAAACTGTTGGTATTTTAACTTACAAATTTTAGATATGGTCTGCTCAACTTACAATTTTTTTCATTTTTTTTATTTGTTAACTTATTTTTCCAATTTTTTAGATAGGTACAGTAACCCCCTGCCTATCGCAGGGGTTAGGGACCCACCCAACCTGACATGCCTGAAAATCCGCAATATGCGGAAGCGGGGCGGGGGGCAGGGGCAGGGGGGCAATCAGATCCCCCTGCCGCCGCCGCCGTGTGCCGGTCCAAGAAGTCTCGTCTGGAGCCATCTCCGTTGAAATGCATTGGCTCAATGCATTTCAATGGAGAAAATTTTCCCCATTGGAATACATTGGCTCAATGCATTTCAAGGAGGAAAATTTCTCCATTGAAATGCATTGAGCCAATGCATTTCAATGAAGATTGTGGGGCAGCGCCCAACGCCGCCGTCCCGCGCTTTTCCGAGAATAGTGGGACCACAGTACCTGAACCGTGGGGTGACTGTACCCCAACTTAAGAGTAGTTCGACTTAACAGCATGCATTTGGAATGGATTAAATTCATAATTCGAGGTACCAATGTATTATAAAGTACAGATAGACCATACCAGTCAGCAGACTGAAAAGATTTACGATTTTTTTTAACAAATTTGGTTTCCAAGTTACAAAAAACTTTTTAAAACCTTTAAAACCTTTTACGTGAACTGGATTTTAGCTAAGATAGTTAAGTCTCCCTGCTTTAGGTGCACACTGGAGAGATGTACTAATTAGAGATGGGCATGAACCTAACTTTTAACTTGTTTCATTATTCCTTTCATTAGCTAACGAAGCAAATAACGAACCAACCCATCAAAGAAAAATAAAACGAAATGAAATGAAATGGAAATTTCCATTTTGTTCGCTTCATTTTTCGTTACCCCCTCCTACCTTGTCCTCACCACTGCAGTCCTCCTGGTCCTGGCGGGGAACATAGGCGTGTAAAGGTGCTGGCCCCAAGCCAGCACCTCAAAGAGCCCCTGGCTGGGGACGTCTAACCCCCCCCCCCAAAAAATTCAAATAAAATAAAATAAAGGAGGGCCGACCCAGCCTCAGGGGCTGCGTGGTTGGTGCTTGAAGAAAAAAAAAAACCCAAGGTGCTGGTCCCAAGCCAGTGCCTCAAAAGCCTTGGCCGCCAGGGCCACGATCGCCTACCTGCTGTTGCTGCTGCCGTCGAGGCACCGCCTGGTAAGTCGGCCCAAACCGGTTCAGATCGGTTTGGGTTCATACATTTTTAAAAAAAAAATCGTAAAAAAAACCAAACCGAACTGAACTAAGGGTGGGCCCGAAGCAGACAAACCTGAACCATGGGTTTTCTGATTCGTGCCCACCTCTAGTACTAATCAACCTCACATATCTGGGTGGTAGGACACATAACAGGACTAGGAAGCTGTGAGGTCCGCTGTGGTCTCCCTCCCCTCCCGAGCCCATGTTCAGTGCAGAAGAACGTTTGTCTGAATCGGTTTGCTGCTGAAACTCGGCTTTATTAAACAAACTTGTTCTAACAGTAGCTTTGTCTCCCGAGTCTTTGGTATCACTGGGTTTAGCTTGGGTTACATGCCACACTCTCCTCAAAGTCCCTGCCCCACTATCCCAGCAGTAGCAGCAGCAGCAATAGCAGCAGCATATGTTGCGGAGGCAAAGCAGTGGGCCAGCAGCCCTGGCTGGAATCTGAAGGCCCTGATCTGCACTGAAGCATGCATGTGCTGGGGGAAGGGGACAAATGGAGGAGGCCCAGCTTCCTGCTTCCCCTGCTTGGGCTCAGCGGGCTGCTCCTCCTGCCTGTCAGTCTTGCTCCATTCGCTTGAACATGGCAGCACATCTCTGGACAGAGGCCAGACTGAACAGCAGAAGCATCTCCTTCCTCCCTGCTCACCTGTCCTGGCCTCCCAATCTCCCTCCAAGGGGAGCCGCAGCGGGGAATTGAGACCGAGTGAGCTAAGTGGAGCCACGCGTTGGAGCCACACGTGGAAGGTAGGAGAAGCCCAGGGAGCATTGCCAGCTGGGCACTCATGCAAAGCCATGCACCCCAGTGTGCCCCCACCTACCCGACCTCTGGATCTGGCCAAGGCAGGCAGGGGCTGGTGTGGGGTAGCCTACTGGGGTAACCGGCCAGCCAGCAGGCAGATAGGCCAGTTGGCTGATGTACGGGAGCTGGGCTTGGGGGGAGTCTGACTCGGACAGTGGCCGAGTGGTGGTCCCCGCCGGATGCTGGTGGCAGGAGCAGAAGGAGGCATGTTTGTGTGTGCGTGCATGCACATGGATGTTTGGCTCTATGTTTTTGCTCATGCGTGCATGCACGCGCACACTCCTGTCCCAGCCAGCGCCGGGTAAAACGTGACACCTATGCCCATGGGTAGAGAAACATTGTCGGCACTCCCTTTCTTGCTGCTCCCACCTTAAGACAGCCTCTGCCTGCTTCTGTGCCACCCTCTCCTCCATCTTCCCCCAAAATGGAGTTTTCCAAGCCTTTCGGCTCTTACACTCTCTTTCCGCCACTTTATGAGACAACAAGAAGGTCACCCACTCTCCCATTCATGGTTCCTCCTTCACCACCCCATACAATTGTTCCTCTCCCACATCTACTCCCTTTTCCACCATCACATTTCCTTCCACCACCTCCTTCACGTTCTCTCCCACCGCTCCTAACTGACTGAGTTCTCCCGCCTTCTCCTCTTTTATTTCCCCTAGCCCCGTCTTAATTGTTTCTTGTCCCTCATTGGTAGGTTTGAATGAAGAGGAGGGTGCACCTTCCTCCAGGGTTTGCTCCCAAATTTCTCTAATGCATAAAAAAAAATTATTTTGGCCTGAGTCCTTGTATGGAGGCTGCTTTCCCTGTGAGAATTTTATTTGGGAATTGCATTTAATTAAAAGTATGGCAGAGAGGTCCATTAAGCCAAGTCCCCAAATTATAATAGATAGATAGATAGATAGATAGATAGATAGATAGATAGATAGATAGATAGATAGATAGATA
>JAHTLZ010000015.1:27709336-27729724 GCA_023846285.1 Phrynocephalus versicolor | reverse complement strand
AGATAGATAGATAGATAGATAGATAGATAGATAGATAGATAGATAGAAATGGAAAAGTTGAAGTATTCCTTCCTTCATTTCATATTCTTCAGGAACGTAATAAAGCTGTTTGGATGAGCAGTGAAATGTTTCAGTCTCACAAGAAAAGAAGTCCGGTTGCCATGACTCAAATTTTGGATCACCTCACCTGGATGACTGAGGATCTGCACAGACATCTTCAGGAAGGGTTCCTGCTACCATTGGGCAGAGTGGAGCAGCTGCCTCAGGGAACAGATTTAGAATCTCATGCTTGAACAGCAAATTGTTAATTTTATTGTTACAGGCCAAGGTAGAGGGAGATTCTTTTGGGTTTTTCAGTCTCAGGTTTCAAAATAAGTTGCTGAGTTTGAGATGAGCAATATTTAAATCTCTATTTTGGCAGTGATAGTTTGGGGGAAGTTCTGACCTCAGAAGCGCAATGATAGTATCTTTGTCTTCTCTCTCTGGATAAAAATCAATGTTATAGTGAACAACTTATTAGAAACAGAACTCATACCAGACTCCAGAGATTAAACCCATTCCTTTATCTTAGTATGAGTTTTCTCAATTCTGCTAGATGCAAAATAGGGCTGTTCCTGATGGAGCATACAGTATGTACCGTCAGATCACTGTATTTAGCACAGGTTACATGCTAAGTATTTTGTACCACAGTGGCTTTTAACCCTGAGTCCCAAAATGATCTTGGACTACAACTCCCAGAAATCCTGGCAAAGACAGTTAGTGGTGAAGCCTTTTGGGAATTTTAGACCCTGAACATCTGAGACCAAAGGTCGGGAACCACAGGTCTACCAGGAACGTGTGGTCTTCCCATACTTTCACTGGTTGCTTGTCCACCAGTTTTTCTCCTAAGCAGAAGCCTGTCACTCTGGCCCTAACAGAGTTTCATTTTTGTGTCCAGTCAAGTACACTCCATAGAGGAGCCTCTCTCAGACAACGCCTGCATCCTGTATCCAGGAGGACAACAAGAGCTGCACCTTCCAGCACAAAGTGGTACACTAAGGCTGCTTATCTCACCTGGGTTTTGATCCTGATCTTCTGAAGGTCCGGCTTTTCCTCTTTGTCCCATCACGTGATTGAATAAGTGGGACAGGAGTTCCCATGTCCAAAGCTGGGTTTTTTTTTTATTTTAAAGTGCAGTTCAGTACACTTGGCCAGCAGGTGGCACTAGCATTGGAAAAAAATGGACCACTTGGATGGGGGGAAATTAATACTTAGAGCACTGCATGGAGCTTCCTGTTTCTCTGGAAGGTGAAAAGAAATTAAAAAAAACAGTGCCGATCAACCCCAGGAACAGCTGGTTGGTGCTATGAGTTAAAAAAAAGAAGAACCCCGGATCATCTCCGTGGTCCCACAGCGTCTGCTTCCTTAAAAGGTGGATTATCAAAGCGAGGCAAAAAATTCCCTACCTCTTGGGTGAGTCACAGAAACCTCGCTTAAAGGGGCATTACTGGGTTTATATATATATAATTTAAACTGATTTTAAAGGGACGTGGGACCGAGCCCTAAGGGTTTGGGAAGGGACATTTTTTAAAAAATGGCAAGATGGTCAAGGGAATTTCTGTGTAAGGCCCAGTACATCTAGGGCTTGGTGGTTCGGCACTGGGAGGTCGGCACAGAGCCTGTTGACTTGAGCAAGTGGGATGTGAAGAGCCGGCAGCATTGGACAATTGCAGCTTTGCAGGGAAAATGTTTTACCATTTTCTAAATGCAATTTATCTAGCACAGTCTTTAGTAGCCCTGCTCTGAAACCAATCTTGTTCACATGGAACCCTGAGTTCACCATTATAAAACTTATACAGTATTTTCCATGTATAAGACTATTTTAAAAACTAAAATTGTTAGACTGAAAATTGAGGGTTGTCTTATACACTGAAGTAAGCTGAGGAGAGAACTGTGTGGTTACAAAATTGTAACTCTGGGTTGGAAACATCTTATAGATTGGAAAATATGGTATTATGTATGTTGGAGGTTATTTGATGGAAAAAAAAAAGTCTGTGGTGGCAACCTAGCCTTCAACTTAAAACTGTGCTCATGACATCGAGTTCAATCCCAGGTAGCAGGCTCTTGGTTGACTCAGCCTTCCATCCTTCCGAGGTCGTTAGAATGAGTACCCAGCTTGCTGGGGGGGGGGGGATGTGTAGCCTGCATTACTTTAATTAAAACTGTAAACCACCCAGAGACTACTTGAAGAGGTATGGGGCAGTAACACTTTGCTTTAAAGTCCCATCCATGTCTGTGAGGAAAATTAACAAACGGTTCACATTTCAATCCTTTTGCTATGGGACTTAGCATTAAATAATTATTCTCATTGCAGAATACAACTTCTGACAAATGTGCTATTATTATTATAATTTTTTTAAAAAAATGACACCTCCAATTAACCCTGAATCTGAGCCATCTGGATGCCCTACAAGTGGTTTTTGATTTGATAGATATACTCGATTCAGTTGTACTCATTCATGTGCCTAATGAGAACCGGTATTCTCATGATGAGGGATTAATTTAATGAGAGTATACATCAGGGAGCTAAATCTGCTTGTTTGCAAGCATGCCAACGGCACTGCTCATTTCGGGGAAAAGGTTTTAATTTTGAGCAGAAATGTTATGATGATGTCTTTTCCCTCTTCATTCATGGCAACTGTCATAAGGTCCTGCTGGGGGGGAAAGACTGATTTGGATCTGAGATGTTATCTGAGCAAGTCCCAAGAGGGAGGCTCAGGATACTGAGCCCCGTGTTATTAATAACTCAGTCCTGGTAAAAATCAGAACGGAGCCAGCATTTCCAGGAGACTGACTGCAGCCACAAAATTTGTAATTGTTTCTTTTAGAAAGGACTACCTGCAAGCATGCATATGTGCAAGTACATGTGCGCGCGTGCACACACACACACACACACACACAGAGCACTGCCACCAATAGCAGCCCTCAAAAACAACAACAACAACTGGAAATCAGAACTTGGCCAGCAAACTGAGCTCCTATTCAAAAGATTAGTTCACATCATCTGCACTCCATTAGATGTGCTCTCTTGCCAGGAATATAATGCCAGCAACATCTTCAAGGGGGGAATGAGGCCTGCTTTTGCCAAATGACTGCAATTTACTGGCTCTCGAAGCAGTGATATCGGGAGTAGCTCGGCTCTGAGCACAGCGATTTCGAATCCTGGCTGTTTCAGCGATTAGCCAAATGAAAGGCCTCTATTTCAAGTTAGCGTTAAGAGATTACCAATGGCAAGTTTGTAAGGCCATCAAGTGACCATTTTTCATTGTGCTACACAAGTTGCTTCCTGTGCATGTTGGATGTTGGCAGATGGAACAGCGACCTGCCATGAGACCCCTTCCAGAATTTATGGAGTGGCAACTGCTGTATCTTATTTATTTATTTATTTATTTTACAATATTTTTACCCCGCCTCTCTCCTTGGAAAACGTCCCAAGGCAGCTTATAATAATGAGGGACAATATACAGTTCAGTACAATTAAGAGATGTTCAAGTATTGAGACCAGGGAATGGAGGGATATCTTACAGCATTAAAAGACCACATTACATTAAAGCTACAAGAGAACACGAGCAGTTAAAAAGAGAGTAAAATTCCATGTAAAAGTTATGAGTGATGGAAACTAACATTGAAAACATAGTGTCAATGCAATCACACAAGGTTTTAAGTGGTTATAAGCACAAGGTCGGTCTGATCATATAGATTCATATAAAAGAGACATAATAGGTAGTCCATCATTCAGGGAAAGCTTGTCTGAAGAGAAAGGTTTTTGCCTGTTTCTGTAAAGACATCAGAGATGAGGCAGTCCTGGCCTGTAGTGGGAGTGAGTGACTTCCAGAGTCTGGGCGCAGCAGCTGAGAAGGCCCTTTCATGGGTTCCCACAAGACATACCTGTGAGGGTTGTAGGATAGAGAGAAAGGCCTCCCCTGATGACCTGAATACCCAAGTTGGTTCATACTGTGCGATTCGATCTTGGAGGTAGCTAGGACCCAGGTCGTACAGTGCTTTGTAGCTTAAGGTCTGCATTTTGAACTGTACCCTATAGCCCAGGGCTGTCCAACTTTGAACAGCCCGCGGGCTGCTTTTGTTCATGGAACGTCCACACGGGCTCCCTTTTAAAGCATGTGCGCGCAAGCGCACTCACACACACAGTCCTCCGAACTGCTCCGCTTGCTCCACCACCCCACCAAGCTTCGCAGGGCTGGTGGCAGCAGAGGAGGAGGAGGAGTGCTGCTTCCTGATGCCAAGCTCTGCGGGGGTGGCCTACTCGCTCGCACCCCCCCCACCAAGCTCCATGGCGGCAGCGCGCCCGCTTGCCCCCACCCCCCAACAGCGGAGGAGGAGGAACGTCCACTCGCCACCCCGCCAAGCTCCGGGGTAGTGGCATGCCGCTTGCTCCCCCCACCTCAAAGCTCCCTCCCATCAAGCTCTGTGGTGGTGGTGCGCCCACTCGCCCCCCAGCCACCCAGCAGTGGAGGAGGAGGAATGCTCACTCACTCCCCCAAGCTTCGCGGCAGTGGCGCGCCCACTTGCCCCCCCAAATTTCCCCAGCACTGATCTTGTCGGCAGAGGAACGGCCACTTGCCCCCCGCCAAGCTCTGTGGTGGCAGCGCACCCGCTTGCTCCCCACCCCCCCAGCTCTCCAGCAGCGGAGGAGGAGGAGGACTGACTCACCCCCACCCCACAAAACTCTGTGGCCGCTCGCCTCCCTGCCAAGCTCCCGGCAGTAGCGGCAGAGGAACGCCCGCTAGCCCCCCACACAAGCTCCACGGCAGCGGCACACTCACTCATCCCTCCCCACGACCCACCAAGCTCTGGTGGTGGTAGTGGAGGAGGAGGAGCTCAGCCCCTGCCCCCAAGCTCCATGGCGCTGGCAGCAGCAGTGGAGGAGGAGCAACTCGTAGCCCGAGAGGTGCTTGCCCTCTCCCCCACCAGGAGGAGCGCCCCCAGGTCAGGAGGTGGGTGAGGACCTGGCGGGCGACTTCTTAGCACCCCGCGGGGTACCAGTCGCCCGCAGTCGACGCGTTGGGCAGCCCTGCTATAGCCGATTGGCAGACAGTGGAGCTGTTTTAATAGGGGTGTAATGTGATCTCTGTACCCCACCCCAGTCATCAATCTGGCTGCTGCATTATGGACCTGTTGAAGTTTCCTGAGACCTTTCAGTGGTAGCCCCACACAGAGCATATTACACTAGTCTAGCTGGGACATCACCAGGACATGTGTCACTGCGGCCAGAGGTGGTTGTTCAAGAAACTAGTGTAACTTGCATACTAGTATTAACTGTACAAATGCACTCCTGGCCACAGCCAGGACCTGGGCATCTAGTCTCAAGGATGAGTCCAAGAGCACTCCCAAGCTGTGTACCTGATTTTTCAATTGGAGGGTGAACCCATCCGGTAGAGGTTGCATCCCTATCCCCTGTTGTCCCTTTCAACTGACCAGAAGCACTTCTGTCTCACCTGGGTTTAGTTTCATTTTGTTCATCCTCATCCAGTTCATTACTGCAGCTAGAGATGGGCACAAAATGAACAATTTTTCATTTTGTTTTCATTTTTTCATTTCGTTACATAACGAAACGACAAACAAATTTTGTCTCTAAAATAAAACGAAACGAACAGAAACACCGGAAATTTTGTTGTGCGTTTCGTTTTCGTTATGGTAATACAGTGAACTGCTTTAAATGCTTTTTAAAAATCACAAAAAATTGAAATAAATGGTAACGAAATGGTAATGAAATGAACGAAAACAAAAACGATTTTTTCCCCCAAAATTTGCGAAAAACGGAAACGAACCGAAACGGACCCTCTAAACAACAAACAACAAATGAAACACCATTTTTTTAATTTGTGCCCATCTCTAACTGCAGCTAAATAAACACAAATGTAAAGTTGAGATAGTAGCTCCCTTAGAATCCAGAGGTGATGAGACATAGAGCTGGGTATCATTGGCATACTGGTAGCACGTAACCCCCCAAGTCCTGATAATCTCCCCCAGTGGTTTCATATAGATGTTAAATAACATAGGAGACAGAACAGAAACCTGAGGGACTCCACAGGTCAGTGGACACCACTTTCTGCATTCTTTCCTGCAGGAATGATTGGAGCCACTTTAATGCAGTGCCCCCAATTCCCATTTCAGAGAGACGAGTCAGGAGGATGCCATGGTCTATAGTGTCAAAAGCAGCTGGGAGGTCTTGTAAAACCAAAAGGGACACCAATCCCCTATCAATTTCCCTGCACAAGTCATCTACCAATGCAACCAGTGCCATCTCAGTCCCATAGCCAGGCCTGAAGCCAGTATCATTTCTACAGGGATTGCTAGGTGGCCCACTACGCTCTCCCAAGGACGGCATTGATAATTGCTTTTATGTCCTGACTTCTGCCAAGTTGATAGAATGTTTGTTTTAAGGTAGCCTTGCTGTGGGGAAGAGGCATGATTGTTTACATGTCTATCTACTTTAGTTGGAAGTGTATTTCTTTAAAATATATTTACACCACCTCTCTCCTTAGGCGGCTTATGTCATAAAAAAGACAATATAGTGGACCCTTGTATAACAAAGGGTTTGTATAACATAAAATCTGTACAACATAAAAAATTCCAGAGATAGGGGAAATTTGCTTAACAGAATCACCTATGGGGCACATCTCTACAACATAAAAATGGGATTACTCCATTTTCAATGCATTCCTATGAGAAATTTGTATAAAGGAAAATTTGCTTAACATAATTTCATTTGGAACTAATTAATTCCTTTATACAAGGTACTACTGTAGTTAAAGCTAAAAACAGTATACATACAAATATTGTAAAACAAATAATATATTAAAAACAGTAAGCAAAATCAATACTGAAAGAACATTTAAAAACAAACAGAGCACAACAATCCATTGAAAAAAACCTCTTAGCTGGCCAGCCATTCAGGAAAAGCCTGGCTGCATTTTCAACCCAAGGAGTCTGTCACTAGGTTTATCCAAGCTATTTAAATTTGGAGACAGCTTAGGGACAACCAGTATTTTCCCCCTTCTCTTTCACATGGTGCTGTCCTACACCCCATCTCGCTCTACCCTGAACAATCCCAATAGCTGCTGGTATAGCCCACTATTCTCTTTCAAATGAGAGGGGATGACCTAGGAAAGTTGTGGTGTCTGAACTTACAGAGAGGAAGGACTGCAAAAAGACATTGTGGCTGGAAGGGGCCTTGTCAAGATCAGCTGGAAGCTGGGGCTCAGGGTCCATGGCTTGACTCCTCCTGCGACTCCAAGTGTGATGCTAAGTGTGCATACACTTAGATTTATTGTTTACACTTAGTACAGTGGAACCTTGACTTACATACTGCTTGACTTGCATCATATTTGACTTGCAGCAAGAAGGGGCCTGTTTGACTTGAGTCGCAGGCTTTGACTTACATCTTGGAGCCCCGGTACAAGGCACCGGAATCGGGTGGCAGCCACAACCCAGCATCAGGGCTGCTGCCTCCAAACTGCTCCTGCCTTCTTCCTCTCCTCCAGCAGCGGAGGCTTCGGCGAGGCCAGCTCAGAGCACCTGGAGCTGGTCCTCGGCCTCACCGAAGCCACCGCTGCTGCCGGAGGAGAAGAAGGGCCGTGAGCTCGGGGCAGGCCTCGCTGGTTAGACAGTCGGCTCAGTCTTGTAAAAAAATCTGGCTGCAGAAGTTTGGTCCACAATGGAAGCATTTTAGTTGGGGAGCTGTAAAGTTGTGAGACTCTAATGGTAAGCATAGAGTTGTTCAGAACTTGGAACGTCAGGTTAAAAATCAGTAAAACTTAAATGTTAGACATTGTTGCGATGAACATTAAAAAGTGGAGGCATATAACTTGTGGACTATAATTCCACTGCCTCCTCCTCTCTTTGAAGAGACATTTCATTTACATCCCCAGAAGGAATCTCCTATCCCAGCCAAATTTGTGTTAAATTGCTGTTTCCGGGGGTCTTTTTCATCATCTGGAACGGATTAATCCGCTTTCCCATTACTTTCTATGGGAAACGTTCATTTGACTTAAGTCATGTTTGACTTAAGTCTAGACCACTGGAACGGATTAATGACGTAAATCAAGGTTCCACTGTATACACTAAGATTTATTGTTGAGGCACCATGAAGCTTGCCTTAAGCCAAGTGACCAGAAATGCACTTGATGCCCAAGAGAGAACAACTTTCATGATTGCCAGTTAAGCATTGCCCTTTAAGCCACCACACTACACTACAGGTGGCAGTTTTTACCTCTGCAGACCACAGCCGGGCTCCCATCTTCAGCTAGGAATGGAGAGATGAGTTTCTTTCAAGTCTGCGTAAACTTTGCCTCTCCAGTCATGAATCAATTTTAATCATGTTTTGCACATGGTATTTGTTTCTAAAATCGCAGCACAAACACCACACTTTCATTGTCATCATTGTGTCTCACCAAATGCATTTCCAAACACAAAATGTACATTTCTTTATGGTGAGGCACATCTTGGTTGTGTGCTGAAGGGCATAACCAAATGCACAACTGAAATGCGCCCTGCTACCATATGAACTAGACAACTATTAACCATAACAAGTTGTGCAAAGGGCAATAAGGTTAATGTATACACATCTCTAGAACACTTTGCTTCAGCAAACATTAGTTTGGCTTGCATCTGTAGTACTTTCACCGCATATATCACTACTACACCAGAATGACATGTTGAACGGCAAAAGATTGGATAAGTGAAATAATACAGTAATAATAATACAGTAGGAGGCTCCCCTCCCATCATTTTACTGTATTACACATAAAACATTCATGTATGGAAATAAAAATAAGGATTGTTCCTAAAAATAAAGAGACAGTATTCCACTTGGTATTAGGAGACTTAATCCCTCTCAGAACTCCACCCCAGATTCTCTGGCCCCGTATGCTGAAAAACATATTTCCCACAATCAAATCTTGGAACTACGGGGATCCATTAATTACAAAATTGAATGAGTATTTAATTTTATTATCATTCTGCCCAATAAATATCAAGGGGCTCTTCCCTTCAGGAAATGTCAGCCAAGCATAACCGAGTGAAAAAAATGAACTCTGTGTTTAGTTTGGCTTCCTGAACAGGACGAGACTGTCCAAAGTGAGGGTAGAACAAAACAGAGACCCAGGCAAACAACCTGGCTTGGAAAATGGGCACAGCCTGAGGCCAATGTGCTGGTAATTCAAGCCAAACCTATCTGCTGGTAGCGCCTGGCCAATGCAGATAGCTTTACCTTTCAATATCTCTGACCCCAGGAGACCCACATCAAGAGAGAGCTTGGAAGTGAAGGGGGGAGGGAAAGGTTCATAGTGTCCACACCCTCACGGAAGCATCTTCTTCTCCTATCCATCATATTTCTATTTAAAGTCACACACCTAGACTCAATGTTTGGCTGTTAGTCAACCGGAATGTCTGAACATGGCCACATCTGCAGATGAAGTCTGTTCTAAAACATTTGGGGCAGACATATCGCTGGAAGAAGGAGTCAATATGCTATTCATCTTTCCCCTCCCTTTCATCCACCACCTTCAGTGGCACTCCACTTGGAGAGCTCATACGGGAAGTGAATATCAACCTGCTCAACAAAGAATTGGAGCCCTGGAGGAGGAGAAGGAGGGGGGTGATGGTAGAATGTGGCTCTTTGCAATTGCTTGCATGGGCCTTGATGTTGGGGAAAGGGGGGGAGGTTCCTTACAGGCTGGTTGTTCAGCTCAGCTGTTTGAAGAAGTACAAAGGGTCTTCTATGTTTTCCAAAACTGCCAATTTCTGACGTTGCCAACCTTTCTGTAGTTTGGACGTGGTTCATACCTATACATAGCAACAGAAAGTATAACGAATGGGTTCCAAATGCAGCTATGAAGACAATGAGAACACTTGAACAGGATTGGCATACAATTGTGGTTGTTGATATGCCCTATAAATAGATTCTCATTCTTCTTCTCAGTTGTTGGGATGTTTGAGTTAGGAAACAGAGGATGATTTTTTCTTTCTTTCACCAGAGTCCAAGGTGGTTCAAATAGGGCATTTCTGCCTGTGTTGTGCACCCACAGCTATCCAAAGGTGTCTATCTGCACAGGGACACAAATGTGTCTATCTGCAGGGAATCTCACGCACTGTGCTGTGCTCAATAGGCTGTGATGATAAAAGAAGCAGAAGACCTAGCTAGGGTCATCCTGCCTCCATGACCAAATAACTCCTCTGGACCAAAATGACAGGACCAAGGAGCAAGGCATTAAGGATAACCAACACCATGTGAACTTGCCAAGATTTGGGGAAGAAATGTTTTAGCAAACAAGACTCCATTGGAGCAGAAAGACTTCTTGTAGTTCTTTCTGTCCAGGAGAATCCACTCAGTGGCCAGCCTTGGCGTATGTAGTCAGTCCAAGGTGGAGGATGCTTCACTGAGCAAGGTCCATCTGAAATTTGGTGGTTTGTAACCACAGAAGGATGTTCTGTGAGTCCACTCCAAACAGAATCATTGGAATAAGAGAAAGTTTTATGTGGCTTGTACGAAGCAAAATATCTCTTACACCAGCACCTCATTTCTGTAATTTGTTTGTTCTGTGCTTTGCCCTCTAAAAGACAGATGCAAAAGTTCTCATTTTCCTAGGTTCTAGTCTCCAGTTCAGAACATCTTTTGCAGATATATAGGCTCCAACTCTTAGCTCAATGCAACTGGAGGGAGACTGCCCACTCTAGCTACATGGAACCCTAAGGGGAAACCGACTCTTCACCAAAGGCTGTAACAGATCAGGCTTCCATGAAGAAAAATCTGAGAGGGAGAGCCTGTTGATGGCATTATAAACACAGCTCTCCAGTACCATGCTCTTTAATACTTTAAGTTGTATTTGGAAGATACGTGAATGAAGAAGGAACAGCTAGGAACAACAATAAACATATTGTTGCAGGCATTCCAAAATACTAGATACTCTCTTTGATTAGTTGTTCTAAAACACCTACATATTTTAACAAGAAACTCAATTGTCATTTAAATATTGGTGTAACCTGTATGCTGTTCCACATATTGCCATTGGGGTGGGGGTTAGCTCTGATGGTGTTATTTCAGAGATCTGCATCTAATTATTTTGTTGTTCAGTCATTCAGTCATGTCTGACTCTTCATGACCCCATGGACCAGAGCATGCCAGGCATTCCTATCTTCCACTGCCTCCCTGAGTTTGGCCAAATCCATATTGATTGCATCTATGACACCGTCCAACCATCTCATTCTCTGCCGTCCTCTTTTCCTTTTGCCTTCAATCTTTCCCAACATCAAGGACTTTTCCAAGGACTCCTCTCTCCTCATGAGGTGGCCAAAGTACTGGAACCTCAGCTTAAAATCTGTCCTTCCAGTGAACATTCAGGGTTGATTTCTTTCAGGATGGATAGGTTTGACCTCCTTGCAGTCCAGGGGACTCTCAAGACTCTCCTCCAGCACCACAGCTCAAAAGCATCGATTCTGCAGCGAGCAGCCTTCTTTATAGTCCAGCTCTCACTTCCATACATCACTATTGGAAAAACCATAGCTTTGACTATCCTGACCTTATTTGGTAAAGTGATGTCTCTGCCCTTTACGTTTGCCATTGCTTTCCTCCCAAGAAGCAAGCGTCTTTTAATTTTGTCGCTGCAGTCGCCATCTGCAGTGATCAAGAAGCCCAAGAAAATAAACTCTGCCATTGCCTCCATTTCTTCCCCTTATATTTGCCAGGAGGAGATGGGACCAGTGGCCATGATCTTAGTTTTTTTGATGTTGAGTTTCAGTCCATTTTTTTCACTCTCCTCTTTCACCCTTATTAAGAGTTTCTTTAATTCCTCCTGACATTCTGCTATCAATTCAGAGTAGTATCATCTGTATATCTGAGGTTGTTGATATTTCTTCTGTCAATCTTAATTCTGGTTTGTAATTCATCCAGTCCTGCCTTTCGCATGATGTGCTCTGCATGTAAGTTAAATAGGCAGGGTAACAGTATACAGCTTTGTAATACTCCTTTCCCAATTTTAAACCAATCAGTTGTTCCATTTCCAGTTCTGACTGTTGCTGCTTGTCCCACATATAAATTTCATAGGAGACAGATAAGGTGGTCAGGCACTCCCATTCCTTTAAGGCAGGGGTGCCCAAACTTTTTGTAAGGAGGGCCAGATTTGGTGGCTGAGAATGTGTCAGGGGCCGGTTGCTCCCCAACCCTGCCACCCCACAGCAAGTCCCACCCATTGACCCATAAGCCCCACCCACTGACCCCTGCAGGAAGGAAGGCAGGGACCAAGGGAGGGAGGAAGGAAGGTGGAAACCAAGAGAGAGAGGAAGGGAGGTGGGGAACAAGGAAGGGAGGGAGGGAGGGAAGTGGGGAACAAGGGAGGGAGGAAAGAAGGAAGGTGGGGACCAAAGGAAGCACAGGGAGCTGTGACCACAGGTCACCTCTTGGAAGAGGCAATCTGTGCGACCTTGAGGTGGTGACGGCTCGCCTGATTACTGCCCCGCTTGTGCGCCCAACCTTACAATGTTCCCAGCTATGTTGGTGGTGGTGGCCCACCCATACGCCGCCCTGCGCACGTGCGCCGAGCTTCACAAGGTTCCCGGTGATACCGGTGGCAGCAGCCTATGCGCACGCCCAGTCTCACATGGTTGCCGGCGGTGCCGGTGGCAGCAGCCTGTGCAATGGCTGGCCGGCCGGCCTGCCCAACCCCACAAGCTTCCCGGCAGTGCTGATGGTAGTGGCCCGTCCCCTTGCCTGCCCACCCAGCCCCATAAGCTTCTGCTCACCGGCTGGCCGGCCTGCCCGCCCAGCCCCTCAAGCTTCCCGGTGGTATCAGTGTGGGCGGAATATATATTTTTTTAAAAAAAGGGGGCGAATGAGGGGAGGGAGGGGCAGGCCAGCCAGCCCCGGGCCACTCAGAATGGCTTGACGGGCCAGATTTGGCCCCTGGGCCGGACTTTGGGCAGGCCTGCTTTAAGGACTTGCCATAGTTTGTTGTGGTCCACACAGTCAAAGGCTTTGGCATAGTCAATGAAGCAGAAGTAGATGTTTTTCTTGAACTCTCTGGCTTTCTCAATAATACAGCGTATGTTGGTGATTTGATCTCTAGTTCCTCTGCCCCTTTGAAATCCAGCTTGCACTTCTGGAAGTTCTCTGTCCACATACTGTAGTGCTAAAGCCTCCCTTGTAGAATTTTGCGCATAACCTTGCTAGCGTGTGAAATGAGTGCAATTGTGCAATAGTTGGAGCATTATTTGGCGTTGCCTTTCTTTGGGATTGGGATGTAGACCGATCTTTTCCCGTCCTCTGGCCACTGCTGTTTTCCAAATTTGCTGGCAGATCACGTGCAGCACCTTTACAGCATCCTCTTTTAAGATTTTAAAGAGTTCAACTGGAATGCTGTCACCTCCACTGGCCTTGTTGTTTGCAATGCTTTCTAAGGCCCACTTGACTTCACTTTCCAGGATGTCTGGCTCCAGGTCAGCAACTACTACACTATCTTGGTTATCAGGGACATACAGATCTTTTTGATATAATTCCTCTGTATATTCTTGCCATCTCTTCTTGATCTCTTCTGCTTCAGTTAGGTCCCTACCATTTTTGTCCTTTATCATATCGATCTTTGCACGAAATGTCCCTTTAATATCTCCAATTTTCTTGAATAGATCTCTGGTTTTTCCTTTTCTGTTGTTTTCCTCTATTTCTTTGCACTGTTCATTCAAGAAGGCCGCCCTGTCTCTCCTCGCTATTCTTTGGAAGTCTGCATTCAATTTTCTGTATCTTTCCCTTTCTCCCTTGCATTTTGCGTCCCTTCTCTCCTCCGCTATTTGTAGGGCCTGCATCTGATGATATTTCATAAAAAAACCTTGATATTGTTCCCAAAGCCCCAATGACCATGGGGACCACTGCAGTGTGTTTTGTTCATAAGTGATCATTTATATTGCCAGATCTCTGTATTTTGCTAATTTTTCCAATTCTTTATCTTCATAGATAATGTGACACACCCTGAAATTGAAATGTCAATTATCCAGATGTTCCTTCATTCTACTACTGTTATGTCTGATATATGGTGCTTAAGGACCAAACATAATAATAGCAATATTAACAGTAGCAGACATTTTTATTTATTTATTTATTTATTTTATTTTATTTTATTTTTATACCACCTATCTGGCAGCGAGGCCACTCTGGGTGGTTAACAACAATCAATGTAATACAATACTATACAATGCACTGCAAAAAAACCCCACATACAATAAAATAAAATCAGCATAAAATACAGTAAATATAATAAAATTAAAATTAAACAACATGAGATGACATATAAATTCCATAAAACTATAATATTATTGGCAGGCAAATAAGCTACAAACATGATTTAGTGGGTGGACACTAGGTTTATGTTAAGTTTGTGGAACTGCCTGCTTTAAAAACCAGATTTTCAATAGTTTTTTGAAAGCAGCCAAAGAGGAGGCTAGGCAGATGTCCGGTGGAAGATTGCTAGGGCAATGGCACAAAAGGTCCTATTTCTGGTTTTTCCCATTTGAGCCTCTTGCGGTGTTAATTGCCTCAAACACCTAGCCTGGGAAGATTATGGGCAGCTTTCACTGGGAGAAAGCGCTCTGACAAGTAGCAAGGTACTAAACCATTTAGGGCTTTGTATGTCATAGTTAAAACCTTGAAGTCAAAGCGGAACCAAAATGGGAGCCCATGTAGGATGGCGAGCACTGGGGATATATGGTTGTATTTTCTAGTCCCAGTCAGCAATCTGGCTGCCGTATTCTGGATCAGCTGGAGTCCCCGCATGAGCCTCAAGGGGAGCCCCACGTAGAGAGCATTGCAATAGTCCAATCTCGAAACTATCAATGCATGTACTAGTGTACTGAGAGCTCCCGTGTCTAGATAGTGGCGCAGATGAGCCATCTACCGCAGATGGTAATGGATGGAACGGACCACCAACACTACCTGAGATTCCATATATAGTGCCGGGTCCAAGAGAACACCCAAGCTGTGCACCTCATTCTGAAAAGGGAAAGTCACGCCCCCAAATGAGAGGGAATTTCCCAACCTGCTGACAGTAGGAGCCCCCCAATTCCAAAACTTCCATCTTGTCTGGGTTCAACCTCAGTCTGTTTGCCCTCATCCATCCCAGAACAGCATCCAGGCAGTGCTCAAGGGACAGAATAGCATGCATTGCAGAAGATGGAACAAATGTCCAAAACTCCTGACCCCTCCCAGCAACCTCATATAGATATTAAATAACATTAGTGAGATGATCAACCCTTGTGATACCTCACACTTGAGGGTCCACGGGGCAGACAGCATCTCACAAATTTCCACTATCTGAGGAGGGTCCTCCAAGAAGGATGTGAGCCATGCCAAGGTGTGGCTCCAAATACCCAACTCAGAGAGCCTCCCCAGGAGAATACTATGGTCGATGGTATCAAAGGCTACTGAGAGATCGAGGAGGACCAATTTATGGACATCTTGCCCCCATCGGCCTTCCTCAATAGGTCATCCTGCAGGACAACCAATGCTGTTTCCATGCCATGCCGTGGCCTGGAATGGATCAAGGGCATAAGTTTCCTCCAGGAGAGCCTGAAACTGATCCGCCACCACCCTCTCCAAGACCTTACTCATGAAGGGAACATTGGCCACTGGTCGATAGTTAATACCATCAGCTACCACATTCACCTTCTAATGGGATAGGCCTTATGAGTGTCTCCTTGAGGGCTAGGGTGTACCCAATCCTCAAGGAAAGACCCATTAATTATTGCTGTTGCCCAATCCATGGTCACCAGCCTAGTCGCTTTTATTAGCCAGGCCAGACAATGGTCGAGAGAGGAGGTGATGGCACAACAGCGGTCAAGTGCCCTGTTTACCTCAGAAGACATCAGTGGTTGAAAATGTGTTAACAACGTCAGGTAAGATGATGCAGAGGACGTCTCGAATGGTACCATTGCTGAACGGTGGTGGTCTAGGTCCCAGCGGATTTTTAAAGGTTGCAAATTGGTTGCAGAATATACTAATTGGAGGCCTATCATGGTGACCATCACTGGATAGATTGCATACAATTTGGAAAATTTCAGCCTGATGGTTACTAGCTTCGCTGATCTGGACAGCATAAGGTGATCTTCTAGGGGGCTTTACTTTGTCTTGGTATATTCTAGATGTGATCTTTGCGACTTTTAATTTATTCTCTGTCGGGTCCTGCCTTCAAATGCCCTCTAGCCTCCTCCTTACCTGCTTCATCTCCCATAGATGTTGACTATACCATGGAACATGGCAAACTTGGTTGGGGGAGGGGGCATTCAGAAGTGATCGTGTCAGCCCCCTTGGCAGCAGCAGCTTGCCAGCTCTCCACCAGAGCATTGACAGGACCACCAACCAAATCACCTGGTATTCCCCCCCCCCCCCCGGTTTCCTGGAAACCAACCAGATCTAGTAGCCTGCAGGGGCAGACCATCTTAATGGGTCCTTGATCCCCATGAGGGGGAGTACCATTATGAGGCTGAATTTCATTAGGCGGTGGTCTGACCATGACAAGAACACTATCTGAAGATCAGTCACCACCGGTCCACTATCTCTCTGCCCTGAAGAAACCAGGTTAGGGTATGGCCAGCCATGTGAGTGGGACAAGGCCAAGGAAATCATGGTTCGCAAGAACTCTAAAGATGTACCTCTAACCCCTGCCTCAGCATGTGCATTGAAGTCACCCAGGACACACAGCCTGGAAGACCTCAACATAGCTGCCGAGAACAAACGTCACCAGCTCCGGAAGGGAAAGTGCTGGGTCACGGGGAGAACGGTAAGCCAGCACAACCCCCAAACTATCCCTGGTTCCAATCATCACGTGGAGGGCCTCCAGACTTGGGATCAAGACTGACAGCCTCGATGGTTTCTTTATAAATAATGGCTTCTACTCCCCCCCCACCCTTCCAGTCTGCTCTGATGTTGGATGGCATAGCCGGGTGGGCAAATTAGAGAGACAGCCAAGCCTCCCTCTGTGGCCACCCAGGTTTCAGTTATACCGGCTAGGTCTGCCTTCTCATCCAAGATTAAATCATTGATTAACTGAGCCTTACTTAAGGCATTCAGCAACAGCATTCAGCAACAGCATTCAGCAACAGCAGGGTCAGAGTGGAAGGCTGGCTGAGTTGATTACCTCGCACTTGGCAGTTGACAACGGGGCCAGAACATGGGACAGCCTTCAGACATCTGTCCCTTGTTCTTCTGTACTTGATACCTGCTGTTGCATTGCGATTTCTACAAAATCCCCTAATAACCCCTATGTTGGAAATCCCCTCAATGGAGGAGTAGACATCCATCTCATAAAGTGCATAACAGTAGTAGTAGTAGTAGTAGTGGTAGTAGTAGTAGTAGTAGTAGTAGTAGTAGTAGTAGTAGTAGTAGTAGTAGTAGTAGTAGTAGTAGTAGTAGTTGTTGTTGTTGTTGTTGTTGTTGTTGTTGTTTGTTGTTGATGATAATGTATGCTTAACATTTACTGAGTAGTAATCAAACCCACAACCAAGTCCACAGGCTAAGATTAAAGGACTGTACAGAAGACTTGATAGACAATATTACTGAATAAAATTGCACCATAAAATGAAAATTTTTGATTGACTTGAAAATAATTTGCAGCTCATATAAAGATTCAATGGTATGTGGCCCTTTGTTTAATAGTTTGATGAGGTTATGGCAGGGAACCATCAACCCATAAATATTCCAAACTGTTTTTGTCCACTGTCCATTTCAAATCACCTGCATGAGATCAAGCTGGGCTTTACAAACAGGAACAATCGTTCCTGGAAGGGGATCTGAGCTTTGCGTGCTTGGAGGGAAAGGTCTGCATTAGCAAGCCTTAAATCTGACCTCGACTATTCTATTTTAGCCTCACCCATTGACAGAATATGCCCTCCTCATACCAATTCCAAACTGGAATTCAGTCCTATGATGGATGATAGATTAGGAATGCAAAATGAAACACAGACACACATGACTGGCTAGCTACCTTTCTCTGCTGACTTTTTCTCTCTCTCTTTTTTTAATGTGCTGTCAAGTCAGTTCTGAATTATGGCAGGGCTTTCCAAGTTTTTATGGGTCTTGAATACTCAGAAGTCTTTTACCACTCCCTTCTTCTGGAGGCCTCATGGGACAGTGCAGCTTGCCCAAGGGCCACACTGGCTGGCATAGTGAGGAATCAAACTCACAACCTCAGGTTCTGAAGCCTGAGCTACCTAAAACTCTGAGCTATCTAGTCAGCTATCATGACATATCAAAGCAAAACAAAGTGTTCTGCTTATATACCACCATATACCAATACAAGCACACTCTGGGTGGTTTACAATTTTAATTATGCAGGCTACACACTGCCCAACCCCCCCAGCAAGCTGGGTACTTATTTTACCAACCTTGGAAGGATAGAAGTTTGAGTAAATCATGAGCCTGCTACCTAGGATTGAACCCCAGGTTGTGAGTGCAGTTTTAGCTGCAGTACAGGCATTTAACCACTGCACTACTAGGCTCTTACATATCAGCTAATTCACGGTCAGTTAATCACACACTCAATTCATACACACAATTACCTGAAGGCAAGCCCCAGGTCTCAGTGGAATTTTCTTCTGAGTACACAGGCATCAGATCATGCAGGTCATTTACTAAATGAAAGTACCTCCATGACTCTCTCTTTCAGAATTTGAATAATATATACAAACTTCTTCACAACGGTACCACTCAAAATAGGGTGGGGTGTTTTACTTCCCAAGTTGCTTTTGATGCGGAAGCCAAACTTAATGTGATATATAAGATATGTGTTCTGTAAAATTGCCCCCTGAAAAGGAGTACCAATACCACATGAAATTTTAAAACAAAATAAGTCAGCTTAAAGTGTTCTGCTTATATGCCGCCCCGTACCACTTCAAATTGTCTCTGGGCGGTTTACAGCTTTAATTACAGTATGCAGGTTACACATTTTCTCAACAAATATTTTTTTTTTTTTGCTGTTGGTTTAAAATATAGAATAGAATAGAATTTTATGTCCTTTTTAGGTGGAATGTACAGTAATTTTAGGGTGGAAAAGTGGGGGTTGTCTTATGCATGAGGGCATCTTATAGATTGAAAAGTATGGCAGCTCTGACTACTGAAAACTGAAAATGACCATTAGTTTTATAGTCTACCTGTGAGTTTCTGAAAACAACTTTTTGGCTGCTATTAGACGAAAGAATGCTGGACTAAACATTGCTCCTCCACCTGATCCATTATATGTTTTTAAACTCTTCTCTCTCTCTCTCTCTCTCTCTCTCCCCCCTCTCCCTCCCTCCCTCTCTCCCTCCCTCTCTCTCTCTCCCCCCCTCTGTGTGTGTGTGTGTGTGTGTGTGTGTGTGGCCAGATTGCAGCTCTTAGCAACTTGCATGAACCATGGCCATCATGTAGGCTCATGGGAGCTGTAGTTCAAAAACAGAGAGAAGGTCACAACTTGCCACCTAACTAACTAACGCCAGTAGCCTTTCTCACCTCTGGCCCAAATGAAAGAAGCAATGTTGGGTACCATGTAGAAATTGGGGAAGCACATCTTCAATGGCAAAGTATTGGATTGTCTGTGAAGATTCTCAGTCATCCAGGTGAATTTATCTGGAAGTTGAGTTATGGCAACTGGAGTTCTTATGTTCTCATGTTCTTAACCCTCACTCTCTTTCTCATTTTTGTACTTTGTATAGAGAGACATTAGAGACAAATAACATGGGTTTGGGGAAATTCTTATGCCAACATTTAGGATTATGCTTATTCTGATGCTTAAGTCCTTATTCTTATTCATCCCTTGACGATGTTATGGAAGTATCTTTAATATGCCACTATGTTTTTTTTCTGATTTTGTTTTGTGTTTCTTGTTGAAACCCAATGGGAACTTTCTCATTCACTCACTAACCTTTTCTGATGATTAATGCTAGCCAAAGATGTGAAACACAAGTCTTTGCTCTTTCCATTCCAAAAGTCCAAGCATCCCCCCCCCCTCACACACACACATACTAAGGACCACTGGGTTGGTCACTCAGTGTTCTTCCATGTTCTTAAAAGGCAGCTAAGTCATAGTTGCCATGATACATTGAATATTTGCTCTGCGAATACGTAGGATACAAAATGCCATTATGAAAGTGTGGAATCTGACTTCATAAAGTGACCCGTCATGAAATCCAGAACACACACAGGCATAGATTCTCTCTCTGGCTTCCTCCTTTCCATAAAATTTGATGATGCGATAAACACCGCAAATAGAAACTGTTTGTGCTAAGCAATTGCTCTTAAAGAAATAAACAGCCAGAACTTGGGGAGAAACCACTAATTTTCCTCCTCGTTTATCAAACATGACTCTGTATCTT
>JAHTLZ010000015.1:27689609-27701796 GCA_023846285.1 Phrynocephalus versicolor | reverse complement strand
AATAATACAAGGGCTTCTTTCAGGTCCTTTCTCTGGATCAAATCTTGCCTGGTTTTTCATGTCAATGGTGCATAGAAAGCCGAATGATGCCAGCATAAGTATTTGGCAGTGCGGCTGTTACATAATACAATCCTGTCTTTCAGAGAAAAAAGATCTCTGTGCGGCTCAAATGTGCTAAATGTTAACTCAGTGGTGTGCTCTCGTCAGCCAAACTGGTTCTGCCCTCTTTTCCAAAAGTACAGATGAAGGTACACTGGATAAAGGCGAGGGATGCGAGAAGAGAAAGTACAGAACTGGAGAACTAAAGCCCAGCATGATTTAGAAATATTTGCTTAAGGAAAGGCACACTTCTCTGATGCTTACCCACAAATGCTACGACGATGAGACAAGTAGTGGTCCTGTGAACCAGAAGAGAATATTTTTAATCCAAGCATGCCATGGATAAACTAACAGATACACCACAAAGGTCAAAGTCTGACCTAATCATGGGACCATATGACCTTTTCCCGGAAATGTTTGGGAGAATAGAAATCTGAAATGTTTTATGATGGTGTTTACATGATGCTAAGCTTTTCAGTCACCTTGGTGGAGGAGGTGAAAAACATGGCCAGTTCTTTCCAGTCTGGCTCTATATTTAACCTGAGTACTGTTTGACCGTAAAGCAGATGTCAGTTGAAAGGTAAATGATGTGATGGGTAGAATTTAAAGTCCTGCCAAATAACTGGCTTGCTGGTCATTTTATGGACATTTTACGGAGCTAAATTTGAGTTGATTGTTGAGCCCATTAAATTTAATTCCTTTTTATTTGAATATTTAATACATTAGGGTTTTTTCCCCCAGCCCATTTCAGTGGCTTGGGAAATGTTTCTTGGGGAGCCATGAAATTCAGCCAGCCCCACTGGACTGGGATGGTGTTGAAATGACAATATTAAGGAATGGCAGTGTAGTTCAGTTGCCAGGGTGAATGTGGTTTTTCAGCAACTCTCACATAGAGACAAAGAGAGCTATTACAATGACCAGAGCTAATAAATGGAAGAGACCAAAAAAAGAAAGGAAAGGAAACATGAAGGAAAGGAAAGATTGATTTTTGCATGAGAAATACCTTTGCCAACCTAGACTGAAATAACGAGACTACACCAAAGTTTCGGGGTTATTATGGTCCACAATTTATTAACAATAATCTTTAAAGATGACCCTTTAACTACAAATTAAAGAGGAGGTAGTGCAAGTGGTTAACATCTGTAGATGTTATTAAACAACTGCCCCTCCCCTTGCATAGGGGAGGATGCTGCCAAGGTAATTAAGCGTGCCTTCCCTCGTAGGGGATCGATGATGGAAGTCACTCAGGCCATCAATGACCTGGAGGATGAGCGCTTTACCTGACATATGGGTCATGTTGTTTCCACCAAGGTGGAGAAGCATAATATCCGGAGGATGTTCAAGAGAATGACTAAGGAAGTCAACTACAAAGCCGCTCCGGAACATTCCCCATTGTCTCCTCCACACCAACTTGGCTCACATCCCCAGGCCAAGATCTCGGCCACATCCAGTGCATGCCACATACTTGGCAGCCCAATAGATGAAGCTGTGGCTGCACACCACAATTCTGGCATGCACTTCAGGCAGGGTACCTGCAATGAGAAAAACAGAAACTGGCCTGGGCCTATTGATCTGTCAGTGGCTGCACATAAGTACGAAACTTTTGTGATCGCCAACACCTGATTCGCTGAATACCAGCCAAATCCATGCCCAAAGCAGCAGCCATAGAGGCGGCACCAAAACAGAACAAGTGTGTTCCAAAATGCCAGTCGGATATACTGGTGGCATCCAAGGCACACAAAGCCAAGCGCCAAAACTAAAATTGTGCTGTGTGTGTGTTGTGTCGTTACAGTCGTGACTGACTCTACGTGACTCCATGTCCATTGAGTTTTCTTGGCAGGAGTACTGGAGTGGCTTGCCAGTTCCTACTACAGGCACCTACAGCACCTGGTAATCCCTGGTGGTCGCCCATCCAAGTACTAACCAGGGCCAACCCTGCTTAGCTTCCGAAATCAAGTGAGATTGGCTAGGAGTGACCAATTTCTATGTTGAAACAGATAACCTTGGGTATCTCCATTAGCTGAAACATAGCGATGCAGAGCTTCAGTGGGGCAAATTTGGGTTAGATAACACCTACACAGGTGAATCACCTGTCCTTTACCCCCTTGGTCAGTTTTGGATTTTCGCAGTAACAGGGCTACATGATCCTATTCCAGGATTATGTAAAAATGCTACAAAGCTAAATGAGAATAATTGGTTTTTGAGTGGGCAACCAGCTCACTGATTCGCATTACTGCGAAAAGGGCTATTAGGGATGCAGTATGAAGTAACAAGGCCCCAAAATGGTCCATACAAATATGCCCCCAGACTGTGGACAGCTGATATATCATCAGGATGGAAAATCAGGGTCCTAGAATCCTTCATTTGTCCCCTCTCTGAAGAACACCACTCGATCATCCTTGGAATCCTAAATTTGCAGTCTGGATGATCATATCCCTGGGCCTTCGCATAATAAGACAAGGTAGATAATTTCCCTTGGATGGTTCGAGGTGCCAAACCGTTAAAATGGAGGTCCACTGCAAATTGGACCAGCTGGACTGAAGTAGCAGGCCACAAATGCTGGAAACCCTCCCTGGCAGAGAATTTAGCAAACTCCACGAAAGTGGCAGAGTAGCTGCACCATGTG
This sequence comes from Phrynocephalus versicolor, assembly GCA_023846285.1. Classification (NCBI taxonomy): domain Eukaryota; kingdom Metazoa; phylum Chordata; class Lepidosauria; order Squamata; family Agamidae; genus Phrynocephalus; species Phrynocephalus versicolor. The sequence goes on along the minus strand of JAHTLZ010000015.1, from coordinate 27,699,071 downwards.
CTAGGCGCTAATGCTGGACCCACAGCCTGGTTGGCCTCTACCCTCCAAGCCTCCATACCTCTTCTGGGAGTATATCTGGGTCCCATAAAGCCTGAGGTGCCAATGATCTGAACCATGCCATCTGTTGATGGGGCAGAGTGTCAGCAATCTCATTCTAGATTCCAGGAACATGCTGAGCATGAAAAAGAATGTTAAACTGTAGGCACCTAAGAGTAAGGGCCCTAACCAATTCCATCACCCTTACAGACTGGGATGACAATGAGTTAAGTGTGTGGACTACCGCCAGGTTGTTGCACCAAGATCTCACTGAGGAGTTGGACCACATCCCAGCCCAGAGTCACACAGCAGCTACAATGGGAAAAGCTCCAGAATGGTCAAGTCCTGGGTCAACCTACTAGCTGCCCACTCATCAGGCCATGTGCCTGCACACCAATGTCCCCTAAAGTATAAGCCAAATTCCAAGATGCTGGATGCGTTGGTCTGGACCTGTATGTCCACACCCAATAGCCTCTCACTGTGCCAGAAACTAACACTGTTAAAGTGAAACAAAAACTGTAGCCATTCCCTAATGTCTTTTTTCATCTCGCCTGACATGCACCGCTTGTGATGTGGGTGTTTTAGCCCGGCCAGACTGTCACACAGACATTATAAGAATGCCCTGCTGGGAGCCACATCTCTGCATGCAAAGTTAAGACAGCCCACAATCTGCTGAAGTTCCCTGATCATGACCTTTTTCTTATGAAGCAACTCAGTTAAGTGCTTTCTTAATTCTGTAATTTTAGACTCTGGAAGTCTGCTTGTCTGGTTGGTCATGTCCAATTTGATGTCCAGGAATGTCAAAACAGTGGCAGGTCCCTCTGTCTTATCATTTGCTAGGGGAAGATTGAGGTCCTCAGCTAGAGCATGGAAGGCAGCCATAAGTGAAGTGCATTGTTGTGTGCCTGCCTGTCTGGCAAATAAACATCTAATTAGTGTACCACTTGTGTGCTACCTGTTCATGAATGGAATGCCCACTCGATGAAAGAACTAAAGCATTCAAATGCTGTGCATGACACAGAACACCCAAGGGCATGGCCCTATCCATATAGAATTGACCATCAAATGAAAACCCCAGTAGCTCAAAATCATCAGGGTAGACTAGCTGAAGTTGGAAGGCAGACTTGTTGTTTGAAATGTTACACTTGCCGATCTCTGTACCTCTACCACAACTGCATACCATTCCCACTGCAGCATCGAATGATGTATATCTTATGCTACATAACTCTTGGAAGATCATATAATTAACAGAATCCCCTTCTGAGTAGGATAAGTGATGGCTTAGGCAATATTCGCCTAGGGTTTTCTTGGGCACCACACCCAGGGGAGAGGCCCAAAACTGCCTTGAAAGTGAGGATTCAAATGGACTTAACACATGACCCGCTTGAACTTCGGCTGCTATTTTGTCCCTGACCCATGACTTGAACCCCTGTACTGATGTTAAATCCCTTGCCAGCTGTGCTATTTGCTGGCCACATGCCGGGATATGAAATCCATATAAGAAGCCCTCCAGCAGGTATTGGGCATCCTGCACTTCAGGGTAGCTATGCAGAAATGCCTGCAGCATTTACAGTGTATTTGTATTTGCAGTATTGAATTTTAATGTATTTGCAGTATTGAATTTTAATGGGGCTAGATGCCTTTGGAAAGTGAGGGTGACCCGGGAGAGTTGTACTTTCCTCCCGATTCCTTGTTTCTACCCCCCGCCTGATTTCTGAGAGCAAGTTGAGGTGGCATGTGAACCCCCATAGCTGGAGCAGATGTGACAAAATTTGCACTGGTATCATCCAGTTAAAGCAGACCAGGCAGGGTTGAACCCCCTGGCCTACTCCAGCATGGGCGGAGTTAGCCTGTGGCCCTCTCTGCAGTAGATGGCCACTCTCAAAGCGGTCACCAGGAATGGGGTGGGATGGGCTTATTACCCGCAACCTCAGGTGCCCATGCGGCCTCTCCCACCTCAAACTAGAGTTGCTTGCCACTCTCCGGCAAAAGCCCTCATCATACGAGAGCCATGCTATGCCTCAGAAGTTAAGTTGTGCCCAAATGATGATGTCGAGGTAATGAAACAAATCCGGTCCTTTGTCTGGATGGGCCCAGGCTAGTGTGCCGACATAAATCAAGAAAGCAGACAGCCAGTTGTTCCAACATCTGTCTAGTTTCTTTTTCCTATTTTGCCTTTGTCATTCTCATCTAATTTGTCAAAAATCAGGCTGTCCATCTCCCTGTTAAGCAGGTCAAATACATCCACATACTTCCCACTCACTATTCTCTCAGCAATGGCCTCAGATAGATGATCTCCCAAAAGGAGTGACTCATGTCCTTCAGGTAGTTCCAGGATTTGCACAGTTGTTTTGCTAGTATCAGGGGCAAGGGTCTGTGCTGCTGTGCTAACCTGCTCGGCCTCACCCTCTGTTTGTGCTACCGTATCTACAACTGAGGTACTGGTCTGCACCATTGCACCCTGTCCTGCACTGCAGTCCACACTGCTATAAAGGGCCTGAGCCAGGGAGTGTGGCTGATTATGGGGTGGTGGGTGGGTGGTAGTGTGCCCATGGGTTGATGTCACCACCTGAGTCTGCACAGCCACAATAGAAGGGCAGCATGGGATGATGTTGCTGAAAATTGCCTAGCCACCTGGTGGACAGGTGTGGAAGAATGAGATCTACTGGCTGAAGATGCACTGGTCATCTCCCCTTCCAAAAAGACGCTTGGTGATATCATTTATTTATTTATTTATTTATTTATTACGCTTATATACCGCCCCATTCCCACGAGGGGACTCTGGGCGGTTCACAACATACAAATAAAACAGATAAAAATCAATGCCAAGAATAATAACAATAAAGAATAAAATCCAAGAGCAGTAAGGCGGGTAAAAAAAAAAAAAATTATAAACACAGGTCCCTATGCATCGCCGTAGGCTTCACGAAAAAGAAAGGTCTTCAGATTCTTCTTAAAAGCCGCCAGCGATGGAGCCCGCCGAAGTTCACTGGGACGACGATTCCAGATGGAAGGAGCCACCACCGAGAAGGCCCGCCCGCGAGTGCTCGCCCTACGGGCCTCCCTCGGGGTGACTGTCCGCAGTGAAAGAGCCACCGAGGAGCGGGTGGGTCGGGCCGGATCTAATTGCCGGGTGAGACGCTCCGTCAGATAAGATGGGGCCAAGCCATGGAGGGTTTTGTAAGTCAAAACCAACACCTTGAACCTTATTCGGGAGGCAACGGGCAACCAGTGTAGGCGGACCAGGATAGGGGTGGCGCGGTCATAACGGCACGCGCCAACCACCAGCCTGGCCGCCGTATTCTGGACCCGCTGCAGTCGCCGAACAAGGTTCAAGGGGAGCCCCATGTAGAGAGCGTTGCAATAATCCAGCCTCGACATGACCAGCGCCTGTACCACAGTCCTCAGGGAACTCTCATCGAGGTACGGGCGAATCTGGGCGATAAGCCTTAGATGGTAAAAGGCCGACCTGACCACGGCTGACACCTGAGGTTCCATGTTTTAGTTCTGCATGCTTCTGCACCTAGGCATAACCCCCCCCATACAAGGCTTCTAGACCATGCCTTCTAGTATGTTCCCTTTCTAATTTTGATAGCTTGCCCCAGATTTCTGAATATAGTGGCCAGTCTTTGTCTGATGATGAAGACAGCTCAGGGAAAGGGTGAGAAGGGGCTTTTATTTTATTTATTTTTATTTATTTTTATTTTATTTATATATTTCTATACCACCCATCTTCCCAAAGGAACTTGGGAAGGAGCCTTGCCCTTGCCTTTACCTGCAGTTGAAGTGGCCATAGGTTGATAATACAGTTGCTTATCACTGCCTTAAGACTGCAGACAGTGGCTCAGGATTTGTTTGCCTTACACTGTGACAATGGGGCCTCCAAACATAGGCGAGGAATGGGAGGGTGTGTGTGGTTGGGGACTGTTGGCTTGGGAGGTAATTAGAATCAATGCAAGGAGCAGCCATTAGAAGCTGCCTTCCACTTTCGCTTTCTCCCACTAGGTGAGCTCAACCATCCCCTGCATGGTTTGAATATTTTTAAGCAACCCTAGAGCCCCCCCCCCCAAGTTCAACTCCTTTGCAAAATTATGTCCCAAATCCCCCCACCTCATGCTGGTACTACTCAGCTCACCAAACACTCTCAGTTATTAACTTCTTCACCCAGGGGAGGTGGGGATAAATCTGTGGGTCAAAGAAACCAAACCCAAAGACCCCACTAATGAAGCCCCAGAACTGAAATAAGTCTCTCTCTCTCTCTCTCTTTTAAATTAAATGAGTTCTAAGATGTCCCCAACCCACACCCACCCATCCCGCATGGCCAATTAGTCTCACACAAGGCTATTTATTTATTTATTTATTTATTTATTTATTTATTTATTTATTTATTTATTTATTTATTTATTTATACCATCCATCTGGCAGTGAGGTCACTCTGGGCAGTAGGCTAGTCTGGCCTCTACCCTCCTGAACCCCACTAGATCCCTTCCTTTAAAACAAATGTATATTAAAGAAAAGAGGAAAGACAATAAACAAAGGCTTGGCCCAAAAGCACAGACCGCCCAGCTCTGCTGGAAATGAGAGCCGGAGGACACAAATGGAAGTGGCGAGATGAGGCTGCAACGCTGCAAAGCTCCATTCTTGCCAGCGAATAAGCTGCTGAAGCAAGAGGTGGAGAGCTTACTGGAACAGGCTTATATAAGCGTGCTCCCCACTTAGGCAGCCTCCCAAGGGCGCACAACTTTTGCGCCTCTTCAGTCAGACGGCAAAGAAGCCCTATCCCACAACTGGTGCAAGCACACCCCCTTGAAATTTTGGTGAACAGTCTCTACATACCTGGAGCCAGGGCTGACTGGCTCTGTGTCAAGTTGTCATTGTTTCTGTGCTACATCTGTGAAACACTAACACAGTAATGGAGCGCAGGAATGGAGACCAGTGGGTGCATACAGTTGGCCTGATCATGCCATCAGGAGCAAAACAGAGTGTCAGCATTGTGATTTGCAAGGCATCTTCGTCTATAAGCTCAGGTTGGGGTGAGGCAGGGAATCTAAGAGGCCTGGTGCTGAACTTTCCTGAACCACAAAGGCAGCAGAAGGCTATGGTACCTAAGGCCACACAGGATGCCAATCCTGTAGGAATCAAAGAAGGTCCATTCCATTGCCTGCTCTTGTGATGATTGTTATATCCCACAGGCCAACCATTGTGGTCTACTTTTAACCCTGTATCTCACGGAATTGGTTGGTGACCTTATTATTACTTCTTTAGCACTTCCTGAGGTACACTTCTTTGGTTGGTATTGTCTCAAATGTAGCAACCCTCCCCTGACAATGTGTAAAAATTGCATAACATCCATCAATAAGGGCCTATCAGAAATTTGTGCCCTGCTGTACAGGAAGTGCCAATTCTGTGCCCTCACTTAACAGGATGAGTCAGATTTAAGAGCTGTTAATCTCAAAGGCCCAGGCATTATTAGTCAAAGTCTGAAATCCTGTTGTGCAAGACTTTTTAAAAACACGCTGATGTACATTAAGACATCTCCATATACATTATCTGTTACACCCTGCTTCGGAACAAATCCAATATGTTATGGAATGATATTTTGTGGTCTGTCCCTAATACTATTCTGCCTATTATGGTGGAAAGAGAAGGGCTGCTATTTAATTGTAACATCTAACTGCTACATCCAAAAAAGAAACTCTATCTATGGTGTTGTGTGGATCTTCAAAGTGTGTTCTCTAAAATGGCCTTCTTTCTGATGATCACTTCTGTGATCTACTCCTTGTTTAAAATTATGCCTCATGACAGTGGCATACAGTCATTTTGCTGTTGTCCTTTGTCCTCTGTAATTCAACAAAATCCCATCTGCAGTTCTTCACCACTCCAGGTTATTAAGTCTTCCATTATCAAAGTGATTATGCAAGACATGTTGAATAAACAGTCCTAGAGAAAAAAGCCTTTAAAATGTAAGCAATATTTACTGGAGTAAATGATCTAACCTACCCATTCATCATGGAAAGTGCCTTCAGAGCCATGAAAATATTCAAAGGTTTCTACATAAGTCTGCCATATGTCTTAAGTGATGAACATATAGTAGATACATAAACACAGCTGTCTACTCATTGGGGAGGCAAGAGGAGAAAGAAATTGTATTCAGCAAGCTCCCCTCCCCCTACTTCTTAAAGCCAAACAGGCTGAAGAGCAGAACAAGAAACATTATTCATTTTCCACACCATATTGCTATTGAGTTTGTTTGCATTGTGGGTGATTTTTCACACGCAGGAACAATCTCTGTAAAAACAACATAAGCAACAACAGCCAGAAATAAACTGTGTGGGGAGTGGTTCCATTTCTGGGTAATATAATTAGAAGAGACTAATAGTTTATGGTTTAGGCATGAAGAAATCAATCAATTTCACTTCCTCTGACATGGATACATTTGTTGACCGTGAGTTCCTCCCAACCCTAATATAAAGAAATTTGAAAAGTTTGATGTAGAGATGGGTCTTTTGTTTTGCAAGGTGACTGGTTCCAAAATGAAGCATGCCAGCACAGCTGGTGCTTGGAACCCAGTCCTACCTCCCTGAGCAAAATCAACCACTGTCTTACCTTGCTGCAGTTTGCACTGGGTGAAATTCCAACCAGGAAGCAGCCTCCGATGCGTCATCTTTCCCTCTCGCTGGCGCTGGCCAATCAGACATGGAGGCAAGATGATGCACATCCTTGCACAGCTCCTGATTGTCCAGTGCCAGGGAGAGGGAAAGATGATGCATCAGAGGCTGCTTCTTGGTTGGAATTTCGCCCAACACAAACTACATCAAGGTTGATCTTGTTTCAGAGGGAGGTACTGGGTTCCATCTGTGTTGGCATGTTTCGTTTGGAACAAGTCCCCTCCCAAAACAGAACACCCATCTCTAGTTTGATGTGGTCTTCAAGAAGGAATTCAAGATTGCAACTCAAATCGAACTAAAAATTCCAGTGAGTCCAATTGTCACTGACAATCTTGTTATTATAGCTATGTCTGTGAAGATTCTCAGTCATCCAGGTGAGTTTATCTGGAAATTGAGTCATGGCTACTGGACTTCTTTTTTGAGAGATAGAAACGTTTCGCTGCTCATCCAAACAGCTTCATCAGTCTGAATACAGCTAGTGCGAGTCCTTATAGTCAGTCAGCTTTGACCTCTTGTCACCCTGATCTGAATTAGGCTCATAAGATGAACAATGGCCTGAATAGGCTCGTTAGGGAGACAATAGTATTCATAGCCTTAAGGTGAACAATGGCCTAAGGTGCTGAAACCTATCAAGAATAGGTCGTTAGCTATGGCCTTGGTAGTGAAGGCTTTTTTATTTGTCTGGGTACTTTGGAAAGCACACCCTGATAAGTAGCAGATAGACTATGCCTGAGGCCACCACCTCTGTTGAGGGAGGGGTTTTCGATGCTCACATGAATGGCTTCCCTTACTCCTCTCTCAAACCACCTATCTTCTTTGTCTAATATGTGTACATCCTCTTCTTTGAAACAGTGCCCTTTGTCCTTCAAATGGAGATGTACTGCTGATTCTGGTCCTGAGCTGTTACCCCTCCTATGTTGGGCCATCCTTCTGTTTAATGGCTGTTTAGTTTCTCCAATGTAGAGGTCTGAACACTCCTCACTGCATTGGACCTCATATACTATATTGCTCCTTTTATGTTTTGGTATCGGATCCTTTGGGTGGACAAGTCTCTGCCTTAGTGTGTTTGTGGGTTTGAAATAAACAGGTATGTGGTATTTGCCAAAAATCATTTTAAGCTTCTCCGACACTCCAGCCATGTAAGGAATGACCAGGTTCTTCCGTCGGGTCTGGGTCTCAGACTGATCCCTTGTTCTTCTGGGATGGCCCACTGTGAATTCCCCAACTGCTGAGAGCATGTAAATGCCCACTGGAACTATTCTTCATCTCATGTGATTTGTATATGAGCTTGCTTTGTTTTATGATCGGTCTTCAGGACTTATATAGATGATTCCTTTGAAGTCAGATTTCTAATAGAAGAAGGTCTGACCAACTAATGTTTCTGTAGCACTAACATGTGTTCAGATCTAACCATTGACTATTTATAATATCTGTTTCTCCATTGACTTTACTTGAAACAAAATCTGGGGCAGCATGGGAAGGTCCAAGTCATACCTGAGATATTCGTCTGATTCCAATGGTGTTCTGGGTAATCTACTCCATTCCGGACCCAGGCTTTAAAAGAAAGTGCTGTTCATTGTCTATAAATTGCAGCTGCACCAGATGCCACAGGGTTGAGCCTTCATTACAAATGCTTTTCTATATGTCATATTCTGCATGGAAACAAAGTGCACCCATCTCTGTGGGCTTATCCAAGTAGGACCATAGGGAGTTAGGGTTTCAGGTTGGGTATGACTTTGGCCTTACAAAAATTAAATAAATGACCTGTGTCTCTGAACATTTCAAAAGTCAGCCCATGACAAATGGTAAGAAAAGCCTGGTTTACAGGGATGTTACTCCCAGAACTATAAATGATATAATTTTGTTATACAAGAAAGTTTGCTGACTGTAATATTATTTTGAGAAGGGCTATGCACTGGCTTTTGGAGAAGCCTCAATTACTAGCCAAATTGGCTCAAATCAGACTGATTTGTATGGAGTGCAAACTGAAGCCGGTTCGCCACAGTGAACAAGCATGTAAATGCAAGTAGATAAATAGGTACCGTCGTAAAAAAAGTGGGAAGGTAAACAGTGTTTCCTTGCAGCCATGCCAGCCACATGGCCGTGGACTTGCGCAACACTGGCTCTTTGGCTTGAATATGTAGATGAGCACCACCCCTAGAGTCGGACACACATGTGTGGGGGGAACCTTTATCTTTACCTTTTTTAAAGCCAACTTTGCTTCTGCTAATGGAAAGAATGTAGAGTCTGAACTGCAAAAAACAAAAGCAAAATAAAACAAAACAAAACCTAATCTAGAGCTCTGAACATCTAAACTAAATGAAGAAGGCCAAGTGGTATGTCTCTAACAAGATGGCATTATTGGGAGATGAAGTAGCTTTGCTCACCGAATCTCTGACGATCTAGTGTAACAACCACCCCACCACTTTGTAATCCCAGCACTTGTGGGAAAGGATTGTAAGTGATTGCTAAAATGAAATAGTCAATTATCTCACACAGCCTCTTTGTCATTTTTTAAACGGGTTAGTAATATTAACAGTCAGAGCAAAAAGACCAGTGAGAAAATAAATACAGATTGTAATACAAATTTAAGCCTACCAGTTCTCTTGTTAATGTGATTCTGGTTGCCTAATCTTATTAATGTGATTCTGGTTGCTTGGGAATTTTCTAAGGACACTGTATTCACAAGTTTTAGGTGTGTGCTTCATATAAAGAAGAAGAAGAAGAAGAAGAAGAAGAAGAAGAAGAAGAAGAAGAA
>JAHTLZ010000015.1:27678811-27689599 GCA_023846285.1 Phrynocephalus versicolor | reverse complement strand
AGAAGAAGAAGAAGAAGAAGAAGAAGAAGAAGAAGAAGAAGAAGAAGGTTATTTGCCTTTCAGTGAAACATGTTGGCCAACTCAGACCTCCCCTGGCTCACAGCAGTCTAGACGAGAAGACGGGATGAGATGCAGATGAGAAGAGATGACTTGCAAGCCCCAGACACTGATGGTGTCTCAGAGTTCCAGATGGCAGGACACAGCCAAGCTGAAGCTAAATCAAGGATGCCCCATCTGCCAAAAAGGACTCGATGGCTACTCTGTTGGAATGGAATCATTCTTCCTGCAGCAGAACTCCCAGCACAAAACAACTCACATAGTTGTCATGTCTGGTTCCCTGATCCTGATTTTTGGCATTCTTTGTCTCCCATGACCGTGTTATTCACGTCACTTCTGGCGGCTCCTTTTGTGGATTGTTGGCCTAATGAAGTTGTGATCTGCAGACTGGCTGTGTCTTAAACTGTGACTAGTCTTTTGTCTGCTCCCCAGATTGTTTCCCTCTTTTCTTCTAGTACTAGTTTGATCTTCTCCACAAAGATTGCCTCTATGATAAGCTTATCTCCTAGCCTGCAGCCTCAAACCGGGATATACCATTCAATACAATGGCATGTTAATCTGAAGTCTCAGCTATAGCGATGCTCTTCAAGGTTCTAGCACGATGTCTTCCAGCAATAGGAAAGATTGTGTGGATTTCACTGCCTATCTGTTCCTGCTCATATCTCCCAAGCACTGCTGCTTACTTACTCAGTGCATAGTGACCACCATGATGCTCCTCAAGTGCCATGATTTTTCACTCTTCTTTGATGTATTTTTTTAAAAACTATAAACTTGGGAATTTTCTAAGGACACTAAGAAGGTGCTGCTGGTAGTAGGAAGAAAGTTGTGTTGGAGTTTTAGTTTGCAGCCTCGCATACTGTAGCTTTCATTACTGGAGGAACTTTTTTGGGCTGAACATCTATCTAGCACTAACAAATCATTTCTTCCAGCCTAATGAATTCAAAGAGAGACCACTCACTGTCTTGGTTGGTGACAGTTGTTGGTTAAGAGACCCTCTCTTCCCTTGGTTGGTGACAGTTGCTTGTTTGCTGTTGATCTGTTTGGTTGCTAAATCTGTGTGCAATAAAGAAAATGTTATGCACACGTCTGTAATTTCAAGCCACTGTAAGTAAAAGTTTATTTAGTTCTATTTCCTACAAACATATCAGACTGAGTTATTGAGAGTTTTAAGTGCCAATAAAAAAGAAAGAGTGGAGAACCTGTAGCTATTCTTTGTAAGTTTTTGTACGTCTACTGGATTGCAAAAGCCATTTTACTAGAAATTCAAATCTCTGCGATGCCAGAAACCAAAAGTAACCTGAATGGGCAAAGATGATTACTCACATGAGTATAAGCCCTCTTAAGAACTTTATTTTTAAAAGCAGAGATTAAAGATGCCTCATATAAAACCTCCTAAAGCTAACCCTCTGGAACCTGTCATGTTTAATCCCCTCTTCAGTGTCTATCACATGGCTTAATTTAATGCAACAACAAAAAAGTTATGACTGTTTTGGTTTTCTATTTCAAGTCAATTGGCATCTTGGGATCCAAATTTACAAATCATTTTGGCACAAACAGAACCAGATGGAGCCTGAACCCTTTTGGTCTGAATTAGGATCCAGCCCATAGTGCTGAATTGGCCTCTGAACTGAATGAGGAGACATCAGCACAGCCTTTCATTACAGCAGCTCCCACCCACTAGGCAGGGTAACCAGAAAAGTGACAGAAAAGTGAACGTGAGTCCGTGCCAGACTTGCCAGCATGGTTCGATATGTGTGCGAGCTGTTTTCATGTTCTGATTTATGAAACCCTGTCAATGTGTGGTTTGGTTTGGTTTGGTTTGGTTTTAAGAGAAAGAGAAGTGTCTTTTTGAAAAGATTTCTTTGCTGGGGATGCCCATGACATTTTGCTGTCTGAAGGATAACTACAAATGGCACGCACACACGGCACTGATGTAGGTAGGGGGAGTAGCACTCAAGGACAGCCAGGTTATTTGGGTACCTGCAGCAACAAGCAGAAAGAGCATCTCTTGCCCTCCCAGGTGGTCACACCACAAGTAAAATAATGGAGAATGGTTGACCCTTTCATGGCATCCAAAAGCTGCCCTCAGCTTGGCTGCCTTCTTTCAGCAGTTGCAACAGGAAGGGGTAAGGAAACGGTACTTCTTGAGATTTGGTCAACGATGCATGCCAGAACCCCTCTGTTGTGCCCAGGAGTAAACCACAACTAGAGTAGATCCATAGAAACGTTGGAACTCACGGAGGAATGAACACACCGGATCTCTTCTGTTTCAAGGGGCCTACTCATGCTGGGACTTGCTACTGGATGTCAGCGGACAAGGATAAACCTTCTCTACAAAGACCCCACATGCCCTCTGGAGAAAGGCAAGCACATTGACTCATCGTTTTCTAAGAGGTGTAGCCCGTATTTGTGTGTGTGTCCAGTAGCTAATTATCACATCGAAGAAATCCAATCTGTTTGCTTTCTGTTTCTTGAAACCCATCCAGCGATGCCTGGTTCTTGTTAGTGATTCAGAAGCCTTTCCAGATCTGATGCTGTAAAGCAGTGAAGTCAACTTAGGTGTTTCCGAAGCACAGAATGTTCCAACCAAGCAAGCGTTTGAAACATCAAGCTATTTAGCACTCGTATAATTTTACAGCACAACGCTGTGCACAAATGCTTGTGTTGGCCTTTGCATTGTCTCGCTTGTCCTTGCTCGGCGCAGCACAAAGCTCAGGAGATTCTTCGTGGCCACGGGCTGTTCTTTTGGACGCGCTGCAAGCAAACAAACAGTCACTTATTTGCTAATATACGGGCGGTGGAGGAAGAATAGGAATGCAGCAAACACGTACTGGAACAGCCTTGGCCCTCCAATCTTACTCCCCAAAGCAACCCACAAAATGGAGGTCAAATCCTGATGGTGCCCAGACTGAGGCCAGAGTTCTTTGATGAAATGCAAAATATATATATATATATAGGTGATACCTTTACGGGTCACTTAAAAAATCATCATATAATAAACAAGTTTGTGTGGATTAAACGCCGCTTCCTCAGGTTTACCAGTGCGAAGAACTTCAAGTCCAAAACGTCCAGTCCAAATGAACATGGGAAGATGGATATTGCCAGGCAGGTTGCTCTTAGATGTAAAAGTGGGTTTTACCAGGTCAGTTTTTCCTCATAAATGGAAGTTGGGAGACTGGTTAGTGTTTTGAGGTAACAGCGCAGGCAGCTGTGGAATGGGTGTAACAACCCAGTTTCCTGAGGAAAGAAAGGCCCTGGGCCTAGACCTCTCAGGGTGGCCTTTGTGCAGAGAGGTTCCTGGATGAAGAGACGGCCATCTTCATTCTTTTCATTCCTGTTTCTGCCTGTCTTTGCCCCTCTCACACATGGTATGCGCTGGGAGAAGACTTATTCAGCTGTCAAGTTTGAAGAGCAGGAGCTCAGCATGGGCAGGCATTAATAAAAGGGCCACTCAAGGATAACCAGAGCATATTTGCATAGCACCCAATTGACCCCCTCCCTTTCACAACATAAGGTGAATTGTATTTTACACACACACACACACACACACACACACACCGCAAAAGGGAATAGAAATGTGCATAGGATACCTATGAGTTAATTTATATGCCTATCTGCACACTGAGAATAATGACTATCATTTAAATCAAAGCCAGGTGTCATTTACACAAGGTAATGGACTAGGACTCAGGAGGCTTGGGTTCGAATCTCTACTAAAGTCATGAAAACGTACAAGGAGGGACTGGTGGAGCTTCATGCTTGCACATGATACACACATCATTTAAATCAGGGCAGATATAAGTAAATATATGTGTGCTATGCATATGCATTAAAATGTAACAGATATTCACAAACATTTCAACACATCAAGACAGCCCGGAGTGGGGGTGGGGAAGGTCAATTGTTGCTTTTTAAAAAGTGTCTGCATGGAGAAACAGCAGTAGAATTAAATATTTCTTTACACAAAATTAAAGATTTCTTGCATAAGAAAAAATAGAGAGCTTATATATAATATAATACAATATAATTAATATAATACAATATAATATAATATAATATAAATAAGCACTCTATTTTTTCTTATGCAAAAAATCTTTAATTTGGGGTAAAGAAATATTTATTTTGCACAAAACACACATTTTGTATGTGTGAAATACTCCTTCTCCTCCCCCTCTTCCTTTTTGCAAACTGCCAACATGTAGAAATGCACAGGAGCGCTTGCAAACCTGCCCAGTGAGGATCAAATATTTGATACTCTTTGTTACTCCTTAGCGACCAGTGAAACTGACATGACTGAACATTTATGCAGCTAACAAAGAACTAACATATTATTTTGCTACCTAGCTTCTCGTTCCTGAAAATCCCCCAAGATGATACAATACTCTAAAACAAGTTATCTCCCCCACATGCTTTGTTTTAGCAAAAGTTGTATTTAAATGTTTTTTTTAAAATTAGAAATTATTTTATATGCATTTATGGGTTCAATAGGGAAGTGCCCCATCTCTTATTGTTGTCCTGGACATGGGAACTCCAAATGGACTAACCTGTCTTCTTAAAAAAAAAAAAAAAGAAATTTTGCCTGTTATGCTTTAGCCTTGAAACACAGTGGCTAAACAGGTGTACTGCAGCCAAAAATCTATGCTCAGCCCCCCCCCCCGGGGGGTTAGTCTCAGGTAGGCCTCTCCTCAGGTTGTCTCCATCCTTTTGAGGTCAGTAAAATGAATATCCAGTTTACAGGGTGGTGTGGGGGGGGGGATGTGTAGCCATAGTTAAATTGTAAACTGCCCAGACAGTGCTTTAAGTGCTATGGGAAAGTATATAAACAACACACTTGGCTTTTTTCATATTCTGTTTTACTCTCTCTCTCTCTCTCTCTCTCTCTCTCTCTCACACACACACACACACACACACACACACACACACACACACACAAACACGTGTGTGTGTATGTGTGTCCATTTTTAATTTATTTATTTAAAATGTTTTTACCCTACCTTTGTCCTTAGAAAAGGACCCAAGGTGGGTTAATGTCAGAGAAAGATTATTATTAAGAACAAACCAATGAGTATACAAAGATGACATACATCACTAAAAGCGATATCTGGAGCTAAAAACACTAAGTACAGAAATATTAAAAAGGGACAAAGAGATATCATTCTGAGAAATGTGGAACTTGAGTAATACACGAAACACAGTTGGAGCAGTAGTAATTTATCCAAAACACACACACCAGATGTTAATGCCCGGGCAGACTCATAGAGGGAGGTGGAATCTTTTAGATAGTTTGGACCCAAGCCATTTAGGGCTTTATAGGTCCTTTAGGCCTTTTGAAACACAAGAGGGTTCTTTAGTTGCGCCTCAGCCATGTTCTCCACCTACTACACCACTACTTATATCTGTCTGGTTGGCATGTCCCCCTTTTTTCTCCTGATCTTATTCCACTAACGGGATGAGAAAGACTATTGGAAAAAAGAATCTGGGTAACTTAAGTGCATGCCAAAAACCAAGAACCAGCATTTCAGGAAAAGAAATATAATAGGCACCACGTTTGCCAAATTTGGAAACGGCAGCTGAGCAAAAATGGAAATGTAAAACTGTCTTGGCAGTGTCTCAGATTTTCAAGCAGCTGAAACGGTGGGGAATGTGGAGAGAGATGCAGCAAAATAATTTATATTTCCCTTAGGAAGTTACAGATGTTTGCAGAGGGGTTTGTTGTTTTTCCTGAGATCTTTTGAAAAGAAGTTTTACTCGTGCATAAGAATGACTGACATGGAAAAATGTTTATGGGCTTTGGGAGTTGCAGTTTTTCCTTCTGTAGAGGCATAGTGTTGCAAACACACATTACAAGGAGATGCTTTGGAGAGCCAGCTCTTTTCACCAAATATGGAGACTAGCACTGGCAAATGGGTGTGATAATTTCTGACAAAATCAGTACTGGACCAGATTCAGATGAGACGGAAGTGCTTTCTAGCGACTGCTGTTAATGTTCCCCCCCCCCCCACATACACACACAGTAATGGCTTAGGAGGATGGATAAAATGTATTGAGACTTCTGGTGTGTAATATTCTATTCTATTCTATTCTATTATAAAATATAAATTTGCAATGAGGAAGTTGGGTTTCCTCAGCTGAATTCGCTTTTTCAGCTGATCAGACAGGAGTTGGTAGAGACAGCAGGAAATTTGCCCTCAGTACTTGTTTGCATAATTTTCTTACAGTTCTGGAAACACCCCCCCCCCCTTTATGAAAAGAAACAGCCTTATTAGCATTATTAGAAAAGAGCTGATCTCTGGAGATGTTTACAGCACCATCTTGTGCATGTTGAATCAGAACTCAATCTCTTGGACTGGAAAGGGAAGAAGAAAATGAGGAGATCTGGCCACCTTTTCAATATACAGTACAAGGTGGTTATTACAGGAAAAAGCTTGAAGAGAACATTCAAACAGCAGCCAGTGAGACTCTAACTTTTCTTAGTAATGTACAGAGGGTGATGGTAAATGACTGCTGAATGTTTCTTATGTTGAAAATTCCATGTTGGTATCATAGAATCGTAGAATCATAGAGTTGGAAGAGACCTCAGGGACCATCCAATCCAACCCCCTGCCATGCAGGAACCCCCAGCAAAGTACTGCTGATCCTGACAAATGGCCATCCATCCTCTGCTTAAAAAACTCCAAAGAAGGAGACTCCACCACACTGTGGAGCAGCATATTCCACTGCTGGGCAGCTCCAACCATCAGGAAGTTCTTCCTAATATTCAAATTGAATCTCTTTTCTTCTAGTTTGAAACCATTGCTCCGAGTCCTAGTCTCTGAAGCCATGGAAAACAAGCCAGCCCCTCTCTGATATGACATCCTTTTAAATATTTAAGCATGGCTATCATATCCCCTCTCAGTCTTCTTTTTGTAAGGCTAAACATTCCAAGATCCCTAAATCGCTCATCATAAGACATTTCTTTCAGAAATGTCTTTATCATCCTGGTCATCCTCCTCTGGACCCATTCAAAGTTGTCAACATCCTTTTTAAATTCAGGTGTGTAGAACTGGACACAGTACTCCATCTGAGCAGAACAGAATAGAGTGGTACTATCACCTCCCTTGCTCTAGACCAGTGGTTCTCAACCTGGTGGGTCCCCAGATGTTCCTGGACTGCAACTCCCAGAAGTCTTCATCCCTAGCTGAGCTGGCCAGGATTTCTGGGAGTTGCAGTCCAGGAACATCTGGGGACCCACAGGTTGAGAACCACTGATCTAGACACTATGCTTCTGTTGATGTAACCAAGAATCACATTGGCTTTCTTGGCTGCAGAGTCATACTGCTGACTCATGTTCAATTTGTGGTCTATCCAGACTCCCAGATCCCTTTCACAGGTACTATTCTCTAGCCAGGTATCTCCCATTCTATATCTGTGCAATTCATTTTTTACCTAGATGCAGCACCCTGCATTTCTCTCTGTTAAAACCCATTCCATTAGCTTTGGCCCAGGACTCTAATCTTTCAAGGTCCTTTTGGATTTTCATCCTATCCTAGGGAATTAGCAACCCCTCCCAATTTGATATCATCTGCAAATTTAATCAGCATACTCTCAATTCCTTTGTCCAAGTCCTTGAATAAGATGTTGAATAGCACCAGACCCAGAACAGAACCCTGGGGCACCCCACTGGTCATGTCTCTCCAAGCTGAATAGAAGAAATTAATGTTCACTCTTTTGGTGTGATCAGTTAACCAATTACAAATCCACCTAACAGTAGCACTATCTCACATTCTACTAACTTCTTTGCAAGTACAGTGGTAGCTCTACTTACGAGTGGCTCTACTTACAAGCAATTCGACTTAAGAGGAGAAAACTGTTGGTGTTTTAATTGTTGCCTTACAAATTTTAGATACAGTCTGCTCTACTTACATTTTAATTTTTTTAAGATTTTTTATTATTATTATTTAGATATGACTGCTCTACTTATAAGTTTTTCGACTTAGGAGCATGCATTCAGAACAGATTAAACTTGTAAGTAGAGGTACCACTGTATACCGTGGGGAACCTTATCGAAGGCCTTACTGAAAGCTAGATAAGCAATATCCACAGTGTTCCCCACATCCACCAGGCTTGTAACTCTATCAAAAAAGAGATCAAATTAGTCTGGCATGACTTGATTTTAAGAAAACTGTTGTCTTCTTGTAATGACAGCATAGCATGTTAAATAATTACAGACTATCTGCTTAATAACCTGCTCTAGAATCCAGGAATAGAAGTCAAGCTGACAGGGTGGTAATTATTTGGGTCCTCTTTCCCCCTTTTTTTGAAGATGGGGACAACATTTGTCCTCCTCCAATCTATGAGGACCTCCTGTGTTCTCCAGGACTTCTCAACAGTTATTGCCAATGGTTCTGCAATTCTGCCAGTTCTTTTAATATCCTTGGGTGTAATTCATCTGGCCCCAGAGACTTAAATTCATTTAATGTTTTCAGGTGTTCCTATACCATCTCCCTACATATTCTATGTTGCAATTTCTGTCCTACCTCATCTCCTCTTTGTCCCAATGGAACTCTTTTTTTCCTTTTGGGACAAATCTGAGGCAAAGAAGGTGTTGAGTAGTTCTGCCTTGTCCCTGTCTCCTGTTAGTAACTGACATGCAAAGAGCCTAGTTAGATAAACTTTGATTCTGTACTTAATCATATCATGGCCTTCAACATACTTTCAGGTACAATGCATACTTTCAGGTATAAGGCAATATTTCATTTACCTTTAGATGCAATAAGCCAATTGCAGTGCATTTGGGGGGGGCATCTGTTCATTTTACTTATTTATAAAACTTATAGAGACCATTTGACTAAGTAAAATCACTACTTAGGGTGGTTTACAAAATATAAATATGCCATACAATCAAACAAAACTGAGGAAAAAAACTACCTCCCAACCGAAACCAAGCATCAGCAAGACACCTCAAACAATTTACAATATATCAGAAGCAAATAAATACAATCAAATGCAACAAATGAAATTTTGTAGATTGGAGCTCTTGATTTTTGCCTCAGACATTGTTGAGCTATAACAGGCCTGCACAACGCCTCGACCGCGGGTGACCAGTTGCCCACGGTGCCGTTGGAGGTCACCTGTGGCGGCGTGTTTTACACCAGTGAGGTGCACGGCAGCCCAGGCCAGTGCTGGGCTGACTGATGCGGCTGTGGGTGGTGGCGCTGGCGGGCTGCAGCCTAGGCCCCACCGGGCTCTTCTCCTGGCCACCCTTTGCACCCTCGGCCTGTTTGGCAGGGGCCTTGGGGAACTGCCCACTGCACTGGGAGGGGTGGCCGGAGGCTGGGGCGACCAACATTGGGAGGTGGAGGTGGTGGTGAAGTCTCCTGTTTGCCCCCTCCCTGGCCAGATGGCAAGCACCCCGACGGTGCACAGGGTGGAGAGGCAATGGGAAGGCCATCCATAAAGTCCCCCCTCCCCCCTCCCCAGTCAGATGACAAGTGCCCCAGAGGCCACACGGGGTGAAGAAGTGGCCAGGAGGGTGCTCACACATTGCCAAATTCAAAAGGACCAAGCAGCCTTCTCCCTCCTCCCCTTCACTTGGGCAAAGGTGGGGGGGGAGGCTGTTTGGTCCTTTTGAATTTGGGGCCCAATGTGCCTGGGTGGGGAAGACAAGACCTCCTGGGAGTCCTGGAGCCACCGCCCCCACTGTTGCACGCACGCTCAAAGCATCTACTACAGGAGACATTCCAGAGCATCAAGTAGTCCACGAGCTGTTCAAAGTTGGACAGCCCTGTGCTATAACAAGATACATTATGTTGCATCCCCTCATGGGATGATGTGGTTGATGTTAGTACACTCCACAGCTTTGTGTCATCTGGATGATACATTACATGGGGCTGCCCAGAAGACAACTTAGATGACCAGTGACCGCAACGTGTTAGGGAATGCAGAATTCTTAGTTCAGACAAGAGAGAACACTGAGCCTTTATTTGATCACCAGCAACGAATGTATTTCAAATGCCTTCAGAGGCTCATTCAAGCTGCTTTGTCAGGATCTACTTGGTCGAACCTTGGGTGATATGTAGTATATTGGCAATTATTTCTGACTCCCAAATATTTAGAAATGGCAACAGCATGCTCTTCCTCCTCTTCATAACATTCATAACATTCAAACATATTCCAGGGTTCTCCGTGGTTTACTGCTATTACTTTTGTAGGCTGTTTTCATGTGAAGGATCCCTGTGTTCTACAAACAAACAAACAAACAAAAACACCTATCTGGATACTGCAAGCCTGACATCTGTCCCCCTTTGCTTTACAGCACTGATAGAGAACGTGCAGCCAGATACAGGCCCTGGGGCTTTCCATCCGGCTGCATCTTCTTTTCCTGTTATCTTTAATCAGTGATTAGAGATAAAGTGCTATTTTAAAAAGACCTCTATAGAAACTGAATCCTGATTTATAGTCCAGACAAATGCTGCATGGAGCAGATCACTGACTTGCAATCCAGGAAGACACTGACTTGGATTGTGTGTCCTTCTGGACTGCTCAAAAGCTGGTCAATAAAACCGACATTGTGATAAGGTGGTATTTGAGAACTGCTAGATTGTTCAATGATTTAGGTATCTGGCTTCGGAAGTTGGGTTTGGAGTTCAATTCCCCTTGATGGGCTAGATCAAGTGATCCGTAGGGTCCCTTCTGTTGCTGAATTTTATTATTATTATTATTATTATTATTATTATTATTATTATTATTATT
>JAHTLZ010000015.1:27656389-27675179 GCA_023846285.1 Phrynocephalus versicolor | reverse complement strand
TTTCTTTCTTTCTTTCTTTCTTTCTTTCTTTCTTTCTTTCTTTCTTTCTTTCTTTCTTTCTTTCTTTCTATTGGCTGCCATAATTGGCAAGGTTCATATTCTCATTACATTTTATTGGGCTTGGGAATTGAAGACATGGAAAAGAAATGGAAAAAAAACCTACAGGAAACTACTAGGAAAAAACCTTGACAGTCCAAGGGCCTAAGCAGACATGACATTTGTCACGTAGTTTGCCCTTGCACAGCCATCTTTTGCTTCCGTCCTGCCTTGCTGTATATAATCCAAAGATGGTTCTGACACAGACAAAGCAGAGACATGGAATTACCTTAAATCTAACTATGGAAAAAGTACAGGTCCCAGAAGACAACAGCCCCCCCCCCATCGTTCCTTTCTCTTTCCTTTCAGTATATTTTTATGTTCTGATTAAGGTAAAATCCAACTCTGTTTTTGTATTAGGAGGCTAAGTGTGACTTCGCACTGAGTTACTTAAGTGTGTGAATTTCCATCATCTTCCTCTGAGAGAGTCTCAAATTCTACACCCAGATCATCTCGGCCTGTAGTAAATAAGGATGTTACTAGATTTTTTAAGAAAACCCGAGCATTCCACTTTTGAGTCGTGATGCACTTGAGTGTGAGTAGCTCTGATCCGATACATGAACGTCTACTGCATATCACTCACTTTTCTTTCTCTACATTACAATTTGAGATCATCATGAACCAAACTGCAAACTGGGTGGGGTGGGGGTGGGGAATCCATACATTGAGCTGGCTCGTAGGTCATTTTGCCAAAATGAAGTGCCCAACCTTTTTCTGCTCGGCAGTTCGTTAAGGGTGAAATGGATGCCCTTCCCCTTCCCACTGCCCCTGTCGCCTCACCACCTGGTCTTGCCACGTCCTCCTCTTCTCCAACACCACCATCTTTAGAGACCGTTGCCCAGCTTCCCTTCTAGGAGGCCGACCGGCTGTCTCTGCGCACAGGTGTACAGAGGTAAATGTGCAGACAGCTAACAAAATGAAGTTTTGTCTTTTGCTTTGAGCTACTTCATTACCCATCTAGAAGCTGAGTCATGGCAACTGGACTTCTTTTCTCAAGAGATTGAAAAGTTTCGCTGTTCATCCAAACAGCTTCATCAGTCTGAGGAAAGTTAATTGCGAGTCCTCCATTTTATAGTTCACTTTGACCTCATGTCACCCTGGTCTGAAACGTTTCAGTCTCTCAGGAAAAGAAGTCCATTTGCCATGACTCAACTTCCAGATAGACTCACTTGGATGACTGAGAATCTTCAGACATATTACTTCATTAGCTATCCTTGCAATGGATTAATGAGTGAAAGTGGGAGAGTTGCATGACAGGGATTTATTCTAGTACAAGTCCATGGACCCTGTGAAGTGAGCTAGAATGGTTAGTGGTTAGAGTGGCAGTTGCAGTATCTGTCTGTGGCGCCAGAGACTGGGCATTCAGTGGTCCACTGTGCTTCCTTTGGGTATAGCCAGCCTGTGTAGCCTTAGGCAAGCAGCATGGTTCCAGAGCACCCTCCCCCCAGCAGAAGGGAATGGCAGACCACTTTGAGTATAGTACTCTCAACCTAGAAAACCCTGGAAAGGATCACCATAAATCAGAATGGACTTGCAAGCACACAATTATTATTAATTTGCTCTGTCAGGCTAAAACATGGGGAGGACACTTTTGATCCTCTGGATATTCTGGACACACCTCTCCTATGATTACTTCATAGTTAGCCATGTGAGGCAGAGTAAGCAGGCAGTGTAGACCCCAAACAGCTGGGTGGTCATAAAGCTATGAAACAAAATGAATCAAAGCTTGAAGGGGATGAAAGTGGGAAATGGGTAATTGGGCAGCATTTCCTCAAGCTCCAGCACTTCTCATGACCCGCTGTGGAAGAAATTATTAAATGGCTTCCACTAGGCATCTTAAGTAGAGATGGGCTCGAAAAGCTAAAATAGCATTTTGTGTTATTTTTTGTTCTGTTCCATTCCCTTCCATTTTGATTCGTTTTAAATGAATGTATTTTAAAAATCATTTTGTTTGTCATTTTGTTTTGTTTTTCATTTTAAAAATATGTGTATGTGTGTGTACTCTGTATGTGTGTGTGTGGTGCTGGTACACCTTCCCCCCCTCCCCAAGCCCTGTGCACCAGCTGATCAGCACTGGGGCGGGGAAAAAACTTTCCCCCACCCCAGCACCTATCAGCTGGCACGCAGGGCTTGGGGGAGGGGGGGAGTTTTAAAAGCCCAGACATGGCCAAACAGCCTGAAACACTCACAACAACGATCAGACTTTAAAAACTTGTTTCCCTCCCTCAAGCCCCCAGCACCAGATTATTGGCACTGGGGTGGGAAAAAAACTTTTTCTCCCCCCCCCCCCACGACTATCAGCTGGTGCACAGAGCTTGGAGGGGAAGTTTAAAAAGCCCAGGGCTTTAAAAACTTTTTCCCCTCCCCCAAGCCCCTGGCACAAGCTGATCTGCATTGGGGGGGGGAACCCTCCCCCTCACCCCAATGCTGATCACCTGGTGCCTGGGGTTTGGGGGAAAGTATAAAATGTCCATGTCTATCAAAACTTTTTTCCCTCCCCAAAGCCCTGGGCTCCAGCTGACCAGTGCTTGGGTTGGGCAAAAAAAACTTTCCCCCCACAAGAGTGCTGATCAGCTGGTGCACAGGGCTTCGAGTGGGAAAAAGGTGTAAAACTCATGGTTTCCCTGCACCTTATCGGTTTCTCATAGGAATGCATTGCTTCAATGCATTCCTATGGGAAAATGAAAAATGAAACGAAATGAAACAAAAATTTCCATTTCATTTTTCTTTGATAGGTCACTTCATTTTTCATTTTTTTAGGGTAAAAAAACATAAAAAACATACAGTGGACCCTCATATAACAAACGGT
Organism: Phrynocephalus versicolor; assembly: GCA_023846285.1. NCBI lineage: Eukaryota > Metazoa > Chordata > Lepidosauria > Squamata > Agamidae > Phrynocephalus > Phrynocephalus versicolor. The sequence goes on along the minus strand of JAHTLZ010000015.1, from coordinate 27,672,274 downwards.
TTGTATAACATAAAATCTGTGCAACATAAAAAAATTCCAGAGATAGGGGAAATTTGCTTAACAGAATTGCCTATGGGGCAAATCCATACAACATAAAAATGGTCACAATTAGGGATTACTCTGTTTTCAATACATTCCTATGGGAAATTTGTATAAAGGAAAATTTGCTTAACAGAATTTCATTTGGAACAAATTAATTCCTTTATACAAGGTACCACTGTAGTTTAAAAACATTTTAAACCCCCTCCAAAAATCATTCCGTGCCCATCTCTAATCATAAGAAGTCCATGCTGTCTGCCAACAAGCAGCCACGGATGATCCAAAACAGCGTTTTTATTTTTTTTATTTTTTTGTCTAGTATGAGAACATTCATTTTTGCTTTCCAACTTCATTGTGTCGGCAACACTAGCCCCTTTGGATGATGGTAGTAGAAATCACAAGTCCCAAGGGATGGAGGAAGTCGCCTACTTATTGCTTTATAATTACCTGTAAATTTTGGATTGGAACTGCTTGGAGTCCACTGTCCGCATTTTCTACTGGCTGACAAACCTGGCAGAGGATTTCTGTACCAGCAACAGAGAATGAGGAAATGAGCTGGAAGCATGCTAAATCTGGAAAACAAGCCTTTTAAACCACATAGGAGCCTCTGATTAACTGGAGACAGGCTTTGCCACTCCTGGTCTCTGTGAGCAATTCAGGTTTAAGGAAGTAAAACAAACAGGCATTTCATGTTGGAACCTCTGAGAAGCCAAACTGAATCAACATGAGAGAATTGTTCCTATGCTAATGGCGCCTAAGTGAGGCGGGTTTTCCGAAGACAAAAGAGAAAATAAAAACTAAATATATACTAAAAGCTTAAAGAAACTGTGGGAAAATAAGGGGAATGATTCTTTAGATCTCATCTCTCTTGTGTATCTGTTCTTCCCATTCTCCCCCCACCCCACCTGCCCAACATTAAGGCCCAGGCACTGGCAATTGATGATCTGGGAAAACAGCTATTTTTCTGGGAAAACATTGGCATAACCCAGATGCAGAGCATGGAAAACTTACTTCTTTATATTTCCACAGTTCTAAAATCTAATGACCATGCTGGCTTGGGGCTACTAGGACAGCTAAAAAGGGGGGAAATTTCCAAGTTTTTTTAAAGATGTAATTTCCTTCACCAGACATTGTCTTTCTTTAGATGTTATATTTACTTTGTGTTTACTGGTGATATTACATACAGAGCGAAGCTAAAATTTAACCCTTCTGACAGTGGCATGTGGTGGACAGGAGGTGGACTCGGTATGCATTTTGATAGATAATGTCAAATTATCTCATGGCTTTTCATCATTCAATAGAAAATTATTCCAATTGGGGTTCTTTCTGCACAACTTTTCCATGCTATATACCACATCAAGTGGTATATATGATTACGGTATTACTGTATTTAAATTTTATTTTAATGTAAGTTTATTTTTATTGTCTTATTTTAACTTGGTTATGTTGTTTGTTGGTTAATGTGTGTAGTAAACCACCCAGAGTGGCCTTGCTACCAGATGAGTGGTATATATATAAATAAATAAATAAATAAATAAATAAATAAATAAATAAATATTTTGATAAACAGAAAAATTATCAGTCTGTGACAGGGGGACTTTTTTTCCTGCCAAGAGCCATTTGGATGATTATAACATCATACCATGGAAAATTATCAACTTGCAAATTACACTGCAATATTTGGTCAAACGTTTAATTAACTCACCCCTAATGTGGTGGCTGGAATGGCTTCTCTCCACCTGGGCATCCAGTAGAGTTGAAATCTCCCAGTGCAGAGTCCACCCAACACCACCAGCCTCAACTTCCATTGGCAGAGATTCTAGCTGTAGATCTGGGGGTGGGCTGGGAGCGCTATTGAGGTAGCTTTGGCAAGGCCATGACGTATATGGTCCATAGGCCAGAGGTTCTCCCACCCTGGTCTATGAAGAATTAAAATTAATCAATACAACCCACGTGCATCTTCTTGCTATAGAGTTTATAGAAAATAAATAGTAAAATGTTCTATTTTATAGAAACATTTATAGAAAATAAATAGTAAAATGTTCCCAAAAGAAATACATACACTGGCAGCAGCATCGAGGAACATAGACCTCAAAAGGTGAAGCTGTCAAGAGAGCCTTAGATTTATCTAAGAAGAAATAAAGAGGGAGACTTGGTTTTAGGTTTCTCCCTTCTCTTTTCTGTAGGGAGGTCCTGCTTACTGATGGTGGTTGTTTTTTAAATTCCCTTCTCACTGCAACGAATGGGAAGGGATTGACTTAAAGTAGCCTTGTCTTTAAAAATGCTACCTGGGCCGTGTGTTTGAATGTTTGGGAGCTAAAAGGGCTGAGAATCCAGCAGATCCACATCCTCTCCCTCCTTATCCGTTCCAATGTTTCTCATTTTCTGTGGAGATCTTCTATCCCCAGTGGACCCTAGTGAAGCATATATGGGAGGGATGAGAAAAAGGGAGAGGGAGAGCATTGCCGTTCAAAGCTGAAACTTATTTAACATTTTGGATGAAGGTTTTAAAAAATCTGACCTGTGAATTTAGGGACACACCCTCAGGATCACAAAAGTACAGGCTTATTTAGCTTAAGATCAAAAGTCAAGCTCCAGGGAATCATTCTGGATTGTTTTGGGTAAGTGAATAACACAGAGATGAAACTGGCTACACAAAATTCAGTGATGCACACTGTGATCCCTTAGCACAGTGGTGCCCAAACTTTTTGTATGGAGGGCCAGATTTGGTGGCTGAGAATATGTCAGGGGCCGGTTGCTCCCCGGCCCTGCCACCCCACTGCAAGTCCCACCCAGTGACCCATAAGCCCCACCCACTAACCCCTTGCAACCCCACCTGCAGGAAGGAAGGCAGGGACCAAGGGAGGGAGGGAGGGAGGTGGAAACCAAGAGAGGAAGGAAGAAAGGTGGGGAACAAGGAAGGGAGGGAGGGAGGGAGGTGGGGACCAAAGGAAGCACAGGTCGCCCCTTGGAAGAGGCGATCTGTGCGACCTTGCACCCCCCCAAGCTCCCCATCAGTGCTGGCGGCTCACCTGCCAGTCCACCCCAAAGCTCCTTGGCGGTGGCAGAGGCCCGCTGGCCTGCCCACCCTCACACATTCCCCTGTGGTGCCGGTGGCAGCAGCCCGCCCGCCTGCCCAGCTGCCCAGGCTTCCCACTGGTGCCGGTGGCGCATCCCGCCCGATCACTCCCCTGTGCATGTGCCCAACCTCACAATGTTCCCGGCTATGCTGGTGGCGGCGGCCCGCCTGCGCACCACCCTGCGCACGCGCGCCTAGCTTCACAAGGTTCCTGGTGATGCTGGTGGTGGCGGCCCACTCGTGCACCCCCCATGCATGCCCAGCCCCACAAGCTTCCTGGAAATGCTGCTGCTGGTGCCCGCCCCCTCACCCGCCCACCCAGCTCCACAAGCTTCTGCTCACCGGCCTGCCGGCCTGCCCAAACCCTCAAGCTTCCCGGTGGTATCACTGTTGGTGGAAGATTTTTTTTAAAAAATAACATGGGGGGAGGGAGGGGAGGGCCAGCCAGCCAAGGGCCATTCAGAATGGCCTGACGGGCCGGATTTGGGCCCAGGGCTGGACTTTGGGCAGGCCTGCCTTAGCACTAATCAGGCATTTGGAACAGTGTTGTTCTGAAAGGATGAGGGAAGGAGCAGGACAGCTCTGGGCCATCTCTTGTGCCTCTATTTCTAAGGAGAGCAATAGTCTCAAAATTTGTGCCTCAGCTACACATAGAATATGGAATCCAGAAAAGTCAGGACTACTTACCATGTGGTAGGGCATATTCTTCCCCCCTGGACTGAAGACAGCCGGTGTTAACGCTAACAGCTTGAATAGCACTCTCGTTGTGATATGTTTCTGAGGCATATCTTCCTGCCTTATTAGGAAGCTATGAAGGCATTGAAAAGGAGACAGTTTCTTTGCTTTGAACTTTTCATGTACCTGTGGTGATTACTTTAGAGCTCTTTCAACATCCCCCTCCACACACACACACCTTGCTTTTTCTTCACCATGTCAGAGGCATGAAATGCTTCCCAAGAGTCATACACAAACAAATCCATTTCTGTTAAAAAGAAAGATGATTTTCTTCAAGAAATTCTTATGGGGAAAATTTAAGGGACAAACTTCTGCCCTGGAAGTTCCTGCTAGAGTTGTTGTCGTTTATTGCCTTGGACTACTAACTATATACTTTGGATTGTCCGAGGGTCACCACACACATTGACTTTGTTGAACAGCGCCATAGTGCTAAACTCATCCACCCACCAGAAGTAAGGCAGAGTAAGAATAAGCCATGTCTTCAGGAGAGGCAAACAAGGAAGGAAAGCCAGAGGAAATATCACTGTACTAACCAACACAAGGGAATGACATATGACTGGTCAAGAAAATTATGATAATGTAAGGGTCACATTAGCTGTCTGGCTGAATCCTTGAGCTGCTTGGGGAAAGTCACCCTTAAGACCATCCAGCGTGACATCCAAAATGATTTCCAGAAAGTTTTAGTCATCCCAAACCTTTGTTCTATTGCAAATGACCTAGCTGAGTTGTGAAAACTTTAAGAAAGGCTGCATAGAACTCTATTTAGTGAAGATCGCCTGCACACAGAGTAATTTCCCCACATATCTTCTCTATGCAATTTGTCATGAGCACGATCTTCAGGATCCCGCTTTATAAATTTCTAAATTGCATTTCTATGGAGACTTGAAAAAAAAGTTGGAATCAAATTACTGTTAACTAGCAATAATACAGTACTGTACTTGATTTTTAATATTTTATGAGCCCAATTAGTTATGACAATAATGCAACAAGGCTGTTCTGTTTTAGTTATACTAAAATAACACCCCCAAACACGCACATACACACAGGATGTTTCAATTTCTTACTGGCTGGTTTCCCTTGCTCCATGTTCTAAGTAGAAACATGTCCCCCACATGACACTAATTTATCTTCAGATTGAACACTAAGCATAGCTGCCATGGAATATGGCTCCCACTGGAATTCTGGTGAAAAACAGCACAATACATTTTCTTTTCTTTTTTTTAAAGAATCCATTCTATTTTGCCGAAGGCCTCCCAGAATGTTATGAAATTTGATGATGCCTAAACAGAAGGTCTGGGAAGCATTTTCACTCTGGGAAATGTTTTATTTCAGTTGTGCAAGAACATAATTGCACACATTGTTCACTGTATTTTTTTAATGTAGAGTATTTTGAATTTGCTTGTGCTACTTTTAGAGAGAGATCAGAAGAACGTGTTTAGGGATTTGTTGGCAAGAGTAAAGATGCTAGTGATACTGCAGGGAAGGGACAGTGTGTTAAAGAGGAAGAAAAGCAATGTGGTGTGTAATGATGGTTATCAAAACAATCCCTAGGGGTCCAAGAATAAATTCCTGTTTAATTCTGCTGAGTTTGACTAGAGAATTCTTTAAAGGAGACATGGAGATTAACTTGTTTATTTTTTTGTCCTGGAAGATGATTCTTTTCCACTTTCTGGATAAAATCTATCCACTAACTGATCATTGTTTCCCTCTCTATATTTAATTTCACAAGTTTGGACATACATCTTAGGTCTGTGCTTTTTCCAGGCCACGTTTTCGCCTTTTGCATAATTTTCTTTATTAGCTTGTACAAAGGCCCCTCTGTGTAGCCACCAAGTTCTGTTTCTGTGACGACAGCTGAGCCCTGAGCAACCGAAGGAGGAAGGAATCACAGCCGAATTCCAGATGACTCTCCAAACAAAAGGAAATTGTTGGTTGCTCAGCAAAACAGATTCCTCCTAGAAAGACGCTATGAACAGCTTCAACAACAAAAAGCCGGTGCTGCATCCACTGATAATTGATTGCCACTTCTTGCTGAATAGAATGTTAATCAGGATTTAGAGTGAGTGGCTGAGGGGATAAGCAATGCCTGATGAAAAAATCACGAATACATTTTTTGCAATGTAAGGTGGGGAAGGAAAACCCAATTTCCTTGGCAATGAAATTCAGGTTTCAGAAACTCCATTCATCTGTGGCTGTTATCAACATGCCTACTGTGGAGCCCTTCACTGCTGCTTTCTCCACATGGAGGGCAGTGTGTCCAAAGAGAAGAGGTGCTGGCTCACATCTAGGCAGGCATGTGCAGGCTCTGAATGTGAGCAAGACCCTTGACAATTGGGTTCTTGCTCATGCATACAGCCTACCTATGAGCAGCAGTTCTATTCCCCCACATCATGCTTCACCCAGAGAAGATAGACAGGGAAGTGACTAGTCATTCCTCTCTAAGTATGTTGACAGCAACCAGATGGATGAGGACTGAATACGTTGTCTGCTCTTTCGTTATAGTTTACAGTCCAGGAGAACGGAAAGAAGCAGTTCAAATTATAAATTAACACCTCCTTCTATTCAGTATGTCATTTTTTATTAAAAAATGTTGTTGTGAGTTGGTAATTTGAACATTTGACCAATTGTCTTTTGGAAAGATTCAAGCAGAACGATCAGATGACAGACCTATTATTTATAAATCAATGGCAGATTGCAGACCGTGAAGGTTTTGAGGATTATTTTGTTTGGATTTAGTAGATTTGCTTTGGATTTATTCAAAGAGTAACTTTATTAGAAGAAAGGGGTAGCTCAGTAGTAACAATATGCAATTCCTTGCATCTCTGGATATATCTGGGAAAGACTCTGCCCCAAATACCAGAGAGAATCTTGTTGACAAAGCTAGCTAGGTAGACCAATGAACTTGCTTGGTATAAATCAGCTTTCTCAGCTTTCTTTGGGCTAAATCCAGTTGTTTCTGTTAGAAGAGATTCAATGAACCAACAGGAATCACATAATTTGTCACTTAACAAGCCCCATTCCACATGTGGTGTGAATGTGAGAGAATATTGAAATTTTGGAGGTTGATCTTTAAGGCAATGAGTGAAATATCAAAGTTATATACAGTTTGGCCTAAGACAGGTCTTTTATCTGAGGAGATTCCTTGCAGGTTTCAAAGGCAAGTGGTGCCCATCCACAGCCAATCCAATTAGCCAATCCCCAGTACATTAGCCAAATGAGAGGTCTTTTGCCTCTGCTCTTTTAACCATAGACCTCTCTTGTGTCCCAGAGTCAACTGAAGGTAAGGCTGAGATACTGCTGCTAAGAGAGCATACGGAGAGAGAGAACCACTTGACATTTAGGAGAGGTGACACTAGCAGAAGATCTGTGGCTTGTAAAATTTACCCACGCCGTGAATAGGTCAACTAGATATGCTAGCCTGGCATACCTTGTTTGTTTTACTTCAACAGGATCTTTGTCTCTTCCATCCAGAACATCCAAGCATGCACATGTGCACCTCTCCAACTGATAGCCAACATTGAAATAGGTGAAAGTGAGGCCGGTAGCAATGTAAATATGGAAAGCAAATACTGAGGAATAGTTTGAATAATAATAATAATAATTTATTGTCATTGTGTGTATACACATACAATGAAATTCAGACACCCAGAGACCAGATTCCACACACACACACACACACACACACACACACAAATCCCCAGACACTCTCACACACAATAAAAAACCCTTCAACACACACACATAAAAATCCCCGAACACTCCCCGACCCACCAACCGCCCCCCCCACAAAAAAACACAAGCATCTACACAATAGGCTAGGTAATCCTGTCCAAGTGCTCACTGCTGGCGGTCCTTGAGTTCATTATTAAGTGCAGTTATAGCTCTGGGATAAAAACTATTCAGAAGACGTGTGGTCCGAGTTTTAATTGTTCTGTATCCTCTGCCAGAAGGCAACAGTTCGAAGAAATTGTGAGCAGGATGAGTAGAGTCTCTCAGAATGTTGTGTGACTTCCTCAAACAGCGAGATGTGAAGTTGTCATCCAGGGTTGGTAGTTGGAGCCCGATAACATTCTGGGCAATTTTAATTATTTTCTGTAGAGCTTTTTTGTCCGCTACAGAGCTGCTCCCATACCATGATAGCATGCCATAAGTTCGGACACTCTCAATGGTGCTGTGATAGTAAGACAGAAGTAGATGCTGAGATAAATTCATCTTCCTGAGCATTCTCAGGAAATACAGCCTCTTCTGTGCCTTCTTCACAACCATATTGGTGTTTGCAGTCCATGAGAGGTCCTCTGAGATGTAAGTGCCCAGATATTTAAAGCTACCAATCCTCTCCACCTCCTCACCATTTATGTACAATGGTAAATGTACATCTTTCTTGCTCCTAAAATTAATTATAAGTTCTTTAGGGTTGTTTTTTTTTTTTGGTGTTAAGTATAAGATTAATTTCTTTACACCACTGAGTCAACCCTTTCCTATAAGCAGACTCATCGTTCTTACTAATGAGCCCCACCACTGTTGTATCATCTGCAAATTTGATGATTGTGTTGGTGTTATACAGTGGGGTGCAATCATGTGTGTACAAGGAGTAGAGGAAGGGGCTTAGCACACAACCCTGAGGAGCTCTTATACTTAATACTAGAGTAGAAGAATGGTGGGATCCCATCCTTACTGTGGCCTATCAGTCAGAAAAATTCCTTACCCACAAACAAATCTTCTGATGTATACCCAAATTGGCCATTTTAAAAAACAACAGAACAGAAACACAACCTGACCGTGGCCTAGGAGTAGAAGTTTACAGGAAACCCACCCACACAGATCAATACTTACTGTTTGACTCCCACCATGCATTACAACACAAACTAGGAGTCATCAGGACCCTAAGCCACAGAGCAGAGAGCATCCCCACCTCCTCAGAAGCCAAGAAGAAGGAAGACAGGCACCTGAAGACAGCACTTAAGGCCTGTGGATATCCAAGGTGGGCCTTCAACAAAGCAGTGGGCCATCCCAGAAGAACAAGGGATCAGTCTGAGACCCAGACCCGACGGAAGAACCTGGTCATTCCCTACATGGCGGGAGTGTTGGAGAAGCTTAAAAGGATTTTTGGCAAACACCACATCCCTGTTTATTTCAAACCCATGAACACACTAAGGCAGAGACTTGTCCACCCAAAGGATCCGATACCAAAACATAAAAGGAGCAATATAGTATATGCAGTCCAATGCAGTGAAGAGTGCTCAGACCTCTACATTGGAGAAACAGCCATTAAACAGAAGAATGGCCCAACATAGGAGAGGTAACAGCTCAGGACCAGAATCAGCAGTACACCTCCATTTGAAGGAAAAAGGCCACTCTTTCAAAGATGAGGATGTACACATATTAGACAAAGAAGAGAGGTGGTTTGAGAGAGGAGTAAGGGAAGCCATTCATGTTAGCATTGAAAACCCCTCCCTCAACAGAGGTGGGGGGCTCCAGCATAGTCTATCTGCTACTTATCAGGCTGTACTTTCCACAGTACCCAGGCAAATCAAGGAGCCTTCACCACCAGGTCACAGCTAACGACCCATTCTTGATGGGTTTCAGCACCTTAGGTCATTGTTTACCTTAAGGCCATGGACACTAATGTCTCCCTAACGAGCCTATTCAGGCTTTGTTCATCTTATGAGCCAATCAGACCAGGGGACAAGAGGTCAAGCTGACTATAAGAAGGTCTCTTGCACTAGCTGTATTCAGATCGATGAAGCTGTTTGGATGAACAGCGAAACATTTCTATCTCTCAAAAAGAAGTCCAGTAGCCATGACTCAACTCCCAGATAAACACACCTGGATGACTGAGAATCTTCACAGACGTAACCTAAGAATTTGTGTGTTTACTTTTTTTTTTTACAAAAAACTCTTTCTGAAGGGATCCACAGGATTGTAAAAGAGACCTTTCCATTGAATGCTATAATGTCTCTGTCCCCCTAACTTGCCTCTTGGTCAGTGTATCACCAAGAGGACCAGTGGTGTATGCTTACCTTTGGTCCAACAGCCGGATACTTAAAGCTCTGAGCTATCCAGCTGAAGATATGTTGCAAAGTATTTTAGGACATATTTTTGGATTCAAATAAACCTAAACGCAGCCAACTGGGCCTTAGTGTACCTCCAGCAATTAATGAGAATGTGCCATTCAACATTGTCAAGATGCCTTTGCAGGTGCTATTGGTGGTGGAAGATTGATCATAGATAACTAATTTGCTGTGTAAAGGAAATCTATTGGCTATGTCAGAGGATTGTCTCCAAGGTCTTCTAAAGAAGGGGATAATCTTCATGTGTAATCTATAAAAATCACAAATGGGGAAAATTAGTAGATTTTGCAATGTAGGAGGCAGACTTTTAAATACAATTTTAAAAGCACTTTAAAGGGACAAGAACACAGCGTGGCAACTTTGTAGATGCCTCCATTGTATGTAATTAAATGCAGGAGTGGATGAATATTCCTGAGGGGAATCAATGAAGAAAGGTTTTAAACAGTGGAGTATCCCACTGCCCCCATCCACAACCACCGAAGGGCTATTGCTTTCACTTCCTACTGATTCTGACTGCAGTACTATACTGGTTGCATCCCTGTAGTATTTGAATGTGTGTATGTGCATGTGTGATTCAAGAGTAATTAAAAACCTGTATCTTTCAAAACCATGATCATCAATCACGTGGTGTGTTCAATGAGTGTTTTTTTTTAATGTGAAATGTTCCACCATAAAGCATCAACTTCAAGTAAAAATAATGGCATGCTAAAGTGGAGCAGCTTAAGGAGCTGGGAATGTTTAGAGTTACAAAAAGAAGTTTGAGAGGGGATATGAATCCAGTGTTTAAATATTTGAAAGGATGTCACATTGAAGAAGGGACCGATTTGTTTTCCATAGCTTCAGAGACTAAGACTCGGGGCAGTGCTTTCAAATTACAGGAAAAGAGATTCCATTTGAAGATTAAGAAAAACTTCCTGATGGTTAGAGCTGTCCAGCAGTGGAATATGCTGCCATAGAGGGTGGTGGAGTTCTCCTTTTTTGGAGGCTTTTAAGCAGAGGCTGGATGGCCATCTGTCAGGGGTACTTTGATGGGGGTTCCTGCATGGGAAGGGGCTGGACTAGATGGCCCTTGAGATCTCTTCCAACTCTATGATTCGCTGTCAACCTCAAACAAATATGTTGGTGTGGGGGAATGGAGAAGAATTAACAATTAATATCTCTACTAGATAAAACTAGAACTGATAAATGTCACAACGTACTTAAACTCTTCAAGAAAAACCACTTCGCTGTTTTGTAAGATATTGAGTGATAATTACTTTCTTCCCTTCTCTCTTCTTTTAGTTTATAAGCCTGTCATTTTAACACACACCTCTTTCTATACAAAATGGGTGTCATCTGTTGAAGCATTTTAAATTTCAGAAACCATGTCAGAAATAGAGAACCGTACAATCAAAGATGAAACACAGTTGATTCTATAATTATTACTTAGAGAAAAGAAACCTATCAATTTTCCGTTCCTATTTTTAACAACCTTCAGTTCATTCTCCAACATTCTGCAGACTTTTGTTTTAAATTAGAAATTGTTCTAAATACAGCTCATTCAGATTTTGAGCCCATTTGTTCAGAAAACACACCATACAAAATCCAGAGAAATGCAAATACAGTACTAAACTGTGTTCCAGTTTGCTTATTTGTGTCAGTAATGAGACTCTAATGACTAAATATGTACTTAAAGAAAATCTTCCCCATAACTTATATTATTTAAAATTCCATTTTTCCATTTTGCTAATTTTCTATAGCCAGAGTTTAGATAAAGGGGGGAAATACAGTGCTGATGATCAATTATGCTAACCTCAGAAACTGGAGATCTAAATTTGATTGTTACACAATTAAGGTGAATGCCTAAATCAACATTCAGGAAAAACTGAATTTCTCTTTATGTCTTATTTTCAAAAACACGTTTCTCATTCTAAATACAATCTTGGAAAGTCAAGGACAATGCTTGTTTCTTTTCTTGATATATATATTTTAAAGGGGCTAATGCATTCTAGCATTGGATATTGCCATGAGTAGTCCTGTGGTGGACATCCTGACATGAGGCAGTATAATGAACACTGGTGGGTAGTTAAAGAAGGAAGGCAGAAGAGCCAAGGAAGATTGAAATGGGATCTCAAAATAAAATAAAATACAATAAAATAAATCTACACTTTAATAAGAGAATGGGGACCCTCGTGGAACATAACCCAGCATATTCTGTTGGCTTCCAGCAGAGGTATATTTGAAAGGACTCAGCAACAAAAAAGACTTACTTGATCTACTTAGCATTAAATTCTGACCATTTTTGGAGCAACTCCACACTGCTGCCTTTTTTAAAAAAAATGTTCCCAGGACCAGAAAACTATCTAATGATCTAATTTCCAGCTGAATTATTCCACTGCCAACTGGAAACAATAGGGACAGATTAATGGCTTCAGGCAATTTCAAGAGAGAGAGAGAGAGAGAGAGAGAGAGAGAGAGAGAGAGAGAAGTAAACTGTTCAGGTGAACAAAATCCTTGAGCAAACTTTCCAGAATGGACTATTTGAAACATTTGGTGGTTTTTCGTGAATTTTATGTTGACAGTAATAGGCCTTTTTTTGTTGTTAATTTTTTTTTATTAAATTTTAAGCTACATACAAACAACATAAATAAATAAAAAACTACAATAAACAATATAAGTGTACCCCCATCCCACGGGACCATCCATGCATTCTTCTTCGTTGCTCCGTCTTCTATTATTCTAGTAATCTTCTTAAAGTAATAGGCCTGCTTATATGTTCGTTCTATTTTATTTTAATTCCATGTATTATCCTTGGCAATAAATTGTTCCATATGTTGCTTAGTTAAAAACCTACATTCAGAACCCTCGGTAGCTGGTGAGCTCGCTTAAGGTGGGGCAAGAGATGCGCTGTGATGGTTTCAAATCCCATCAGTCAGAATAACCTCTCTGGAGCCATTCTACGCTGTCAGCTGGTACTACTTAGGCAGACTTGACCTCTGGCATGATTTTAAGACATTACAAGACTCCAAAGTGCATTCGTCTGCTTTATCCTGAGTCGAGTCCACTTCATGACTCAAGTTTATCTAGTGGTACTCAACTGGTGTCATATCTGCTGCTGATGGGACATGGAAGTAGTACAGGTGAAGGGTGCTCTTCTTTAGTTCTGCTGGCCTCCTGGATGACAGGGCCCCCTTGGCGCACATTATTCATCTGTGGTCTTTTGGCACATGGGTAATAGGCTTGGATTCCGTTCCTCCTCAACCTCTTTTCCCTCTGTCCACTGAGTTACCATACACAATGAATTTAATAATAGAATACTAGCACACATATTAATGTCCTTCTCAGCATGAGGCAGATGTTTGTTTCTTAAGTGTTCAGTGTTCTGTTCTTCCAATCACTGTGCGGAAAAAAGTCATTCCAGCTGTGACAGAAGTATTCTAGTCCAGTATTGACATCTCATTGCTGCAGGATTCACCTCAGAGGTCTTTCCCAATCTTGACAACAAATGCCATCTTAACTGGGCAGGTGAGGGGTTAGATCAAGCCCAGGAATGTGTATTATATGCTGTCTGTGTGAACCACATGGAGCTAGAGGTCATTTCATGTCAAACACAATAAATCAATTTTTTCATCTGCTTGAAAAAAAGAGCAAATATTCTGCAGACACCTTTCAAAAGAGAATGCCAAGAATTTGTAAAATTAAAGTGACTTAGGGTTTGAGAAGAATCATAATGATTTTCTCCCATGGGGTAAATATTCCTTTCCTATTTTGGCTTTGTATTTACTTGTCATTAAGCCCTTGGTTTACACAGCTAAGCCACACAACATATTGAACCATTACTTAAAGGTGTGTTGTGAATGTTGCTTTGGAGTGCGTAAACAGCTTTGGGTTGCTCCAGTCACAGGAGTGAAATAACAAAAAATAATTTTTAAGCCACTTTAAAAATTAACCCGTTTTCTTTGGCATAAATGTTCTTTGTGAGAAGAAACACACGTTAACATAAGAGTTTGCACATTTTCAAGGGTGTTGTGGCATGCTGGAGAGCTAAACTATGCCAAGCACAATGACCCTATTTAGACATGTAAGCTACTACAAAGCAGATAAATGAAAAATACACAGAAACATAATTAAACATGATTTAGTCAAGAAGAGATGCAAATTTTGGAAAATGCATATAAAGATACACTCAGAAAAATACACCTAAAATGTCCATACATATCAGTATAGGGAAAAAAGTCAAAATCCTGAAATATCATACAATACAAAAATGAGTAGGGATGAGCACAAAATGGAAAAATTGTGTTTTATTTCATTCCGTTTCATTTTGTATTGTAAGTAACAAAAAATTTCAATTTTTTTTGTTACTTACGAAATGAAATGAATCCCCCACGACAGCAGCACTCTAGCTGGTGTCGTGGGGGATTCAAAATGCTACCCATTTTGTTCTGTTTTGTTTTGTTAGCTAACAAAATGACAAATCAGTGTTTTGTTTTTCATTAGGTGCCCATCCCTAAAGATGAGAAAGAAACACAGGTGAGATTTGAAGAACCAGCTAAGTCAAGAAATACAGATTTCACATATTTGGTAGGGAACATTTTCATAAAATTTTAGAGCCATTAACAAGCCAAAAATCTACTTCTGATTCTAGTTCTTCTCCCACTTATGTTTGGATGCAATTGTGTCTATGCAGACTGTGGATTGCAGCAGCTCTAAGCAGTGATGTTTTGTTGCATCCAAATCAAATTTGCTGTCCTTCTTTTCCTATTTATTTTGACTTGCATGCTTAACTGTTGCACCCTGTAGTTTTAAATCCAAGATTCACCTTGGGACTCCAAATAACACATCTGTTATTTCAATGTCATTGTCAGATGACTTTATTAGGGTTGTTATAAGTCGTTTCTGACTTGGCAGCACAGAACACACACACACATTACATGTAATGCAGTCTTCTTTTCCTTAATGTTTTATAAACCATTGAGTCCCTCAAAATACAACGTATCACCCTTTTATTTTGAAGTACCATATATACTCGAATATAAGCCAATCCAAGTATAAGCCAAGGGCCTAATTTTACCCCCCCCCCCATACCAGAGATAAGCACAAAACACCAAAATGGCCTTTCATTTCATTTTCTTATTGTTTGTTTTGTTTAGAATAAAATTTGTTTCATTTTTGGTTTGTTTCATTTTTAATTTTTTCATTTTCTAAATCTCACACTTGTGTCAACCAGCTGCCCCACAGGCTGGGTTAGCACGTTTTTTAATTTTAATTTTTTTATTTTTTTTATCTCATACCGACCAGCTGGCCTGAGGGCCGGGTTAGTGTGTTTTCAGTTTTTTTTAAATTTCGTGCCGACCAGCTGGCCCATGGGCCGGGTCGGCACATTTTTTATTTTATATATTTTTATTTTATTTTTAATTTCACGCCAACCAGCTGGCCCACAGAAGGTACCCCTGCTACTTTGGAGTCCCAAGGTAAGTAAATTTTGATTGCATATTTTTTAAAACATTATTTTACAAAAATATGCACTAAAATTACTTACATTGGGGGCACCAAAGTAGCAGGGGTACCTTCAGAAAATGATTTTATGGAATTCCCTGATATTTGGAAACATTTGGGGTAAGGGAGCTGAGATATGAAGCTCCAAAGGGGATGCCCCTAAACCTTCTCATTAGAATCATATGGGAAGCGGAGACCCCGCTATCGCTTGCCCAATCAGGACTTGCCCTCCACCACCCTCCCCAAGCCATCTGACCACCTAATTTTATCCTCCAAAACTGGGGAACTTTTTGACTCTAGTATAAGCCGAGAGTGTTTTTCCCCCCAACCAAAAATAAAGGCTGAAAAACTCAGCTTATACTCGACTATATACGGTAATATAAAATGGACATGTCTTTATTACAAAACAAAAAGGGTTAGTTCATCTGTTCATCTGTTCTTTCTTTCTTTCTTTCTTTCTTTCTTTCTTTCTTTCTTTCTTTC
>JAHTLZ010000015.1:27624375-27642941 GCA_023846285.1 Phrynocephalus versicolor | reverse complement strand
AAAAAACGAAAAACGAAACGACTAATTTTTTCCGATTTTTCGCGAAAACGGAAACGAAACGACTCGGACCCTAGCCGAAAAAGAAAACGAAAACGAAGTTTTTTTCCTGAGTCGTGCCCATCTCTACCCCACACCAAGGATGGTTGGAGCATTTCTATCTTTTGACTCCACCCCTGGCTTTCCTGCACTAAGACAGAGTCTATTCTGTCACATCCAACAAGCCAACCCTATAGCACATCATTTTCCAATCTAAACATTTCCAAAAGTTTATAAACTCCATAAATTGCCAAAAGGATTCAAAATTATTTTCTCCAAGACACATGCAATTAGGACACTTGAAAACAATGCAAAAACATAGGTCAATAAGGAACTATAATTTCTCATCCAATAATTCCAGCAGCAGCAAACATCAGGCTTCCATCCAACAATCAGTACTAGCCATTTAAAAAAACCAGCTGACCTGAGTCTCATAGTTGCTTGGCCTGAGTTGCCCTGCCCTTGCATGAAGTCTTGGGTTTGCAATGTTGGAAGAGGGCAGGCTCCCAGTTGGGCAGGCCAGGGCCATGGAGGCCCGTTTAGATTTAAAGGCATTAGGCTTCAGCCTACTTAGCCTATGTGTAAATCTGATCCTGCCCGGTGGGGTAAAAAAAAAAAAGGACTGAAACTTGGGAAAGGAACAATCTGTTCAAAGAAATATAGTTCATACTCCAGGTTGACAAACTCCCCATCTCCAGACATGTCCAAGGTGGCAATGATAAACTATAAATGATAATGATAAATTCTTTATATCATTATATCTTTATAGGAGCCTCATGGTGCAGTGATTAAATGCCTGTACTGCAGCTAAAACTGTGCTCACAACCTGGGATTCAATCCCAGGTAGCAGGCTCATGGTTGACTCAGACCTTCCAAGGTCAGTAAAATGAGTACCCAGCTTGCTAGGGGGAGGGGGCGGCCAATGTGTAGCCTACATACTGTAATTAAACTGCAAACTGCCCAGAGACCACTTGAAGTGGTATGGGCAGTATAAAAACAGAATACTTTGCTTTGCTAAATTCTTTATATTGGGGGCTGTGTAACAAGTAAATTTCCCTGATGTGGTATTAACAAAGATTTATCTTATCTTATCTTATCTTATCTTATCTTATCTTACCTTAAAAACAGCACCTGGTCCTCCACCAGTTCTTTGTCCCATATCCATCCTGGGTTGCAGTCGGAAAACTCTCTGGGTTTCTCATCTGCCTCCAATTCATCTCTTGGTACCAAATTCAATATGCCCTTTCTCTCTCTCTTTCTCTCTCTCTCTCTCTCTCTCTCTCTCTCCCCTTGGGCTCTTCCCTGATTTTTCTCCTTCCTTCTCTAGTCTCTCTCTTGCCCCAGTAAGAAGTTCCTTCTCTCTCTGTCGCCTTTCTCTGATCAGCTTTCTCTCCCCAAGGTCTGTCCTCCTTCCCCTTTCCCAGGTGGGTCACCTGGTGAGTGCTTTGGGCTGTCAGATGTTTTCTGGGATAGGGCAGATGGCACTTGGGCAGAGAAGTCATCCCATCTTCCTTGCATTTCACAGTGATCTTGCATCTGTCCCACTCGCAAAGGGGGACAGGCTGGTGCAGTTGTAAGTAAAGCGAGCAAAAGAAATAATTGCTAGAGCACAACAGCCCATCCCCAGAGCATTCGTACCCATACCTTTTGGCCTCTTGTCAAGGGGCTTCTCCTTTGCTGGTGTGGGTCGACTCACTCTGGCTTGCATCAGTTCCAGTGCACGGGATTACTAGAACTGATCTAAAGTTTAAGATGAATCTTCCTCCCCTAATCCCATTTTTAAGTCTGGAAAAGTTACAACAGGTATTTTTAACAGAGACATTTCAGGACTGGAACGGTCTTGTTTCTCGAGAGAAACTGAATCTCCCCTGATACAGAAATGACCCTCCTCGACCCAAAGCCGTGTACCACTGATTGAAAGTGAAATAACAGCTCTGCTGGGAATGCAAATGAAATTGGACTAAACAGGCACACAAACGGAAAAGAGGCAAAGCATCGTGTTCATCAGCAAAACCCGCCATTTTCCAAGAGATGAAATCAGAAAGCATTATGTAAGACCTGGCCCTGATGAACAAACACAGAATGATTTGCACCTATGGGACTGTTCTTGGCAAAAGCTGCATTAAAGGAAAGCTGTCCTGCTGTAAAGCTCGAACCCCATAAAGAAGTTGGCACTAATCTTAAATTGTCTGTTCTGTCACTGAAAAGCTTCACTAAGCAAACATTGCGCCAAAGCTTGGAGAACATGCCACACTTCACACCAAAGTACATGAATGCCACTGGAATATAGATCATTTCAGTGGCACCCAGTTAATACCTCTGGCACAAGGTGGACCTGGCATGCCATCTTAACATATATTGCCAGGACATGGAGGGGTTGCTTGCGTATCTGTTTGTTTGTATGTTTTTATAATTCTCTGTTTTGTCTGGGAAATTCAGGAGGGAGATGTGCAAGTGGACAGAAACTGGCATTCAGCGAGTTTGGAATCACAGGCGTATCTGTGGGCTCAGTATTAAAGGAAACAGGAGCTTTGACAAAGGTAGTGGCTGTGGGGGATGTGTGAAGAGTGCCTCTTTATTTCCACTCACACTTCTCTCCGGCATAGAATGTTCCGGATGATTTTTCCAGAACAGCAGATATATGATATGCATAAAGTATCTCCAAATAACTGTTGCCCAGAGCAGGCATCTGATTTACCCACAACTGTCCCTCCTGTTCCACCTTATAAAGCACAGTATGTACTGTCATATTCTGAATAACTGTTGCCCGGCTGTATATGGACTTTGCTTTTCCCCTTTTTGGATCTCTGAGCCCTGTTCAAGAAAGGATGCACAGAAGGCAAATAACAAAGCCCCAAAGCATTCTTTCACCACAACAATTGTTTTCGCTCTGCTGCCTATTGCGTTATTGCACAACAACAAAGTTGCTGCATATATATATATATGAATATATGAGGGATATATATATATATATACAGTGGACCCTTGTACAACAAACAGCTTGTATAACATAAAATTTGTGCAACATAAAAAATTCCGGAGATAGGGAAAATTTACTTAACATAATTGCCTATGGGGAGAATCCGTACAACATAAAATGGGATCACTCTGTTTTCAATGCATTCCTATGGGAATTTGTATAAAGGAAAATTTGCTTAACATAATTTCATTTGGAACGAATTAATTCCTTTATACAAGGTACCACTGTATGTGTGTGTGTGTGTGTGTGTGTGTATATATATATATATATATATGAAGGATAAAAAACAGTCCAGTACAATTAAGAAGACATGTTCAAGTATTGAGAACAAGGAATTGAGGGACATCTTAAAGCATTAATAGACAACATTACATTAAAACTATACATTGGAGTAAATGTTCCATGTAAAGTTATGAGTGATGGAAACTAACATTGAAAACATAGTGTCAATGTAAACCCATAAGGTTATAAGTAGTTGTAAACACAAAGTCTATGTGATCCTCCTAGATTCATATAAACGACACATAATAGGTAGACCATCATTCAGGGAAAGCTTGCCTGAAGAGAAAGGTCTTTGTTTCCGGAAAGACAACAGAGAAGAGGCAGTCCTGGCCTCCAGTGGGAGGGAGTTCCAGAGTCTGGGCACAGCAGCTGAGAAGGCCCAGGGATTAGGGTTAGGGTTAGGGACATACCTGTGAGGGTGGCGGGGTTGAGAGAAGGGGCACTCCTCATGACCTTAACACCTGAGTTGGTTTATACTGTGAGATTTGATCTTTGAGGTAGCTTGGACCCAGGCTGTACAGTGCTTTGTAGGTCAAGGCCAACACCTTGAATTGTGTCCGATAACCTGGATCTTTTCAATTTTGCCTGCAGAGTGTAGTGCAAATTCTTCACAGCAAGATACAGAATGGTCTGTATTATCTGCCCATGGGTCAGTGTGTAGCGGACTTTTGACTATTCTGAAAAGCTTCCCTGGGTGATTTTGTGCCAAATCAATGGTGGTAGAGAAAAAATGTACCTTGGAAGTTATCAATACCCTGTAGTCCTTCCTTCTTCTGTAGTGCTGAGGAACGTTATGACGGCCATGTCTCCCATTACTCAAAACACTAACAATATTTTTCCTACATTGCTTTGCATGTTGTTTTACTCTGGTGTTTGAGCAATATCTGTGGTGCCAATTGCAGCGCTAAGTGTGCACTTTGTGCCACACTTAGTGTGCACCACAGGCGTGCACCACAGGTGCAGCCTCTGGCTCTCCTCCCAACTTCATGGCTTCAGTAATTACCTGTGGAAAGAAGGGAAGGGGATGAGAGGCCTGGTTGCTTTCTCGCTCTGATGGATCTCGTGGATGCAGCTGCTAGAGAATGTGAGATTTCCTCCTATATTTGCTGATTCACCTAAATAAGCCAATCAGGTAAAGGATTCAGAAAGTGACATGGAAAGACAGAAGGGGCCTGCCATCCTCAACCAGGAAGAAAGGGGATGTTAGAATAATTAATCGTGAACATATTAAAGGAATAAAAGAAAGAATTGATAATTGGCCTGTTTTAACTTATGTATGATTGTATAAATCAAATAAAGAATGAATAAATAAACCCTTGAGAGCCAGGATGGTGTCTTGAATATAATATCAAACGAGGACTCTAGAAACCTGAATTCAAATCTTCACAGCCATGGAGACTTAGGAGGAGATGGTTGGCATTGGCAAACTAGTTGATGAACCTCCCACAACCTTTGAAAACCTTATTAGCGTAAGGCTTCTGAAAATTGTCAGCTGCAAAGTCGGCAGCTCAGCGATTCGAATCTTGGGTGCCACGCAGCGGAGCGAGCTCCCGCTGATAACCCCAGCTCCTGCCAACCTAGAAGTTCAAAAGCATGTAAATGCAAGTAGATAAATAGGTACCGCTGTAAAAAGCAGGAAGGTAAAACAGTTTTTCCTTGCAGCCATGCCGGCCACGTGGCCACGGACTTGCACAACACTGGCTCTTCAGCTTGAATACGGAGATGAGCACTGCCCCTAGAGTCAGACACAACTAGCACACATGCGCGGAGGGAACCTTTACCTTTTTTAAAAGTCAAAATCAACTCAATGGTCCAAAGCAACAGCAGCAATAAGCCGTTGGAGACCAGAACTGGAGGTTGACAGGATACATTAGTGGCTCCTTGATCATTCTGACTTCTCCTGAAAGCAAAGAAACACAAGATCAAAAGCCATGCATTTTGTCTTGCAGCTCTAAAGTGTTAAATACCTGGCGTTTCACCATATTAACACACACACCGTGATGATTTAAAGGGCATCAGTTTGGTAAATGTAGTTCATTCAGTTTTGTGCTGTGTTTTCCACTGGGAGAGCCGAAGACGGTGGTTTGAAACCAGTGGAGGCCTTTCTACACACGCATGTGTGAAAGAGAGACATTCTAAAACAGGAGAAGGCTATGCACAAAGCAGGTCTTTGCAGATTAAAGTGGGGGGTTTGTGTAGCCTTTGGAATACCAGCAGAGGCTTACTTAATATAGGTTTCCTATGTATAGTGGCCCAAAGCCAGGTCTATCTACATCTCTAATCATCTACCTAAGGACACATGAACGATTCATACTTGGTCATAGACCTAAAACCTCTTAAAGTTTATTTCTTAATATTCATCTTTTTAATATGAATTCATGCCATCTCTGTGACTGTAACAAATGCTATATTAAGTAAGAACTGCTGTGCTTCTTTACGGTCCTTTAATCTAAATTTGATACCACAAAGTATTAAATATGTGAGGCAGTTCCTGGAAAAAAATCGACATTTGGACAGGAATGTATTGCACTAAAACACTATTTAACTTTGGGAAGCCTCTGTTCCATTTTCTCATCCATCCATTCATTGACTATATATAAAAAACTGCAGAGCTGAAAGGGGCCTCGAAGGTCATCAGGCCCAACTTCCTGCAGAAACAGGAAATCCACCACTGAAACAACCCTAACAGCTGCCCCTCCAGCATCCATTTTAAAAAACCTGTCGAGGTACCTGTTGAACACCTTTTGTTAAAATGCTCCCTCTTGTTGAGCATTTGAGGTAGCTTGTCATTCAGCATATGTGAACATTGCTGTTAATGTATTTACATTATGAATGGGTTGAGTTTTGGGGTGCCGTAGCCACCCTGTGGTCTCTGCATTTGTGCCCTTGTTTAAATCGTTTTTTGAAATGCTTACTGATAAATCACTCACAGTAGCAGTACAAATAGCAAGAACTGTGCCAACTGAAATGATGTAGCACAGTGGTTAAACTGCTGTACTGCAACTATAACGGTGGTCATGACCTGGGGGTTCAATTCCAGGTAGCAGGCTTAGCCTTCCATCCTTCCGAGATTGGTAAAATGATTACCCAGCTCACTTGGGGGGCAATATGTGGCCTGCATAAATAAATTGTAACCCATCCAGAGGGTGTTCTAAGCACTATGGGGTGGTATATAAGCAGAACACTTTGCTTTGCTTTGCAATAATGGCCACACTAATAGGCCCAGGGGTATATATAAAGGGGTATATATAAAGAAAGAAATATTTCAAATGGTCTATATGACATTAGTCCTTTAGGCTGCAGCCACAGTGGTAATAAGAACCGCATTTAAGCATCATTTATTTTGATTTAGCTCTTATCATTCACACAACACAAGGATGAAATTGATTTTATTTTTCCTCTGGCTAGAAGAGGATTTTTTAGAACAGTTTGATTCCAAAATGGATTTGATTCAATGTGATTTTGTAGAAATGAGTTGATTTAAACAGTTTGGATGCCAAAATTGGTTTAAATCTCTAGAAATAAATTAATTTCCATTCAGTCCATGGGAATGCAGGCACCTGTTTAAATACTTCTGATTTGAAACACATTTTTTTTTAAAGTCTGAAGAGAAACGGATTCAGCTTGTTGCCAGTGTAACTACAACTGTAGCTAGAAAGTTAGCAAAACCATGTCAAGGAAATGAATGCACCTCTAGGAGAGAGGAGGTGGATTTGTTGTTCCCCTGCCTCTCCAGCACTAGCTGGCTTTTATTTGACAGGAGAAAGTACAGAGACAAAATTCATTTCCCTGTAATCTGCAATTGCTTGGTACTTTGGAAGACATTTACTCTCTAAGCCATAATGAGCACGGGGAGCTCATGCAAACACATGTGCTGACCTTTATCCTTCAGTTACAACTTTTGGGATCTGAGCCAATGTGACTGTTGCTTTCAATAAATGTGTCCCAGGTGGCTTCATTGATACTGAGGGTGATTATTTCTCTGTATTTTTTGCTGCATGTGCAAGAACTCCCTGAATGTTTGATGAGAATCAGAATACAGATACTGTATGATATCTATATCTATCTAAAATTAACAGAGAAAGATGGATGGAGTTTCATGCTTGGTATGCTTTTCTCTGCCTGAGGAACTTTGTTGAAGGAAGGAAGGAAGGAAGGAAGGAAGGAAGGAAGGAAGGAAGGGAGGGAGGGAGGAAGGGAGGAAGGGAGGGAGGGAGGAAGGAATTGTCACTGTGACTTGGTACTAACCAGGCATAATTAACCAACACTGTAGTCTGTGGCCAGATATGAGTCTATGCATGCTCCTTCACAATCATGGCTATGTTTGGCGAAGCACAGTTGAGGGCATCTATCTGTGTCTGTTGTGAATATGTGAACCAACTGGTTTTGCTTGGGGATCATTAGAACAGCTAGCCTGGATTGGGCCTTTCAGGGAAATGATAGATGTACTTTGTATAGAATGCAAAGCCACCCTAAGGGTATTATACTCAGTCTTGCATGGCTGCTACTCTTAAATCCCATTAAATTTGCAGATAGGTTCTACATGGTAGGAAGCACCTAGATTTTCCAAGGTTCTTGCTCACAAGTAGAACTTACATGCAAACAGGATCTTCTCTTTAAATGTATTAGTCATCGTGTCATAAACCTACCCATGGAAGGGATGGTGTCAGATATGTTGATGAAATTAGATTTTCGGTCCAGTGGGCTCTACTTAATCTGAAAGGCACAATGGTTTCACTTTTAGGTAGACATCAGTCTACCATCGACAATAAGACTGTTTACCTGTTTTTTTTCCTTACATAAACAAATGTGGCTGTTCCTTGCACACAGTCTGTTTCAGGGGCCAATTATGGGAAGTACTTGACTTGCAGCAAAACGTAACACTGGCTATTTGGAAGTTGAGTCATGGCAACTGGACTTCTTTTCTTGCGTATCGCTCAGCGGTCAACCTCGGCCCGTCCCGTTCGGCAGGCACGAGCGCACTTGCTTCGGGTCGCCACCCCTCGGGAAGCCCGGAGGACGAGCACTCGGACCCGGGCCTTCTCTGTGGCGGCCCCTAGCCTCTGGAACTCCATCCCCAGTGAAGTGCGCTCTGCAGAGTCCCTGCTGGCCTTCCGAAAGGTGCTAAAAACCCATCTTTTTCGGGAGGCCTTTGGCGATGCTTAATTGGTTTTTTTTTTCCCTTCTGTTCTTTCCCCTGCCATCATAACCTGCGCTTCTTTTTCATCGCTTGGTTGAGGTGCCATCTGGTTTTAACTGTGTTAAGGGTGTTTTATTGGTTTGTTTTATTTGATTGTCATTGTAATTTCGTTGGCTTTGCAGCCTTTTGTAAGCCACTTAGAGTACATAGTAGATAAGCGGGGTATAAATACAACAAATAAAATAAAATAAATAAAATAAATAATAAAGTCCGGTTGCCATGACTCAACTTCCAGATGACAGCACCAGGATGACTGAGAATGTTCACAGAAACATCGGATATTGGTCTGTTTGGGGCACGATAAAAAGTGTTGTTTTTTAGATCCTATCAATCCATCCTATATGGTCCACTCTGGCCTCCCATATAAGCCTGCCTGGGCTTTGGTATCTCCAAGGCAGGACGTTCCCTTGTTGCCCTCAGAGCCATGTATAATGGTGATAGGAGAGGTTGTCTCTTTTTTCACCCCTCTCAGGCTGAGGGGGAGCTTCCTTCTAAAAGGATCAAGGCTGCTCCCTCTCCTTGCTGTCCATCAGTCGGAAAGTGAAGTTTTTTTCTAATCTGGAAAGCTGTGAAGGACAAGGCTTTTGAAAACTAGTTTCAATGCAGTTATTTTTAAGATGATAAATTGCTCAATAGTATTTTAATGATTTAGGTTACGGTATTTGTATGTGAACATTTCTTTAAAAGTAAAAGAGATAATGTTCTGAGCTGCTTTGAGACCCACTTCTGGGAGAAAGCTAAAATATTAAATAAATAAATAAATATGAGAGAGAGAGAGAGAGAGAGAGAAGAAAATACCACAGTCGTTGCAACGTGCCAGTTCCTGCATTTTCATATTGGTATATTTTTTAAATGATATCAACTGGCTTTTTTTAACCACTAACATATACTGTTGGCATTAGCAATTTATATCTAGTGCTAATAGGTGTCTTCTATAACCAGCTCTGTTCCTTTATATAAAAAGAGTCATAGAGTCTGAATATAGTCTATCATAACACCCACAGTAAGTTGGCAAACGCTACTTCTTGGCAGGCTCCCTAAGACCACCGTTGGCAAAACACACACACACACAAAACAGCTCACCTGTTGTCCATAGTCTATTAAATACAAATCGTTTTCTCATTGGCTAAACCTGGAAGGCCTACAGGCATATTGTTCTAATTACAGATCAAAACCCCAATGAGCCTATAAATGGGGCAGGGAGAAACTGGAAAAAAAGTTCTATGAATGACTAATTTGGTGTAACTAATTGAGAAAAGTACAGATAAGCTTATGGTTGAACCACAGTGCATGCGTTCCTTCTTGAGGAAAGATGCACCAACTCTAACATTGTTTGCTTTTACAAAATTAAAGATACTTGGGCCGCTGTTCTGTGTACATTTCTGAGCATGCACTGGAGCTACTTCTAGGCAACCATGCTTAGGAACAGGCTAATGCTGCAGGCCAAAGCTGCATGTGCAAAAGACTTTGACACATCTGCTTTTGTGATTCCACATATAAGGGACTGTGAGATGAGTGGTGCACCATCCTCGTCATTGTGTCCCAAGGGGGGGGGATGAGGAGGAGGAACTACAGAAGGGATGGGACAGAACAAAGGGGAAGAAAGAGGATTGGCTGGTTGGGAAACAGGAAAAGAAGTCCTGGGAAAAGATGATAGAGTGGAGGTGGCGAAGGAGGACCCCTGGACAGGCGAATGGGTAACCTTCAAACTCCCGAGAGAGGTGGCTGAACGGGAGTGGTGGGAGAAAAAAGGTGGTGAATCTGCCCTATTGGGGGCGGACAGAGGAGTGCTGCAGGAGGAAGGAGGTGCAGGTGTTCTTTGAGAGGGAAGAAAGGAGAAGGGCAACCCAAAGAGAATTGAGAGAGCATTGTTCAAGCCAGAAGACATCAACAAAGATATCATATTCCAGTATCTAGAACAAGCCAACTTTCCAAAACTCACTGAAGAACAGAGAGCCATGACGAACGTTCCTATTTCTATGATGGAAATAACAGAGGCTATAAACCACCAAAAAACGCATAAGTCCCCAGGTCCTGATTCGTTGCCAGCTCAATTTTACAAGAACTTTTCTGAAGTGGTCTTCGGAAATATGAAAATTTTGTTTACATCTAGTTTGGAAGGTGAAGATATTCCAGACTCATGGAGATAATCGCATATAACTCTGATCCCTAAAGCAGGGAAACCCAGAGACCAGATTCAAAACTACAGGCCGATTGCTTTACTAAACGTGGATTACAAAATTTTTGCAACTATTTTGGCAAATAGATGGCGGAAGATCCTATCCTCCATGATATGCCACGACCAAAATGGCTTTCTCCCAAAGAGACATCTCCAATCCAACGTCAGAATTCTGTTGGACGTGTTGGAATACTATGAATGCCACCCTGAGATGCAAGTTGCCCTTACATTTATTGATGCTGAGAAAGCCTTTGACAATGTCTCCTGGTCATTACTAACAGCTCTGCTAGACTACCTACAGTGTGGTCATAGACTGTTAAGAGCTATCGAACAAATTTATTCCACACAAAATGCTAGGATTGTAGTAAATGGCTATCTTACAGATACAGTTATGATACATAAAAGCACTAGGCAAAGGTGCCCGCTCTCCCCCCTGTGGTTTATTTTATCCTTAGAAATACTTCTCCATGTAATAAGAAATACTGAAGGAATTCAGGGTCTGTGTATTAGAGGAGAAGTCTATAAGGTGCAAGCCTTTGCAGATAACCTGCTGGTTATTTTGCAAGATCCACAGCTTTCTCTTCCAGAGCTGTTAAAGAGTTTAGATGCCTACTCTAAAATATCAGGATTAAAGGTTAACAGAGAAAAAACATTGATGTTAACCAAAAATATGACCCCATCTATGATTGTGAAGTTGGTTAATTTGTTGGGTTTTCAACATGTAAACAAGGCAAAATACTTAGGCATTACTATATCCAATCGGTGTAACACACTTCTCGAAGATAACTATGTCAGTGTGATAAAAGCAATTAAAGCAGACTTGGAAATCTGGTCAAGACTTCAGCTTTCACTAATGGGTAGAATTGCTGCGATTAAAATGACTGTCCTACCCAAATTGCTTTTTCTATTTCAATGCTTACCTATATTACCTAATTTTAAGATTATTTCTGACTTGGAAAAAAGTATACGGGTGTTTATATGGCAAAAGAAGAAAGCAAGGATTAGAAATGTCTATTTACAAGATAGAACTAAAGTTGGTGGTTTCGCCCTACCCAACTTAATATTGTATTATAAAGCAGTAGCTATGACTTGGGTCAAAGACTGGATTTTAATGACAAATAACAGAATATTACAGCTCGAAGTTCACGATCTGGACAAGAGTTGGCACCATTACTTATGGCTTAAGGGTAACATACCTACTCTCTTCAAAAAACATTGGATAAGGAATGCATTAATTAAAATATGGTTATCCATAAAAAAATATGTTTTATGTCAAAACTCCAATGTGGCTTTCTCCATTATTAGTGATAACTGGTTCCCATACAAGTGCAACCCTTCAGTCTTTAACTTACAGACAACTTTTGAATGCTGATCGCTCCTTGAAGCCACTTACTCAATTAGTATCTGAAGGTTGGAAAATAGATTGGTAGAATTACCAACAAATATATTCCCATTTCAAAAATCTCATTAAAGAGGGTGGTTTTATGACTAATGATACTTCACTTGACAAAATATTATCCTCTGGTGATACAAAGCTCCTTAGTAAATTCTATAGTATTTTGTTAAATGAGAAATCGATTGATACACTGGTAAAAGATACTATGATAAGATGGGCAGAAAACTTTGGCTACTCTATTCACTTAAGTAAATGGGACTCCCTGTGGAACACAGTAAAACTTTTTAAGTCAATAGCCTTTAAGGAAAACTGTTACAAGATGTTTTATAGATGGCATTTTTCACCTCACCGCTTATCTAAGATGTACAATTGCTCACCTAGATGTTGGAAATGTAAACACGATAGCGGTACTTTCTACCACATGTGGTGGACATGTAAAGAGGTAAACACATATTGGAGAATGGTAAAACTATTTATAGAGAGATCTTTGAAGATTAAGTTAGAGCTTCGACCAGAACTATTCCTATTAAATATAATAGACATAAATATTTCCTTTGATCAAAAATATGTACTCCATCATGTAATAGTTCCGACAAGGATACTATAGGCAAAATTTTGGAAACAACCTGATGCGCCTACTGAGAGAAATCTTCATGACAAAATAAGAGAATGTATCAAAATCGACAGGCTTTCTGGATTCCTGAAGGGAGAATATGAAGAGATCTCCAAAAGAAGATGGCAAGAAGTAGTTAACCTACTAACACTTTGACAATACTTTGTGATATCCTGTTATGTATGATCTTTATCTTTTGGCTTGATGTATTCAATATAACTTCTTATACTGTACCCCTTTCCCTCTTTCCCCTTCGTTCTCCTCCCTCTTCCCCCTAAAATCAATAAAACTCTTTAATAGAAAAAAGAGAGAGAGCATTGGGAGCAATAGCTCTCTATCTGTGGGGAGAGTACAATGATACTCAAGTTTCCCGCCACCCGATGATGAAGGACCCAGAACAGCTTCCTTAGGACTAGTGGGTTTGGACCCCGAGATGCAATGTGGGATGGCCGGATTGGTATTGAACATAAGAAGATAAGAAGAGCCACGCTGGATCAGGCCAGCGGCCCATTCTAGTCCAGCGTTCTGTATCTCACAGCGGCCCCACCAGATGCGTTTGGGAGCGCATGAGACTAGATATCTGTCTCCTGATACCACTCCCCTGCATCTGGCCTTTGAAGTACCCTGGTTTTAAGCCTGGAGATTGCACATCTCCATCATGGTTTGTAACCTGTGATGGAGTTTTCCACCAGGAATCTGTCCAATCCCCTTTTGAAGGCATCCAGGCCAGATGCCATCACCACATCCTGTGGCAGGGAGTTCCATAAACTAACAACACGCTGGGTGAAAAAATATTTTCTTTTGTCAGTCCTTATTCTCCCAGCCCTCAATTTGAGTGAATGTCCCCTAGTTCTGGTATTTTGGGAGAGGGAGAAGAGCTTCCCTCTATCCACTTTACTCATGCCCTGCATTATTTTGCATGTCTCAATCATATCCCCCCCTCAGGCGCCTTTTTTCCAGACTATAGAGCCCCAAATGTTTTAGCCTTTCCTCATAAGGGAGGTGCCCCAGCCCCGTAATCATTTTAGTCGCTCTCTTCTGCAGCGTTTCTAGTTCCACTATGTCTTTCTTGAGATGCAGTGACCAGAATTGCACACAATACTCCAGCTGCGGCCTTACTTTTGTTTTGTATAATGGCATTATAATGTTGGCTGTTTTATTTTCAATCCCCGTTTTGATAATCCCTAGTAGAGATGGGCACGACCAGGAAAAATTACGTTTCGAGTTGTCGTTTCTCGGGACAGGTCCGTTTCGGGTCGTTTCCGTTTGTCGTGATAATTTTCAAAAATTTGTCGTATCCATTTTTCGTTTGTCGTTTGTCGTTTCCACCGTGATTTAGCGCGATTTGACTTCCCAGAGCATGGGGTTAGGGTAAGGGCTAGGCTTAGGGTTATGGTTAAGGTTAGGGTGGGTTAGTGGGCTGCACCTCTGGGTGCCTCTGACCCACTAAGAAGGACAGTGTACTGGCGTATGGGTTAGGGTTAGGGTTAGGGTTACGGGTAGGATTAGGGTTAGTGGGCTTTTTATGCCCTCTGGCACATCCAGAAGTCTCAGTTAAAACCTGGCCATGCGATTGGTGGAATGGGTAAAAAAAATTGCATGGTCCCATCCCATGGCCAGCCCATCATTGCGCATGCGCAGGTGTAAAAAAATAAAAATAAAATAAAATAAAATAAAATCAATGGAGACGTTTTATTGCAAGAAAAACCCACTGCTGCTACTATAAAAAATCAGGCATTTAAAATACCTAATTTTCAAATGTTTCTGTGGTGCTTTGGTGGGTTTTTTGACCACGATTTCAAAAGAAAAATTGCGGTCGCCATTTTGGATCCTCCCCCACCGCATGGCAAATGGAGACGACGAGGATGCCCCACCCAGCCTGGTGCAAGCAGCCCGGGACAGGAGAGGGGGGGAAGGCCGGGGACCCCACCCCCCAGAAACCACCCCTCTGGTAGGTGTCCTCAGGCAGGCATATTTTCGCCTGCTTTTGGGCCCGGGAATCGGGTTTTTTATTTTTAAAACTTTTTTTCTGTGCTGCTTGGCATCGCGCGATCGCCGATATGCCATGAACGACAACGACAAATCAGACCCAATTTATCTTTTATCAGGTCTGGTTCGAGCTAGAGCGGAGTAATTGTCATTACCGTTTCCGTTACATAAATAAAACGACAAACGGTAACGGAAACGAGAATTTCGCCGCTCCGTGCCCATCTCTAATCCCTAGCATAGAATTGGCCTTCTTCACTGCTGCCACACATTGGGGAGACACCTTCATGGAGCTGTCCACCAACACACCAAGATCTCTTTCCTGATCCATCACGGATAACTCAGACCCCATGAGTTGATAGATAAAGTTTGGATTTTTTGCCGCAATATGTATTACTTTACATTTGGCTACATTAAAACACATTTGCCATTTCTCAGCCCATTCCCCCAGTTTGGAGAGATCCTTCTGGAGCTCTTCACAATCTTCTCTGGTTTTTACCACACGGAAAAGTTTTGTGTCATCTGCAACCTTGGCCACCTCACTGTTTATTCCTGTCTCCAGGTCATTTATGAACAGATTGAAAAGCACCGGTCCCAGGACAGATCACTGGGGCACACCGCTTTTCACTTCTCTGCATTGTGAAAATTTCCCCTTGACACCTACTCTTTGTTTCTGGATCTCAACCAGTTCTCAATCCATAAGAGGACCTGCCCTCTTATCCCCTGACTGTGCAATTTTCTCAGCAGCCTCTGGTGAGGGACTGTGTCAAAAGCCTTTTGAAAATTCAGATAGATTATATCCACTGGTTCACCCAAATCCACATGCCTGTTGACCTTTTCAAAAAAATCTAAAATATTTGTCAGACAAGATTTACCCTTACAGACGCCATGCTGATTTTTTCTCAGCAAGGTTTCTCTTCTATGTGTTTTAAGATTTTCTCTTGGATGAGGCTTTCCACCATCTTCCCTGGGACAGATGTAAGGCTAACTGGCCTGTAGTTTCCTGGGTCCCTCCTCCTTCATTTTTAAAAAATTGGTGTGACAACTGCTATCCTCCAGTCCTCCGGCACTGTGGCCGTTTTAAGAGACAAGTTGCATATAACCGTTAAGAGATCTGCAATTTCATTTCTCAGTTCCCTAATAACCCTTGGGTGGATGCCACCTGGGCCGGTGACTTGTTAATCTTCAATTTATCAATTAGTCCTAAAACATCCTCTCTTTTAACCTGTATTTGATTTAATTCTTTAGTCAAGAGGGGCCATTCAGGCAGTGGAATCTGCTTGAGGTCCTCTGTCGTGAAGACAGATGCAAAGAACTCATTTAATTTCTCTGCAATTTCCAAGTCCTCCTAAACCTCCTCTTTTCCTCCCTCACCATCCAGAGGGCCAACTGGTTCTCTGGCAGGTTTTCTACTTCTAACATATTTAAAGAAGCTTTTATTATTACCCTTTATATTGCTAGCCATGAGTTCCTCAAAATCTTTCTTTGCCTCTCTTATCATCTTCTTACATTTCTTTTGCCAGAGTTTGTGTTCTTTTTTAATTTCCTCATTTGGGGAGGATTTCCATTTACAGAAAGACCTCTCCTTGCTCTTTAGAGCCTCTCTAACTCCACTCGTTAACTATACCGGTGTCCTCTTGGACTTAAATGAGCTCTTCTTTCTTTGTGGTATGCACTTGTGCTGGGCCTCTATTACCGTTGTTTTAAACAGGCTCCATGCACTCTGAAGAGATTGGATTCTTCTAACGTTCCCCTTCAATTTCTCTCTAACAAGTTTCCTCATGTGAGGGAAGTTTGCCCTTCAAAAATCAAGGGTTTTTATGTCTGATTTGGTTGACACTCTTCCTCCAACATGCATGGCAAAGGAAATTGCAGCATGGTCATTGTTCCCCAGAGGCTCAGTGACATTCACATCCCTGGCCAGGTCCTGAGTATCACACAGTATTAGATCCAGAATTGCCTATTCTCGAGTGGGCTCCATGACAAGTTGCTCTAAGGCACAATCATTCAGCAAGTCGAGAAACCCAGTTTCTCTTTCTTGCCCAGAGCTCGCATTGACCCAGGCAATGTGGGGATAATTGAAGTCCCCCATGATTACTATCCTATCCTCTTAGCCACCTCCATGATTTCTCACCTCATTTCAAGGTCCCCCTCAAGTTTTGGATCTGGTGGACGATAGAATACCCCAACTATCGCATCACTCCTTGGACCTGGTAGTTTAACCCACAGTGATTCTATGGTGGAGTCAGACCCTCTGTCAATCTCCATTCTGCTGGATTTTACCCCTTCTTTGACATTGATGGCCACTCCTCCTCCAACCCGCCCCTCTCTATCCCTTCTATAGAGTTTATAGCCTGGGATTGCTGTATCCCACTGGTTCTCTACATTCCACCAGGTTTCTGTTATGGCTATTATATCAATGTTATCCCTAGCTGCCAAATGTTCAAGTTCTCCCATCTTTGCTCGGAGGCTTCGAGCATTGGCGTAGAAGCCCCTGTACAGTAGGTCCCGTAACAACAGCTGCTGCCTTGTTCTTTTCCCCCCACAGCTTTTATTTTCAGCAGACAAACTATCACATTCCATTATTCTCCCAATGCTAATACCTGCTATGTCATCTCTATGTGATTCTCTACCTTCTCCAACCTCATTCCCCAAGGATGAGGTGTTCCGAACTGGATGCCACTCAGCTCCTGTCGGCTTTCCCCCAGGGCTATAATGTTTTTGGAAATGTTCCTGTTACCAAGTGGGAGGTGGAACCCACAGTTGCGAGCAGACAGTTTGGAGAGGGCTGGAGTAGGAACTGGCAAACCACTTGAGCATTCCTGCCAAGAAAACGCCATGGACATGGAGTCACAAAGAGTCAGTCACGACTGTAACCACACAACATTCAGAGACAGAGCCATTGATCATAGAGTGGGAGGCATCTGTAGAGGAAGAAAATGGCACACCTGTTGTTAATACTAAACCTTTAAAACATTATTCATTGAAATGTGTGTGTGTGTGTGTGTGTGTGTGAAAGAGAAAGAGAGAGAGAGAGAGAGAGATTGAGAGAGAGAGATCAATATAAATTCAAATATGGTATACCATATCTCAATGAAGTGCTTGGAAGTGGTCTTATGACTAAGGCCCTACTGTGAACCTATACCGTGGCCTGAATATCGAGAAGTTGAATCAATGTTTTACCATTGACAAAGAAGTCAGATATGGAGAGTTTTGGAATAAACCGACATCTAATTTGGTAAAGAAGGTGGCAATTATTCTGTTAATGCCCATCAATTATTCTGTTAATACCCAGTGTGAGATGACACACTGCTTTTAAACACCACATCTTAAACAATGCAGATAACATAAGAGGGAGTACTGCATTTATCCATAGCACATTTAATGCAAATCCCAGTTCCTCTCATTCCAACAAGAATAACATTGAGCACGGCAAGCAACTCTCATGTTTTATAAGTAGCATACTTTGGCTGCTAAAAATATCAAAGATTAATTGCTGTTGTTCTCACATGCACAACTTCAGGAATGATCTTGGACACACATGTAAATTTAAAAGGCCCAAGTCCACAGAGTTCAACGAAGCCACTCTAGATTTACTGCACCTCTTTGGCTGAGTTCTGAATCTGTTCCAAGAAGCACTGCTTTCTGCTAAATGTGCAGGGCTCTCGCTGAAATATTTTCTGACACAGTATACTTAGCTTAGGAATAATTACAACTCAGCTGTAATTTATGTGTAAAGGCAAGCAGAAGCATCTACAGTCCAGGCAGAGTTCCCAATGTGCATGTATTATGCAAAGTGGTGGTATAAAATGCTCCTGCAGCAAATCTTATGGATTTCTATCAAGTAGTCAAATAATGACCGAAGAGACAAAGGACAAATCTTGTAGTCAGAAT
>JAHTLZ010000015.1:27593495-27616881 GCA_023846285.1 Phrynocephalus versicolor | reverse complement strand
ACCTTTCTCCTTGGAAAAGGACACAAGGCAGCTTACAGTAATGAGGGATAATATACAGTCCAGTACAATTAAACCATGTTCAAGTATTTGAGAACAAGGAATTGAGGGACATCTTACAGTAGAGATGCATTTCCATTTCAGGACAGAGCCATACTAGGTCAACCAAATTTCTGTTTTGTCCAGTAACCAAACTGATGTCTCTTTGGAGTCAGTCATGAAGTCAATGATTATCACTCTCCAGCAATTGGGAGTAGACTGACCATCACTCTGCATATTTATTTACTTATTTATTAACAAGATTTTTTAGCCGCCCCACTACCAAGAGATCTCTGGACCTCTGTGTTCCTATCATTTTTTTCTGATGATTTTCCTACAAGGTTTTGGTAAAGGGTTGTTCTTTGTTCCACATGTCTTCTCACTGTCAAAAACTCGCCCAGTGCTGCGGCCTGATTGGAGGAAGGAGGAATCACAGTGGGAACATTACAATAAAAAGGATGGAAGCTATCTGAATGGCAAACAAATTAATACATCACAAAAATATTCAGAAGTCAATATCCTTTGTTTTTAACAGCAGGGGTTTAAAAACCACCAACCCTTCTACATGATTCCTAGAAGTCACATCCTTTTATAGTTACCTTTAACAGCCATTCTTTTATAGGGTAAGCACAATGAGACCAAGTCACAACCTAACCTAACACCATCTGACTCATTAACTCATCCCAATAGTTATGATAGAATGTTATAACTCTGTACAACATGCAAACGATCATCCTAGGTTCAAACACTACGTTCTCTCTGAACTTTCTACTCCCACCACCTAGTGGGGCTTGACTGTTCTCTACAGCTTTACATTAATCCACTTGCTAGGCCCAACTAGAGTATACTTGTGTGTGTGTGTGTGTGTGTGTGTGTGTGTGTGTGTGTGTGTTCTGTCTTTATAGTCATGAACAACTTTTCGTGACTCCATATCCATGGGGTTTCCTTGTCAGGAATACTGGAGTGGTTTGCCAGTTCCTACTCCAGGGGTCTACAGCGCTTGGTATTCCCTGGTGGTCTCCCATCCAAGTACAAACCAGGCCTGACCCTGCTTGGCTTCTGAAATCAGGTGAGATCGGATGTGCTTACGCTTAGGCCATCTAGGCAGCTTACTAAATGGTAAATAACTGCTTGCTCTAGTCCCATTTATTTAATGGGTCTACTAGTTCAATTCAAGCTTTAAGGAATTTAAAAAGTGCTTATACATATGTACCCAATTATTTTTTTAAAAAAATGCAGATGACAAGCACAGTCCAAGGAAGCATTCTGTTTTTCTTATATCACATCAAATTGATACCTCTTTTAAGACTATGCCTGCTACAACACATGATATGAAAAGACTGTTTCTTCCTTCAGAAATCTTGGCTTTACATGCACACAGTTTTGTGCAAATATAATTGATCAACTGATTAGTCATTCATCTAAAACTAGGAGCATTGAATTAAAATATCAATGGAACATGATTGGGATTTTCACACAAAGACCCACATGTCATGCACAAATTTATCTTGTCCTGTTCAGCGGGGAGGAGATGCAAAACACCCATAATCCTGTATAAAAATAGCTCTGTGCAATCAAGCACTGAATGCCAGAAATCTCTGTTCTGACTTCAGCAGAACCGGTGTAAATCCAGAATCATTTTAATGAAGCCAGTGAAACTGAGATCACCATTTGGCTGGCAATCAAGAGTCTGACGACAAGCCAAATTCATGACTGCACTCTTTCCCCACACGCCTGTGTGTTACGAACACGATTAAAAGGGAGTGTGTGTGTGTGTGTATGTAAATTTCAGGCAGTCTGGAAGTACATTCTGTAATTTTCAAAACAAACAAACAAACGAATTATGTGACGTAAAGAAACCCCATGAATATTTTGATTGGACATGCATGTAAAGAAGTGTTTACATATTTAAAAAAAACTAGGAAAAAAAACGAAGAGAACCTAAAACAACACAAGGCTCTTTGTGTCCTGGGGGTGCAGCTATGATTTTATTAATGGGCCATAAAATCTAATCTTATCTGTCAAAGGTCTCACCAGAGAAAATGCATTTAAGATACATTTGATATTGAAACATTTGACAACAAGTTTGTCAAGGTTCATAATAGATATCACATGGACAAAGACAAGAGAGAGAGTGGAGAGTATGTTGTTAATTGGATTTTTGGCCCTGGGACTGAAAATATTTATTTGCTCTCAGTTTTTGTTTCTCAAATTTCCGGGAATGGGATGCTGCTGATTTAACAACCTAAGTTTATAGGTTTACTGTTGGTAACTTCTTTCTAAATTTATTCCAAAACTGAAGATTAGGATATATATATATACTATAAATAAATAGCTGTAATAAGCTGCTACAAATGCCCCTTTTTTTTTTTGGTGATTGAAAGTCACAAGGAGGACTCCATATGAGGCTAAAGATGCATATCATTTTGTATGCATAAAGTACATGACATTGGCAACATTTTTCATTGTCAGGAAAGGAGCTTTGTATCTCCTTTTCCCGTTGGTGACATATTATTCAAAGGCATTATGCACACGGAAATGCATGAGTTTGTCCCCAAATGTTAACTTTTCCGCTACAGAGCGCACACACATTGCCAGGAACAGTAGCTGGGTCTATAGACCATGGCCCTTGCAGTAAACCATTGGACTGCATGGGCCAGCTTGGCCTTCTTTGGTCTGGCCCTGCCCACCCAAGCTTGCCACCAGATCTTTCTGGACAGGAAGCAGTATAAGGACTTCCTGCTGCGAGAGAACCTTGTTGGAGTAAATGTTCTTCCAGAACTCTGCTATCTTCCTATACTATTGTCTGTTTCATAGAGTCATAGAATAGTGACGTTGGAAGGTGCCTATAAAGCCAACAAGTCTAACCTGCAGCTCCACTGGGGATGCCAGCCTCTGGCCTGGAGCTTCCTCCTTCCTCCTTGTTTGTTTTTCAGTCCTGATTACTGGCCCAGCCCTGGGAGCAGCATATTATAACTTGCTGGTGTTTCATTCCCCCCCACTCCCAAAAAAAGATCACACCTCTTCTGTGCAGCCTCAGAAGTTTCCCCCTTGGAAGTAATAATGCCTCTCACAATGCTTTTAGCAAGGGTACCAGTGAGTTGTCCTCACTGCCTTGTGTTATTCTAGAATATGCACACTGACGTAAAAAAACCCCACACCATCTCTGTTGTCTCAGTGCCCGCTCTTGGAGTTTAAGGATCTGGTTTTCATTTGCACTTCAGCCTACAACCTAAGGAAGAAGTCTCCATATCAGGGAACATCATTCTCAAGTTTCTGGGAAAGAAAGAGAAGGTCCCGTCTTGCTCCTTGAGCAGCTTGAAATTAATGCAAAGGAGTCTTAAAGAAGTCTATTTATGTTCCCCTGTTTTAGCACACTACAGACTAATGGGATTCATTCGGCCCTCAGCTCCATGAAAGAAAAAAAAGTGTGCTCATTATTTCTGCCAGTCTTCATAGCCATTTGTAACTCAGTGGGCTCTCCAAACACAAATACTTTCCTGCTAAGTAGTAATATGTTCACGTTGTGGTTTGGCTAAAGAAAGAAACCGCACAACTGTCTCCAATTGTTTTATTTACCTGTTTGTGTTTAGAAAAAGTGGCAACTGTAGAAAATTAATAACTATTACCACCCGTCTTCCAATTACAATATGATTATGTTGAAAAGAGGGGATTTAACTAAACACTGGGCCAGAAGGAGCCAGAGACATCTCAGCGCTAATTAAATTGCAGATATATGTTAGAAAAGGTCCAGTTTAATGGATAAATTAATTCATGTATTATTGAGTACCTTAATTGTTGGGTACGTAATCCCTGATCCAAAGTGATTTCCAGCTCCCCCAGATTAGAGTGGGGTGAGATAGGTTTCCACAGGCCTATCAGGACTCCTGATTCTGCTCTACGAAGTTCATAGCTAAAATCTTATTGCCCTTTTCTTCCCATGCCAAACTCTGTTGCGTGAGTGGTGGAGCTTTTCCTCACAGGGAAACATCAATAGCTT
Organism: Phrynocephalus versicolor; assembly: GCA_023846285.1. Lineage (NCBI taxonomy): Eukaryota > Metazoa > Chordata > Lepidosauria > Squamata > Agamidae > Phrynocephalus > Phrynocephalus versicolor. The sequence continues at coordinate 27,612,845 of JAHTLZ010000015.1, read as the reverse complement.
CTTTTGGAGGCATAAGCCTCACTGTGTAAGTGCAGGTTTTATTGCCATCTTTTGCAATGTTAGCAAATATGTCAAACAGGAAAGAAGGAATTAGTGCCCCAACAGGATACTGACTAAGTAATTTAGTTACTATTGAAAAACAGGGAAAGCAAATAATTGCTTTTAAAGATTTCAGCCATAATTACAAGAGGGGGCCTTGTTACTGTAACTAAAAACCTTTTGAAGAAACATTTCAAATTTTGATAATAGTGTTTTTGCGCTTAAAAACAAACAAACCCAAACCTCCTTCTCATCAGGCGGTAACAGAGCTCTTTCAATTACAGCAGGTGGGAAAATGAGCTAAAGAAGGCAATATTATTACTGTATAACTCAAACAATACTTTAGGGGTGAGAGTAAGGAAGTCATTAGGATGACAAAGTTGGATGTTTTTGTGAAAACAATTTTACAAGGTTATAAAATACAAATCGATACAGTGTAGATAAAAGCCCAAGAACAAAAATCAACTTAACTTCAGCATAAATTCCAACATAGAAACAAATTCTTTCCCTTCCGCCTTCTCACTGAGCTGGTTACCTGAGGAGGTGGGGAAGGGCCAATTGAGCACCTTCCCCAACTGGTGTCCTCCTGGCGAAGAATGACTCAGCAGCATGCTGCCAAAGGTGAGTGCGCCTCTACGGGAGAGGGAGAGGTTAAGCCCCTACATTTGTGGTGCCGTGCAGTTGATTTGGCATGAAGCACTTCATGGCCACCTCTGTTTCCAAACGCTGTACCATCTGCACCACTCTGAAAGAGAATTTTGACCACTGCATGCGCAAACTGCTAATGACATATTTTTTGGGGGGGAGGGGGTTGTAATTCCTTGCTATATACTCTGCATGCTGCCTTCAGAAGCAGTTGTATGATCATATACTGTATCTTTTAGGTTTGCCTGAATGAGAATGCCCACCCCTTTCTGACCAGCCCCTCATTTTTAACACTTGCCTTGGGAGCTCCAGTGTGACCCTCTCCACTTCTAGAGATTTTTCTGTTCCTAATGAACTTCGCCAGTGTACAGTCAGGAATTTTATTCAGTTCACTCCTATTGAGAAAAATACACATATTTCTTCCTAAATTTGGGGAAGGACCTGTAGATTTTAGAAAAAAAAGAATGATAAAAAAGCAAAACTGACACTCATCCGTCCTTAAACCCAGCTTGGTAGGCAAGAAAAAAATACCTTTGCTTCAATAAAAAAATCATGCTGCACATGTCTTTACTTGTCAAGGAGAAAGACAACAAATTGTGCTATGCAAAGGCAATGTTAATGCTTAACAGAATACAGTGGACCCTCGTATAACAAATTGTTTGTATAACATAAAATCTGTACAACATTAAAAATTCCGGAGATAGGGGAAATTTGCTTAGCAGAATTGCCTATGGGGCGAATCCGTACAACATAAAATTGGTCATGATTAGGGATTACTCTATTTTCAATACATTCCTATGGGAAATTTGTATAAAGGAAAATTTGCTTAACAGATTTTCATTTGGAATGAATTCATTCCTTTATATAAGGTACCACTGCATAATGCTCATGGACTTGCACATAGAATTTGGGTGGGGTGGGATTCTGGCATCATCATAGCTTGAAAATCTTCTCACATTCAGATGTCCTTTCGTAAGTTGCTCACTTGTTCTTGTTATCGTGGTGCATACCTAATGTTCCTCAAAGCTGTGATTGCTTACAAAGCTGAACAGAACACTGAAATTGAACGTCACAATGAAGAAATAGCCTCCAATGGAAGAGGCAGAGTCAGGAGTGAAAACAAAGTGACCTGAGTGTGCTGAAATGTGTACAGTCCTTTACTTTCAACAGATCTCCCCTGACCAGAAGGTTAAGCAAATAGTTTTGAGGAGGCCTGAACTTTTGTTTGCTAGCTGGTTTGGTTTTTTAGCATGACCAAGCAAGGTTGCAGTGACTCAAAATCAGCGTATCAACAGCTCCATGTTTATTTATGTAAGAATTCAGTTCCCATTGGAAATTTTCTGGGGGACTGCAAAAGACAGCACGCTCACCGAGATCAGCATTAGACACTGTTTTTAACAAGACAGGATCAGGAGGTCTTTTGAAGCTCTGCACTAGGAGTGGGCATAGTGTGGCCACGGATGTACAAGTGGTGTTTTTGTGGTCCCTGGCCCCATCAAATTAACCCACCCACTCAAAATCACACAGGAACGAAGATGCTTTATAGAGATTTCTTGCTTTTCTCTTTCTGTTCACCTGGTGAAGGCAGACCCTGCTTCACACCCATGTCAGTGAAGATTCTTTCATGTCTTGCTGCGTGCAATCATCTCTGGGCTAGATGTAAATAAGAAAAATCAATGGGTCAGTAATATGACACCTTAATGGTGATCAGAAATTGTTTGCTATGTGGTATGTGGGGGGGACGACAACAAAAAAACTTGTCCAGGTAAGATGTCTTAATGTTTCTTGCTAATGTTGACATTTAAAGGCCTGCCTATAATTAGTTATGTTCAAGGAAATATATAAATCACTAGCAGATATTAGCAGTGTTGTGAAATAATAAATGCACTTAGTAATTATGGAGCTAGGACTGAGACAAATGAACAAGGCAATAGAACTTAGTACAAAACTTATATTACATATGTACACATGACAAAGAGCAATATACAATAACAATATACAAAGCACAGCATATAGAAAAGACAACAGAACATGGGGAAAAGCTGTCTCTCACCTTAGGCAGTCCCAATTTTATATTGGTTTGCTTGATCTCTTTATACACAAAGCAATATGGTGCAAAAGCCTACATGGGATGAGGTTTTAGCTATACAATCTGTGCCTAATCATCCTGACCTTCCAGTACTGATGATTCTTTACACCTCTGACCTAGACGTAATACACATTTCTTGTCTAGATCATGACATAGCATTTTACACAGGATCCATTTTGTAATCTGTTAAATAAATATTACAGACACTTTGTCAAAACTACAATCCTTGACAGTTTCATCATGAAGTTCAGAACTATATATATATCTTTTGTAAGCAGTCCTTAATCGGTGCTGTAGGTCACCCAGTGGTTGTCTAGCAGGGCAAAGAAAAAAAAAGGAAGAATTCGCTCTGGAGGTGCAGCAGCAAATTAATGCTCAAAAATTCTCTCTGGTATTGATCTAAACTTCCATTTCTAGAGACTGAGCAATTCAGTCAGTGTCACTTTCTTTCACCCTCCAGTTTTGGCATTGGTGGTCACTGGTCAAGTCTAATTTAAAGCACAAAATAAAATGAAATTCTCACCCCCCTCTAAATACAGCCCTTGGTATAAAGCAAGTGACAGATCAAGTCAAGCATGTTGTAGCCCTCCTAATAGATCTTTTTTAAATATGAGTCATTGTTATGACTCGGTACGGTGTGACCTTTTCATTGTTGGCGACTGAAATCCATATTCTGATACGTCCTTTGTTCGCAGCCTATTGAAAACTATTTTTCTTTTTCACAGAGGACTTTTGGTATATTTTTCATTACTGTCACTATTTAACTATAATCAGACTCAGAATAGCATGATCCCATTACTTTTGAATACATTTGAAAAGCAGATGGTGTATGTAAACACATGTTTATACTCAGTCTCCTGAAATGTTGGTTGGAAATAACAGAAGAGACAAATGGAGGACAAGGCCTCTCCACGATAGCTAGTGGTCTTCAGCTTGCATTATTTTAAGCCTGAGGCATGAACTTCAAAATCCTCCAGGTAGTACCTTTCTTCCCAACCCCTGCTAGGAAGTTACTCAACAGATCCACACACTGCCAAGATGTTCCAGGTTTTGCTAATCATCATATATTTGCTTTGACTTGCTGCTTAGGTTTACTAGTTTGCTGCCTTGACATCTCAAGAGACAAAAGAATGAGTACCCATCGAGTCCTCAGTTGATGTCATGGAAAAGTTGGTGGTAGGTCTCTCAGAGGATATTATGGATGTTTCTAAATAAAATGTCAAGTTTCATTGCACTGAAGGAATATTATTCTTACATTATTCCTGATAGGCCATTAAGGTAATATGTAGAATGCAGGCAGGCAGGGCTGACTCTAACTTCCCTATTAAAAAGCAGGTAAATATTCCCTCCACTTGGCCATGGCAGAAAACCCTCCACATTTAAAGAAGGATAGAGTAGAAGCCATGTTCCCCTTAAAGGAGGAGATGGAGAACATACCCTCCCACTGGCACCTTCTATGAAAGAGGACATCTCCACCCACTGATTTCCCATGCCTGCCCTCCACATGAAGGCCATGGTCCATTGGTTCACTCACTTATTTGTGAGCAAACACAGGCCAAACAGGAGCAGGAGGCAAGATCTCCTGCAAGAAGGAAGAGGTGGAATCTTGAGGCAAAGGCAGGGGCTGGTGGCCATAGGAAAGCCCCTGCACCACCACTACCAGAGGCTAGCTCTGGAGAGTTGTGTTGCTACAGCTTTCCAGAGCAGCAGGCATCCTACCTGACTGGAGGAAGTAATAAATATCCACAGCTCTGCCACCTAAAGCTGCTGCCTCAGAGAAGTTAACGTGTCGCACCAACACAATTTGAGCCTTCTTGTGGTACAAATCTTGGCAGCAGTAGTGTAGAGTATACAAGGATGGGGGGGGGGACTCCCTATGGGCAGACCATGAGCTTTCCAAACCCTCAACAAAAGTGTGGGAGCAGCAAAACTTCCCTAGGCCTCTTTTGTGCTGTAGATCTAGGAGGCCATGTGGGATGTGTTGTCGTGTTCCTTAGCAGGGGCAGCTACCGTCGTGGGAACATATTGTCCCCTGCCCCAGGCACCAAAAAAGATCTTAATCTGGGTTGCCATATCACTTGCTTAAGCATTTTATACAGTTTCAGGGCCTAATTTCTCCCACGCAGCTTTGTGAAACTATCAGCTTTAATCGTGTCCATTACACGCTGCTCGGGTATCTGCGGTGATTAAGGTCAGACTAAAAATATTTAAAGAACTTGTGGGGTGGAATGGCTGTCTAGATGGATGAGCTTTTCCCTCTGGACTATTGATCCAGGTGTATATGTGAAGATTCTCAGTCATCCTCGTGAGTTTATCTGGAAGTTGAGTCATGCCAACTGGACTTCTTTTTTTGAGAGAGTTTGAAACGTTTTGCTGCTCATCCAAACATCTTCATCAGGCTGAAGAAAGCCAAGTGACCTATAAAATGGAGGACTCCCAACTAGCTTTCTTCAGACTTATGAAGCTGTTTGGATGAGCAGCAAAACATTTCAATCTCTCAAGAAAAAGAGAAGTCCAGTGGCCATGATTCAACTTCCAGGTGACCCAGGAATGGTAACTCCCACCTCAAAGCAGTTAGGTGGCACATGTGTGGCAAAGGACCAAAGTGGTGGGACATTCATCAACATATGGGGATTGAAGAGTAGAAACCATTCACTTACTGTACATACTGCATATGTAGAATCTAGAAAGAAATATAGTGCTACCCTGACTTACGAGATTAATCCATTCCGAGTCAATGCTCATAAGTCGGTTATCTCATAAGTCGGGGATTGATTTCCCATAGGAATGCACTGAAAGTCAATTAATCCATTCCGGACAAATGGATTTCAATGCATTCCTATGGAAACTGCTTTAAACAACCTGTGACACAGCACAAACAAGCAGGTCCCAAACAAAAAGAAAAGGCAAATTATATTTCCATTGGTTTTTCATCAGAACCTACCAAAATGCACTGAAGTGGCATCAAAGAGAAAGCCAGACTGGCTTCTCAATCCTTAAATTGCTAATGATGCAACAACTGTTTTCTTTGGAACATGTTTACAGATAACTACTCAGGCAGTGGTTGAAGGCCAAACTACTCTACAAGCATAGCCAGAATTCAATGCACCCTTTTTTCCCTGGATTTTGTAAAATATTGCACTGGGTCATTCTGTTCAGAGCCTATAGTCAAGTTGCTAGCTCATAAAGAGATGCCTTGGACTTTCATTACCTCTTGGAACACGGACTGCATTTGGCAACCTGAATTGTTTATCTTTGATTATATGTATGTATAAAAGAGCAGCTGTTTCAAGTAATTGAATTTAAAAGAGAGGGACAAGCAGATAAACAGCTCAGTACACCAAGGGAAATATCCAGCTTGTCTTTGCTATGACCAATCCAATCAAGACTCTGTTTATTACTTTATAGACACCAATATGGCTACTCCATGCACCAACACTCACAGTTCAAACTGTTTTGCATGGTAAATGAACCAGAATAGACAAATGGGGCACAATAATCAAGCTGTTTTCCCACATAAATATGAAAAAAAGACTTAACTTCATTCAGGTTAAAAAAAATCAGTTGTGACAGTATGGCCAAACAAAGCACTGGTTAAACTCACAGAGTTTTGTTTTTCTTTTAAATCAGTACTTTATGTGAAGATTCTCAGTCATTCTGGCGATGTTATCCGGAGTTTGAGTCATGGCAAATGGACTAATTTTCTTGTTTGGTTGAAACATTTTGCTAGTCATTGAAGCAGCTTCTTCAGCCTGAGGAAGGTTGGTAGGAGACCTCCAATTTACCTTCCACGTTGGTTTCACTCCATCCAGGTCTGAAGAGCTCTGTTGGATGGACAACAGCAGTGTGTGTGTGAAAGTCGCACCTCTGCAGCCCCTCTCAAATCTGGGTGGATGTTCACGGAGGGCCAACCCTCTCCCTAATATGTCCACCTGGATATTCCATACAGCACCAAGGTAGAGGAGGGAGGATGCCATTGTTTACAAAAACACATAGGAGGCTGTCAGGCTCTTGGCATTGGCAATACCCGGTTTTGAGGCCCTCCATATGTTAACAGGGGGCAGGGAAGGATTTAGGATTCTGCTGGTGTACCATGCTGCCAGTGACGCAGGGCTCTCCATTCCAGAGAGCAAGGTAGCAGAAAGGGTAGTTGCTGACCAGATTCAGGAGCTTCTGGAAGAAACCAATGCTCTTCAACCATTGCATTTGGGGGTTCAGGCCACAATATAGCACAGAAAGAGCATTGGTCACTATGGAAGATGACCTTTTGAGTGAGGCTGATAGGGTCAAATCATCCCAGTTAGTCCTTCTTGACCTCTCAGTGGCTTTTGATACTGCCTACCATGATATCCTCCTGGGGAGGCTCTCAGGATTGAGGATTGGGGGCCTTGTCTTGGCATGGTTCCATTCCATCCTCAAGAGCTATTCCCAGAGAGCTGGAAGAGGTAACTTTCATCGCTTGGACCCTCAATCATGCGGTTCCACGGGCATCAATCACCTCACCCATGCTAGTAAATATTTATATGAGACCATTGGGAGGGGTAATTAGAGGGTATGGAGCTTCATCCCATCAATATGACATCCAATTCTATATCTCTTTTTCTCCATCTACAGTGGGTAATGTTCCACCTCTTAAATGCTGCCTGGGCACTGTACTGGAATGGATGAGGTCAAGCAGGCAGAAGTTGAACCTGGACAAGATGGAAGTCTTCCTGGTGTTAGCAGATTGGGAAACTCCCTCACCTTTGGGAGGGTGACTCTTGCCACGGAGGCTGAGGTGTGCAGTCTAGGTGTCTTCTTGGGCCCAAAGCTTATCATGGAATCCAAGGTAGCATTAGTTGCCCACTCCTCACACTTCCAACTGCAGTGGATTGCCCAGCTGCATGCCTACCTTGATGCTAGGGCCCTCACCATATTGGTCCATGTACTTGTAATCTCTACATGAGGCTGCCTTTGAGGTCAATGGGGAGGGTTCAGTTAGTGTAGAATACAATGGCCAGATTACTTATGGGGGCAAGAAGACACCAAAGCATTACCCCTATGCTGTCTGCACTGTACTAGCTACCAGTATGCTTCTGCATTGATTTCAAGATCCTAATGAAAACATACACATCCCTGAATGGTTTAGGGCCTCAATATCTGTCAGAGCAGTTTCTCCCACAAAGAACTGCCCATATCATCCATATTTGGTGGACATTTATTCATTCGTTTGTTTATTTATTTATTTATTTATTTATTTATTTATTTATTTATTTGCTTGCTTGCTTGCTTGTTTGCTTTCTATACCACACCATCTAGCAACAGAGGCCACTCTGGGTGGGGTTGTAATATAAAATATAAAATAAATAAAATAATACAAATGAGAAGACCAAACTTACCATTGGTTTGCTTTTGCTATATAATTGATGCCTAATTTTCCTGGTCCTATTCTGAGCATAAATGTAGCAAAGGCTACAACTTAGAATTTTATCTACAGAGAATATCTTCTGAGGCTAAATACACGTATTTGGCAAATGACTGGTTGCTGAGGAAATATCTACAAAGTGTACCTCAGACTACTGTGGGTAATTGAATGAAAGAGAGGCAGCCAGCACAAGGGCAGACGGGTGCAGGACAGAGCCTTCAATGCAACGATCCTGAAAACCTTTGTAGCCCCCTCAAGCCTATACACAACAATAGTTTAAAAACAAGTTCTATCAAGACAACATACAAACTGACGCAAAGACCACATGACTATCATGTGACTTTAAACCTAATTCAATTCAGAATGAGAGATAATATATAGCCCAGTACAATTAAGACATTTTCAAGTATTGTCAACAGGGGAATTGAGGGACATCTTACAGCATTAATAGACAACATTACATTAAGCCACAAGAGAAATGCGAGCAGTTAAAGGGGAGTCAAGTTCCATGTAAAGTTATAAACACAACGTCTATGTGATCCTGTAGATTCATATAAAAGACACATAATAGGTAGACCATCATTCAGGGAAAGCTTGCCTGAAGAGAAAGGTCTTTGCCTGTTTCTGGAAAGACAACAGAGATGAGGCACTTTTCTTATCTTTATGATATTGAGGATTTCTAGCTATTTTTCCATGCACCGTAATATAGCCACATTAGTGACTCTGGCTGTCCAAGGTATCTTCAGAATGTGTCTGTACATCTACATTTTGAATGCTTCCAGCTTCCTGCAGGAAGCCAGTTTAGTAGGAAATAAATATGTATTTCCCAAATGGTTACAGCAGAATACTGGTTGGAGAAATAGCAGCTCAAATACAGCAGTAAGTTGCAATACATCAGTGTGGATTTGATGAGCCAATAACCATGTACGTTCCAATGAGTCAATAAGTACACTCTAGCTGGAACTTACTAGTGGATTTCACCATTGAAGTAGATGGTAAAAGGAGCATCAGTTTCAACTTACAATACATCCACAACTTCTCCCAAATTGAAAACACCAACATCACACTAATAAGACACTGGTATAAAACCACTAGTAATCTAGAAAAAGTGGAATAATAACCAGTTTAGGCATTTCCAGTTCTATGTAAGCTAGCCCAACATATCATCTGGTTTGCCACAGGATTTATAATTTATCAGTATTGCTTACAAGAAACAAAACCGGATTCCTAAAAAGATATGTTTATGAATTGCTTTATTTTTAGATGGGACAGCTGAGCTGAACTCATGTTCTATTTAAAACTGACATACAGCAAGAATTTAAGTCAGAACCAATAACATGAGGCATTAGGTTTATAGTTACAAAATTCCTTGGGTCCCTTTCCGACATTCTCAAACATGAATTACTTTATTGAAACAGCAACGCCTACGCCGGCTTGGACACGTTGTGAGAATGGACGATGGCCGGATCCCAAAAGATCTTCTGTATGAAGAACTAGTGCAGGGAAAGTGCCCCAGAGGGAGACCACAGCTGCGGTATAAGGATATCTGTAAGAGGGACCTGAAGGCCTTAGGAATGGACCTCAACAGACGGGAAACCCCGACCTCTGATCGCACTGTCTGGAGGCAAAAGATACAGCGTGGTCTACATAAATTCAAAGAGGCATTTGTCCAACTGGCAGAGGAAAAGAGGCAGGCATGGAAACAACGAAACCCGAGGACTGGGCAAGAAACAGAATATATCTGCCCCCAGTAGAGATGGGCACGAAACGACCATTTTTTCGTTACCATTCTCTGTTATTTGTTCCGTTACGTAATGGCACTTATAATGATTGTTCGATGGGGCAGGCTCAAACCGAACAGAACCAAGAAAAATTTCTTTGCTTCTGTTTGTTTCTGTTATTGGCGTCGTGCCGCTCGCGGGATGAAAAATGGAGCAGCGGGGGGAACCAAGGGGACTGGGCCTGGTGGAGCCTCTTTGACCCTCCCCGCTGGAACCGACGGGAGACTTTGCTGGTCTCACGAGAAGAGGTGGGATCCGAGCCCTTATGGGTTGGGCTCCGGGATCTTGGCCACGTGGCGAAGTGGCAATGGTGCAGCCGGCTTGGAAGCCAGAGCGGAGGGCGTTGTTGGAGCATGGGGGAGTGCAGCGGCACCCCCCACAGGTTTCCCAGGTCTAGGCCGGGGGTGGTGCGGGGTGGCGGTCTGCCGGGGCGGTGGCTCCTGGGGCGGAGAAGGGCCCCAGTTAGGGCAGCGCTGCATGGAGCTCCCGGGGTAGTGACCTGACAGGGGTGGCGGATGGTGCGGCGGATCGGTCCTTGGGGAGGGGGCCCAAGGGAGCCGGCACTCGGCGGTGCTCCAGCGGTGGCGGCCTGTTGGGGGTGGTGACCGGAGCAGCGCCCGGCTTCGGGAGGACTCCCTGTGGCCATGGGATTGCTCTCCCAGCAGGCTTGCTACTGGCTCCAGTGGTGCCTGGCCCTGGGAGGGCTCCCCGTGGTTGTGGAACGGCTCTCCCAGGAGGCTTGCCCCGGCCCTGGGAGGGGTCCCCGCAGCCGCGGGAACACTTTCCCGGCCTGCGTGCCACCGCTTGGGAGCCCTGGGAGGGCTCCCTGCGGCCACAGTTTGCCGCACCCGAAAAATGAAGAAACAGAAACGAAGCGGGCCCTGGGACCCCGAAAAATGGAAACGGAACAATGTGGACCCCAGGGCCCGAATAATGACCACGAAATGCCATTTTGGCATTTCATGCCCGTCTCTAGCCCCCAGTGCGGTAGAGACTGCCATTCCCGGATTGGTCTATTTAGTCACATTAGGTGTTGTTTTAGTATCTCAACTCCAGGCATGATACCATAGTCTTTCGAGACTGATGGATGCCAATGATGATATGGTCCAGCAAATGCCTACTCCATGGACACTGCAGCTCTGTCACACACACAAGCCCTGTTAAGAGGCAGGGCTGCTGGGCCAGTTCTCTTTACAATCAGACACCTCCTTTGGGGAAATGGCCTTGACAACCTGTTTTCCAGTTGAAGTCACCCTTGAGATTAAAAAATGTAAATGTTAACAGAAGGTGACTGATCAATCGTAGCTCTGTCTCTGGCCATTCCCGTAACCCATGCATACGAACAGATCTCCCCTTATTCTCTTAATTTGCTTGTGGAGCTGATGTTCCGCAGAACCACAGATAGCTCCTCCAAAATCTCTTAAGAGCTGCCGCCAACATTTGGAGAAGAGGCCCTGTGTTCCTGCAGTGGGATGGCCAAGGCCTTATGCAACCTAGTTGAAAACGGTCATTGGGGGATTCTGCCTCATTCGCTCGAGTGAAGTGTCAGACATCCCTCTATGTGTGAGGAAAATCAGCCTCCACTCCAGACTATTTTGTTTCTCCCTCTGGGCACAGCTCTTTTGAAATTATCTACTCGTCTGGCTTTTCATGTTGTGCAGGAAACACCCAAAGATACCGACGGGACACTTGACCCCTCTTTGCACAGTGGCAAGAGCACCAAGAAGTCAGCAGGAACATAAAGCTCTGCTCTTTTCTGTTCCTTGGAGCTGCTATTTTACAACATCCTATGCGCTTGGAACTGGGGCAGTAGAAACATAAAATGGTCCATTTAGGGCCATAGAGACTCATCCTCTCAAATTGAAGCATTGTTTTCTTAAGCTGAAGGAGGCCTAGAACATAAGAACAGCATTGCTGGAACAGGCCACGGCCCATCAAGTCCAGCATTCTGTCTCACACAGTGGCTCACCATGTGCTTCAGGGTATTCCCTAGCAGATGTCTTCACCTGCTTATGATTCCCCGCAAATGGCATTGAGATATATCCTGCCTATCTTTCCAACCTGGAGGTTGTCCTTCGGCATCCATAATGATAGCCATTTATACCCTTGTTCTCCATGAACTTGTCCAATCCTTTCTTAAAGCTGTCAAGGCTGACAGCTGTCACCACTTCTTCTGGCAGAGAGTTCCACAGACCAGTAATCCTCTGGGTGAAAAAATACTTCCTCTTATTTGTTTGAGATTTACCACCCAAAAGTATAATGGAGTGCCCTCTGGTTCTAGTGCTGTGTGATATGGAAAACAATTTTTCTTATCTACTTTGTCCATACTGTGTATGATTTTATAAACTACAATCAGGTCACCTCTTAGACACCATTGTTCAAGAGTGAAGAGGCCCAGCCTTTACATCCTCAGATGGTAAGGAAGGTGTTCCAGTCCCCTAATCATTCTGGTTGCCCTCCTCTGCACTTTTTCCATTTCCATAATATCCTTCTGGAGGTATGGTGACCAGAACGGTACACAATACTCCAGATGAGGGCTCACCATAGATTTATAAAGAGGCAAAGACACTTGTTGATTTATTTTCTACATCCTTCCTAATGATCCCCAGCATTAAGTTTGCTTTTTTCACTGCTGCAGCACACTGGGTTGACACCCTCATTGAGCTGTCCACCAGGACAATAAGGTCCCTTTCCTGGTTTGTTGCAGAGAGTTCAGACCCCATCGGTTTATAAACGTAATTGTTGTTGTCCCCCCTCCAATGTGCATCACTCTGCACTTACTATGCTGAAGCTCATTTGCCAGTGGTTTGCCCACTCTCCAGTGTCAAGAGATCCCTTTGGAGCTCTTCACAATCTCTCTCAGTTTTAGTACCCGGTATAATTTAGTGTCATCAACAAATTTGGCTACCTTGCTATTTGCTCCTACTTCTAGATCATTTATGAAGAGGTTGAAAAGCAGAGGTCTTAGTACTGAACTTTGGGGGACCCCACTCTTTACCTCCCTCCATTTGGAGAAGTGTCCATTTAGTGCTACCCTCTGTTTCCTGTCCCTTAGCCAGTTGCTGATCCAGGAAAAGACCTGTCCCTTGATTCCATGACTGGCAAGTTTATTCAAGAGCCTTCGGTGCAGGACCTTGTCAAAAGCCTTCTGAAAGTCCAGATAAACAATGCCAACTGGATCTCTCTTATCCACATACTTGTTGACACTCTCAAAGAATTCCAGCAGATTAGTGAGGCATGATTTGCCCTTGCAGAAGCCATGTTGGCTTTCCTTCAGCAGCACCTTCTCTTCTGTGTGCCTATATCTTTAAGGATGCTTCCCATCACTTTATCTAGGATACATATCAAACATGTCAAATGGTAATTTTCTGGGATACATGTCGAACATGTCAAATGGTAATTTCCTGGATCATCACCTCTGGATCCTTTTTTTGAAGATTGGTGTTACATTCGCTACCTTCCAGTCATCAGGCACAGCGCCTGATTTGAGAGAAAGATATATTTTGGCTAGGACATCAGCAATTTCATCTTTAAGTTTCTTGAGAACTCGAGCAGGGTTGCCATCTGGTCCTGGTGATTTGTTAGCATTTAGTTTAACAAGACATGCAAGAACCTCCTTTCCTGGTTATTTCTATCTGGCTTAATTCTTTGGTTTCCCTCCCTATGAAGATAGGCTCTGTTTGGGCCATGTGGTCACTGTCTTCTTCAGTGAATACTGAAGCAAAGAATTCATTGAGTCTCTCTGCAATCTCTGTTTCCTCTTTAATAATCCCTTGCCTTCCATTATCATCTAATGGTCCAATGGCCTTCCTAGTTGGGTTCTTACTTCTAATGTACTTAAATAATTTCTTGTTATTTCTTTGAGTGTTTTTAGCTATATGCTTCTCCAAGTCTTGCTTTGCTTTCCTGATTGTTGCCTAGCATTGTTCTGCCAGAATTTATGTTTCTGCCTGTTGTCCTTGTTTGGACAAGCCTTCTATCTTCTAAATTAACTTTTATTGCTTTTGATCAATTCCTGAATAGCTCCTGTAAGCCACATCGAAGTCCTCTTGGATCTGGCAGTGCCCCTTTTCCTTTTGGGTATGCATTCCAATTGGGCATCTGTTATGTTTTTGTGAACAGCCTCCATGCTTCTTGGAGTGTTTGGACTCTCGGTTTTCCCTTTCAACTTCTTTTTTACTAGTTTCCTTATCTTTTGGAAATTTCCTTTTTGAAAATGTAAGGTCTCTGTATTAGTTTTTATCAGTTATTTGCAGTCGATGTTTAATTTAAAAGGGTCTTCAATCATCTGTTCCAGGGAACAATCATTTAGAATATCTAGGAACTTTATCTCTTTTACGAACAGTGTGATTAATCATTTTGTCTTGCTGGCTGCCAGTGGGAAGCCCTGGAGTCTCTTCAAACTAGTAATTTTCAATGTGCCACTCAACTTCATACTTGAGGCGAGTTTTCTCATTAGAACATCTTTTGCACTGGAATCCCTGGCCAACTAGAAACTGGAAGTTGTGACTGATGGATGGATTAATGTAATGAGTCATAGCCATTTCCATTTGAAGGGCTATTGTGGACTCATTATGGTCAGAGAGCACCCTGAAGATTCAGCATACAAGGCTGCCTTTCTGAAGTTAAACTTGTTTTCCATTGGGCAGTGTCAAGATGGGCAATTACTTAGTAATCCCATGCATACCCTCATGAAACCTCTGGACTAACTACAGGCTCATTCAGGATTAAGAAACAAAACCGTGCAAGGCAGAATAATCTATCCAGCTGTATATGATATGGTTATTTGGCTCCCATCTCATAGTTTCATAGCCACAGTATCACTTTTTGGAAAGAGTCCATGCATAATGATAATCTTAAAACAGAACCATTTAGATATGTCAATGAAAACGTGATCATAGAATCATAAAATATTGGAGTTGGAAGGGGGGTAAATGATTATACTGCTTTTATTGCAGTTTTTCCTTTAAGTAACATTGTGGGAATTCATAGGTAATACTCCAAGGGACCAATCTAAGATAGAAGGCTCATGTAGTTGTTCTCTTGTCCCTGACATGCACATGGTTACATAGGACTATGATTGAAAGCTCAGCCAGAATAACGAAAGTGCAGTATTGGGAAATCATGTGACAGGGCTGCACATCTGTGTTATAGGGAACAGATGTCAATATTCTGATTCCAAAATGATTCTCGGGAAACAGTTTCTCAAGAAGGCATATTAAAAAGAGAAGCTAAATGATTGCTGCATGAAAGTGCGGCAATAGATACTCTGCAACAGAGCAGATAAGTAATAAGGCAATTATAAAAATGGGGTTTCGAATTATAACTTTGAAACTGCTGTGCTAACTACTATCCACAATGTGACATCATGCAAGGGAAAATCTCAGAAGTAGACTCCTTTTTCATCTGTTAACCTCTTGTCTCATAAACACAAATTTATTTATTTATTTATTTATTTATTTAGTTAGTTAGTTAGTTAGTTAGTTAGTTAGTTAGTTATATACCACCCGTCTTCCGAAGGAACTCCTGGTGGTTAACAGCGTCAACAGACAAACAATAAAAAATAAAAAAATAAAAAATAACAATAATGAAAAGTAAAATCTGGCAAGATGGTGGGATAAAGTAGGAAAAAAATTAAAATTAAAGGTCACCAAAGGCCTCGCGAAAGAGCCAGGTCTTCAAGGTTTTTTTAAAGGCTGGCAACAAAGCAATTAGACATGGGCATGACTTAGCGAAATTCCCGTTTCCGTTTCCGTTCCTCGTTTCTGTTACGGAACGGAAAAGGAAACGACAATTACTCTGCCAGAACTCGAACTCGAACCGATAAAAGAAAAATTGGGTCTGATTTGTCGTTGTTGTTCCTAGCATTGCGGCGATCGCGCGATGCCAAGCGGCACAGAAAAAAAGTTTTAAAATTTAAAAACCCACCCCGATTCCCGGCCAAAAAAGCAGGCGAAAATAAGCCGGCCTGAGAGTGCACCTACCCGAGGGGTGGTTTCGGGGGGGGGGTTGTCCCCGGCCTCCCCCCCTCTCCTGTCCTGGGCTGCTCTGGTGGGGGCTGGGGGGCATCCTCGTCGTCTCGCAACTTCAAGTCGACTCGCAACTCGCCGGCCGCCATTCAAGCAGCACAGGAAAAAAGTTTTAAAATTAAAAACCCACCCCTGGCCAAAAAAAGCAGGTGAAAATAAGCCTGCCTGAGAGTGCACCTACCCGAGGGTTGGTTTCAGGGGTGGGGTGTCCCCGGCCTCCCCACCTCTCCTGTCCTGGGCTGCTCAGGGCATCCTCATCGTCTCGCCAACTCGCCATGCCATGCGGTGCGGGCGGGGGATCCAAAATGGGGCAGGCGACCACAATATTTATTTTGAATTTGTGGTCCAAAAACACACCAAAGCACCACAGAAACATGCAAAAATTGCTATTTTAAAACTGCCAGCCCAGAATTTTTACAGTAGCACTAGCAGCAGTGGGTTTTTCTTGCAACAAAATGTCTCCTCTCCATTGATTTTTTTTTTTACACCTGCGCAATGATGGGCTGGCCATGGGAGGGACCATGCAAATTTTTGGAGCCATTCCACCAATCACATGGCCACTTGGCCAGGTTTTGACTGAGACTTCTGGGATGTGCCAGTCGGGCATAAAAAGCCCACTAACCCTAGCCCTAGCCCTAACCCTAAGCCTAAGCCTAACCCATACGCCAGTACACTGTCCTTCAGAGAGGCACCCAGAGGTGCACCCCAGTAACTCAGCCTAACCTTACCTGTAACCCTAAGCCTAGCCCCTGCGCTAACCCTAAACCTAAGCCAGATCTGTGTACTTGCATTGCACTACACATACAAGTACAATTCCCTTCTTAGTGAGCCACAGAGAGCCCAGACTGAGGGAGCCTTCCCCCAGTGTGCTGTGCACTGTGACACTGCACTTAGCAGCAGGGGGCCTGTGGTCAAAGAGGCACCCAAAAGAGAGGTGCCTCTGCCACTGCAAGGCTGTGAGTCGAGAGGCACCCAAAAGAGAGGTGCCTCTGCCAGTGCCACTGCAGTATGCAACTTGGTATGCATATCCAATTGGCTATGCATGCCATTTTGTAGCGGGCCAGAGGAGGCACCCACCCCAGAGAGGTGCCTCCAGGAGCCTGCTTTCCCTTCATAGCGGGCCAGAGGAGGCACCCATACCAGAGAGGTGCCTCCAGGAGCCCGCTACCCCCCCCCGCTAAACCAGTACTAACGACAGTCGAAAAAACAACAAACGAAACGACAAATTTTTGAAAAATTTCACGACAAATGGAAACGAGCTGAAACGGGCCGCCTCCGACACACGACAACTCGAAAACGTCATTTTCCCTGGTCGTGCCCATCTCTAAAAGCAATTATCATGCCAGTTTTTGAACAAGGGTAAATGTTAGACCATCTTAAATGTTGCCGTTGGTGTTGTCAACATTCAGACTACCCTTTGCTATAAAGCCTGCCATCCCTTTTCCTGCTGACAGAGCAAATATGATATTATATAGTAATATTTGGACATTTCTGGGCTTTCTCAATCATGGGTACAAAAGCACAACATACCACATTAATAAATCAGAGGATTTTAAAAAATATATAATTGAACATATTATAGCAGTGTTGCCCTTGGGTTAGTTTATATCTCCTATAATCCCTAGCCGTCTCTGTTGGGCCTGCTGGGTAGAGATTATGGTAGTGTAAACTTAAGCACCAGGAAAACTCCAAGTTACGGAAGGCTATTCTGCAGTCTAGTGATCAGAAATATTGTAGCTCACTTTTATGCAGCAAAATATATTTCTGGCATCCCCAAAATAGAAAGCTCATAATATAAAGTGATCAGTGCTTTCAGAAAGGCTTTGAACCACAGAGTGAGGATTCTCAGTTCCATATTTATCATTAATCGGTTGTTTCCATTCCAGTTGGATCTGCTTGCTCAGCTTTCAGCATACATGGTCTTCTGAGCCAGTCAACTGATGCCTACTGTCCAATCAATTGTCACAGTTGCAACATTTGGTCAGGTTCCTTGTCAGCCAAGGACAGAATCTGGCGTTTTAGCCAAAATTTCACATTTCTGAGACCTCGCATAAGCACTTTTAAAATTCAACTTTGGGTCAGATGTCGAACTGATATATTTAGCAACCTCTCTTCAGGGTTTCCAGCTCAAAAGAACCAGGGTGTCCAGTGTAAATGTAAGAGGAATTACTCTTCTGCAGACAGTTCCACCAGCAATTGCAAAATGGCCTTTTCATTTTGCTTGTGGGAATTTCACAACATCAATTTACAGATGCCAAGTCAGGACTTAATATCTTGCAACACTGTCTTATCAGGGCAGCTGAAAAACATCTGCAGAGTCATGCTCTCTATTGATCCACCATGTTGGATTCTAGCCTAGTGTTTGTCATGGAAAGGTCAAGAAAAACAAAAGTGAAAATGTTTCATTTGCCTGAACAGAATTAACAGAAAGCTTTGAAAGGGCCATAGAAACATATTAACTGTTATGGACAAGGAGTTATATCCTTTCCTTTCCACTCATTTTGAGGGGAGGGCGGCTTGGAAAAGTCTTTTATGATGGCTTCCATGGACACACCGACACCAGGATGCTCTTCTTCAGATTTTATTGGCTTTGGCAACCATCTTAAACCAGTGAAGTAAACACTCTGAAATGTCCTGCCTGCAGCAGCACCCTGGATTTCAGGTGGTGATATGTCACTTTTTTCATTTACTCCATCCTTCGGTCTTCTCTGAGGTCGAGTTCCTTTCACCAACCCCAGGAGGGCAAAATCCTTCACTTGCTCTCAGACTGGCTCACTGCAATACTCTCACATTGTTGAGGTTCTCATTTGGGCTGCTTTGCACTCCTCCTTGAATTCTTAAGGTAGTGCAGATGGCTTACCAGGGACACCAAAAGTGCCTCCCTCATACAGTCCTATGCCTGTCTACAGAGGAGTGGGTCCTGCTGGCCTTGGAAAACCCGTTTCCAGAATAAACAGGAACATAAGCATTGGGCAGCACAATCAGGCTAACCCGGGAGCATCACCACAGGGATCTTTCGCAAAATGATTTGGGTTTCTTTCGTGCAAAGCAAGCTCCAACGCTTCTTGAAGGGCTGTCCATGCCATGGTTGATTCTTTAGCCATCTCTCCTACAGTACTACCCCCCCCCCTTTCAGAGTCAGATGTTAATCTGTCATTAAGTAATCTAGACAGCATTCAAATAACTAGCCAACAAGTATTTGTGTTATGTTGACTTTGCCATTTGACTATGGCTAATGAGGTGACTCGTCCTGTTTCAAGCCAACAACCCACAGGAAGGAATAAGGTCAAGCAGTCCTTCCCACTGCTTTCTCCACTCTTGTCTGCAACCTCTGAGATGACTTATTCAAGTGATCATCAGAGG
>JAHTLZ010000015.1:27579605-27591075 GCA_023846285.1 Phrynocephalus versicolor | reverse complement strand
TCTCTCGGGGAATCATCGCCAGCTGCAGTATCCCAAGGAGACCGGTTCACTCATGGAGCGAGCAGAGTAGCAGACCTTCTCTCTCCTTGACCACGACCAGGTTGAACATCTCAAGGCCCATCTCCATGACCTTGTGCCTCATGGGAAAAGGTGGTTTAACTCAGGGCAATGGTTTCAAACTACAGGAAAAGAGATTCCATTTGAACATTAGGATGAACTTCATGACAGTTAGAGCTGTTTAGCAGTGGAATATGCTGCTACGGAGGGTGGTGGAGTCTCCTTTTATGAAGTTTTTTAAGCAGAGGCTGGATGGCCATCTGTCGGAAATACTGTGATGGGGGTTCCTGCATAGGACGGTGCTGGACTAGATGGCCCTTGAGGTCTCTTCCAACTCTATGATT
Organism: Phrynocephalus versicolor; assembly: GCA_023846285.1. Classification (NCBI taxonomy): domain Eukaryota; kingdom Metazoa; phylum Chordata; class Lepidosauria; order Squamata; family Agamidae; genus Phrynocephalus; species Phrynocephalus versicolor. The sequence continues at coordinate 27,590,674 of JAHTLZ010000015.1, read as the reverse complement.
CTATGAAAGACTTTTATTTTAACATAGTATGGATACATTTCAAAACTCGGTTTTACAGTTCTAGGCAGAGGTTATTGCATTAATCGTTCAAGCCACTGCTCACTAGCTGAATACTGTACATACTTTGTGGGTAGAAGAACTAAAATTGAATCTCATTTAAAAGCTCAAGTGATACCTCCCTATGGAAGAGCTACAGTCTGGCAGATTAGGCAATATTGAGTTAGATGGACCAGTGGCAAAGTTCAAAATGAAGGCATTCGCATCATAGTATAATCAATGTCCCATCATATAGGTGTCTTTTCCCATGACTCATAAGTGCAGACTATTGTGATTGTGGTCATGTTAAAAAATTAAAAAGGTAGTTTTCATAAAGGTGGATGCTAAGATGGGTTGTGAACATGAGATCCAGTGAACACTCACTCACAGGCACTCATTACATCCTCTCCAGGATCATCCTTTGTTTTTGGTTTTTGTTTTTGTTGTTGTTGCCTTTGAGTTTAGTTCTGGATCACCTCTGCACACATACTTTTATAAGGGACATAACAAAGAAGTAAGCATGACAAAATGAAAGAGGATGTCATGAAATGTGTGTATTTCAAGAGAAGGCTGCATTACAGCAAACCATAAAAGGAAAGCGAGAGGCGGGACCAGAGGAAGGAAGGAAGGAAGGAAGGGGTGCTGGATTTGAAATGCCAATTACAACTCGCAAACAGTAAACTCCCGAAACATTCTACAGCCTCTGTGGAGATGCTATTTACAATTTTAAATACAACATAGGTTTCAAAGCATATCAAAGCAACACAAAATCTTTCCAATTCAGCTTTCCAATGTAGTCATCACCAGAGAGAGAGATGGAGAGATAATTTAGCACTCTGGTAATCAAATGCCTTCTGCAGAGAGTTCCTAGTTCCCCACCTAGTTCCTGGGCTGTAATATTTCCAGCACCAGGTAATGACATTTTAGTGCTTCAGACTTTTGTCTTGGCTTTGAGAAGGTATCGGTGCGTTTTCAAAACATTTCCCTTCTACTATCCTCTGTTTTGGGGTTTATTTTGGTTTGTGACTACTATAATTAGTTTGAAACTGTATGTTCATTCGTTATATGGTGGCCTTTGTTTTATTATTTTTATCTATTAAAACTTTGTTTTGAGAGCTATTTACTACTATAAAAATGCAGTAGTAAAAGAAGGAAAATATCTACAAATGGAATGGAAGAAACAAACAGTTCACGAAAGACTGCCTTCGTACTGGATGGGAGCCCCATTCTTCTACATGGCCACAACAAACATCACTGATCTGGGATCCCTCATAAAAGCCAGGCAACAGTGATTTGGTCACCACAAAAGTGATGCTCATCATTTTTAATGACTGCAAGATTTCTGCTGAAAGATCAACTGGCTTTTGCATCTTCTTTATATTTCTCATATATGACAAACTCCAAAATCTAGATCAGACTAACACCTTTATCACTTATTTACTTATTTTGTGCCTTCTTGGTTGCCTTACGCCCCTTTAAAGGAACTTGTAATGTTACTTTCTGCTTTGAATCAAACAGTCATCATTATTGGTGCTCCAACTGCAAGGCTAATTTCATGAATTTTGCATTTTTAATGTGTTCTGTTGTCAAAACCATGGCAAAAGTGCACCAGGAATTATTCACTAGTCTCTTCTAGTGAAAACTTATTGTGGCAAACCTTCAATATATTAAAATATGAAAGTCAAAGAAAGGCAATATTTCTTTTGCAATTTAAGAAAGGTAAAAGATCAGCATATCAGTTGAAAAATTGCTGCCAAAGAGCCTCTAAAATGAAAAAGGCACTTTAAAAATATAAATATACCTCCTTAGATTCCTGGATTCCTGTCATTGCTTGAACGTGCTGTAAAACAAGCGTCATCTGTTCAATATCTGGAAAAAAAAGGTGAATTATGAGCAGAGGGTTTTAAACCTTTTTTACAAACAAGATCAGAAACTGCACAGCGACAATGTTTCAGGAACATGGTTTCTTTAAATGCTTGTTCAGCTCCTTCCACTTTTTACAGGAAACTTGAAAAAAGAAGGCAAAGCACTCTTCCCTTTCTGGAACCTCTTCCTCTTTTCCTAGAAATAAGCTGTAAGTCACGTGTCCTTGTTTTGCCGCTCTTCAGGAATTCCAGTTCCTACTTTGGACAGATTGTAAACAAGGAAACCTGATCTCCGAAGAACATCAACAGCAAGAGAACAAGCTGTCCATAGAAAGATACTGGAATGAGTTCAAACCCCACACTGCGTTTCTATTTGCATATACCATAATTTCATGCATAGTGTTACTACATGCCTTGGAACGGGAGAAGTGGGAGGGAGGGAGGGAGGGAGAGAGAGAGAGAGAGGCTTGAGGGCAGAGGGAAGAGAAGAGAAGCCGGACTGAAATCAGAAGACAGAGCTTACTTGTCAAGGCACTGCAAATAAACAGTGCCTGTTCCCGCCTGCCTTTAAGATTGGGAACACTCCGTTTTTGTTTTGCAAAAATACACATTTGTTTCCAATAATTTGCGACAACTGCTGCATTCAACATCCCACGGATCCGTGCAAAATTGTGCTGAACGCTGCAAGGGACAAGAGTTGTTGCATGCCTATGTGGAAGTGACTTATAGCAACTCTTATTAGGCTTTTCCAGATCAGTGAGATGTTTCAGGAATGGCTGTACCAGTCCACACAAACACTCCCCAGGCAAATTTCCATGGCCGAGCAGGGATTCCAACGCGGGCCTCCTGAGTTATAGTCCATCAAGCTGAGTACTTAACAACACTGGTTATCCCATATTTAACATATATTTAATTTTCATCAGTTAATGATGATGTTCAGTCTTAGCAACCTTACCAAACAAAAAAGATTCACCCTGATTCCTTTCTTTTACCTATGTTGTGCATGTGTGTGCTCTGTGCCATCAAGTTAGAACCAACATGTAGCGACCCTATTCAGGCCTGCAAGGTGAGCTATTTAAGGAGTCGTTTTGCCAGTTCCAGTTCCTAGTGGCCAAGCAGTGAATGCTGTCCCATCCCTTGAATGTTTGATGTGTTGGGGTAGATGATGGAAGAAGACTGTGGCTCAATCCAGAGGTCCTGTAGGTGGGTGCCCCTATTATCTGCAGTTTGTGTGCTTCTATCGCTACTAATCTGGGTGTATTCTTGGACCCAGGTCTCCAGTGAGATCTGCTTGCCCTACTCTTAGATCCCAAGTTGGATGGTAGAGGACACTGAACCTGAGAGAGGCCCAGAAGAGAAGAAAGAGGATCAGGCCTTCTTGCTGGTTGCACCATATCTTTGGAACCAACTCCCACCCAATATTGACCTGGCGCTTTCACTGATGACTTTTAAGAGACGTTTGAAAATGTGGTTATTCACAGGCCTTCCAAAATAGTCCACCAACACAACACAGAGTTGTTTTCATGTCTTAACCTAATCCCACCTCTTAAAGGCTTCAATTACTTTTATTAAATGTCTATTCTGTTGTAATTTTAAAGTTTCACATTTAATGATTAGTATAGTTCATTGTTTATTTTGTATTATTTATTGGGACAGTTAATATTATTTAATATTGTCATTTTTCTCTTGTTTTATTACAAACAACCGAACGTGGCCTTTGCAGCCAGATGGGTGGTATACTAAATAATAAATAACTAAATAAATCAGGTTCTTCCAGCACAAACACATTTCTGCTTGCACAACTGTCTGAATCCCCTTCCAAATCCCCAGTGTCAGCCAGCAGTAAAAACAGAGAACATCTTTTAAAAAGTATTGCACTGCAACATAATAAGAGGATTTTTTGTTTTGTTTTTTGGCTCTAGATACATTTTAAGTGGTAAATACATTAAGTTGTCTGTATAACTCAGCGGCTTAATTCTCTGGCTGCAGAGTCCAAAATGTGGAGTTCCATTCTCACTGTGCCTCCCATGAATAGAGTCAGCCTGTGTGGCTTTGGGCAAGCTGCACAATTTTGGCCTCAAAACGAAGTAAGCCACTTGTGAGTACTTTCTACCTGAAAAGTCCCAAAAAGTATTGCTGTGAGTCAAGCTTGACTTGACAACACACAATGATGATTTAGTTATCCATGTATTATTTTAATTGTAGATCACTATTTTCTTTGTATTGTGTTAATAAAAAATGCCAGGAGCGATCTACATATACATTCATCCCATATACCTACATGGGTATAATACCGTGTTTTGCTGAAAATAAAACACTGTCTTATATTTATTTTTTCTCAAGAAGACACACTAGGCCTTATTTTCAGGGGATGTCTTATATTATGTATAATATGCTTGAATGTCAGCCCTGCACACAACCAAAGCCTTTGCTCTCCTGTCAGCAATCCATTCACAGATTATATTTTCCAGCTCAGGAAATAAAGGTTGCTGACCTGAACCACATTTGCACTTCTTAGCATTTCCTCTGTCCACATGTAGACTGAGGTTATCGTATTCTGCTCACCATTTTTGGGCCATTCGGATATCTAACTTCTTCTCTTTAAAGAAAGCCATAAGATTCTTGCCCTGGGAGTCCTCGACAATTTCTTTCTTGTGCCCAACAAAATAGCTCTTTCTTTTTGCACTCACCTTGTCTGGGGGCACAGATACTCAGGAAAAGCAGACCCCCAGCGTGTTGCTCGTTGGTGGGGCTGATGTAGTGATGCGTGAACTGCTTTCCCCTAGCCGTTTGCACGTGCGCAATAGGATGCCTGCAACCACGGTTACCACATGCACACACGCACATGCGCAAATGGCTAGCAGAAAGAAGTATGTGGTTGCCACCTGCGTACCCACACAACTACGAATGGCTCAGAGAAAGGAGCTGGGGCAGATAAAAGGTATTCCAATCTTCCTTTCCGCTCTCTGCCGAAATGCATGGTGTGGCTATGCAGCGTATCTACTACAAGCATCACTAGGTCTTATTAACGGGGTAGGGCTTACATATCGTGCTAGGGCTTATTTTTGGGGAGGTCTTATTTTTGGGGAAACAGGATAATCAGACAAGTCACTTGCAAAGTCTCTCATAAGTTCAGAAAGGGGACTATTAAGTTGACGGCATTTCTCCATAAGTAGGGTCGGTTGACCAAATTGCTCAGTAAATCTCTGGGTGGGGAGACTGGCCAAAGAGAACATAGAGAAAAATGTATTTCTGCCTGCATAACATCCCAAAAAATAAATGCAGTTCCCACTTTGCCATTTTTTGCTGAACTCACAAAATTTGAGATATAAAAAGTAATGACTTGGACGGAGATCACAATGTTCAGCAAGTCAGAGAAATGGACTGTTGATGTACATCCTTTTTCCTCTGCATGCGCATAGACAGATTCAGTATTTTTCTGTGCTTAAAACTATATTTTTGTCTAAAATTGTTGGGTTAAAAATTGAAGATTGTCTTATATACAGAAGTGAGCTGAGGAGAGAACCCTGCAGTTGTGAAACTGTAATTTTGGGTTTAAAAAGTGTCAGTGTGGAGAGGCATTTTATACATTGGGGCATCATAGATAGGAAAATGTGGTTCATCTCTGAAGCAATGGCATACATATATAGATAAGAGATTATACCGAGAGGAGCAATGAGGTCCCCAAATACTTGTAAATTAGAGACAGTGAAAAACTAAAAGTTAAAAAAGTAAGAAGAGCAAATATCTTGGTTTCTCTTTACCGATTATGAAAAATAAGAAAATGTTCACACTGAAAGCTGAACTGAGGTGGTGTCAGTCTTTAAAAGCTGTTCAAATGCACAACAATTTTTTTTTTTTTTATGATTTGTGGGTTTATGTTGTGGGCGTGTTACTCCTTCTATTTTCCTTACTCCTGTTAGCCTCCCAGAGTAGCACCTTGTTACAAGATGGGTGGAAGGAAATGTAATATAAACAAACAGAGAGGCAGGCAGGCAGAAGATTAAACTATAGTGACCCCATTCTCCCTACCTGTTGCTGGTTACTCAGCTGTCAAAAACTCACATTAATTGCTCACGTAATTTTAAGCCTCTAACATTGTCCTAAAAAGCTATTTATATTTCAGGTGACCTCCATGTCCATCACCCTGGCTCTGCCTATCTCCTGTGCACATGCTCAGGCGTGGCCCTCATTCAGATGGGACAAAACTGCAGCTACGGTCTCTCTCTTCCACACTTTCTCTGGCCTACTTCCCATAGAAAAAGGAAGTGGCCCCTGGCTTCCTAGAAGACTTAGGTCTTTATAGGAGGTGTAACCTTGCTGCCCATTAGGCTGTATAGAGGACACTCCCCAAAGATTGTTCCCACAAAACCTAGTCCTTCCAGGAGACACCTGTCTCCTTTTTTGTATGGGAGTTTTCTTTTATTTGCTTATTTGCATAAATATTGCACTTACAGTATATACCGTTCATCTAGTGGTGAGTCATTTTACCACAACTGAAACCACCACCTACCCACTATGGTTTGGGATAGAGATGGGCACAAATCAAAAAAATGGCATTTCGTTTGTCGTTTGTCGTTTGGAGGGTCCGTTTCGGTTCGGTTCCGGGTTTTGCGAATTTTTGCAAAAAAATTGTTTTTGTTTTCATTCGTTTCGTTACCATTTTGTTACCATTTATTTCAATTTTTTGTGATTTTTTTTAGGATTTTAAGCAATTCACTCATATTGTAGTAACGGAAACGAAATGCACGACAAAATTTCCGGTGTTTCTGATCGTTTTGTTTCATTTTAGAGACAAAATTTGTTTGTCGTTTTGTTATGTAATGAAATAAAAAAAGAAAACGGAAACGAAGAATTGTTCATTTTGTGCCCATCTCTAGTTTGGAATCTCGTTACCTTACAGAAGGCCTTCGTCCATCAAGTATTGCCTGTAATACACACTCATCTCAAACCGGGCATTTAAAATCAGTAGCACTGAGAGAAGCATGGGAGGGGAAGACTAAAAGCCACTCCTTCTTGGTAGTCACTCCATCATTGTGGAAAAAAATCCCACCTGAGATCAGTCTTGCCTCCTCCCTGGGGTCTTTTACAAGATCACTAAAAACGTGGCTCTTTCGGCCGGATTTTCCTGATCCACGACCACCCTAAATCTCTGATCAGCCAAACACACTTACCCTGGCATCTTATTTTACTACACTTTTAATGTAATTTAATGTAATTTGATGTTCTTGATATTGTTTGCCGTTTGTCACGTATTCATTTTGTGTATGACATCTTCTTTGATGGTTCGTAATAAGCTGGTTTAATTTGGGTCTTTATTGTTTATTCTTGAATGTTGTAAGCCACCCAGGGTGGCCTGTTGGCCAGATGGGTGGAATATAAACAAACAAACAAATAAGATAACAATAACCAAAGGAAGGGATGTTGGCTCAAGACAGCATGGAAGATAGTGTGAGTGAAATGTAGATATGCAACCATAGATGGGCACAGCTAGAATTCTGCCTGAAACAACCCTAGCACCAATACTTTGGCATAATTAACTCTGCATAACAAAAAATTCTCTTCTGACAGAGCACCACTTGGATAGAAAGATCCATGTACAGTGGTACCTTGTATAAAGGAATTAATTTGTTCCAAACGAAATTATTTTAAGCAAATTTTCCTTTATACAAATTCCCATAGGAATGCATTGAAAATGGAGTGATCCCATTTTTATGTTGTACGGATTCTCCCCATAGGCGATTATGTTAAGCAAATTTCCCCTATCTCCAGAATTTTTATGTTGTACAAATTTTATGTTATACAAGCTGTTTGTTATACAAGGGTCCACTGTAATTCATTACACTATAGCACTCAAAACATACAGGCCTTAATGAGTATGAAATCAAATCTTTCCAATTGCACCCCACAATATATATGAAAGGGAGAGAGAAAAGGAGTATAAAATAATGGTAATCTGACAGTTCTATAAGCCTGTCATTTGTTATTTGAGCATTGTTGTTCATGCCACTTTAGAGAAATCCTTGTATGCCAGTCAGTGCAAAGGGACTACATAACTAGTTCACACACAGATTGGTGGGAAACAAAGAACAGGAGTGTCGGGGGAAATGAAAAGGAATGAGCTTCAAGTGTTCCAGGTTGCACAGAAAAGCCAGTAGGGCATTTCTGCTAAACCACAGGATTGTTGGATGGGTTTTATTTGGCAGCATTGCCAGATCTATTATGGTATGCAACACACTATAGGCTGAAATGTCCTAGAGAAGAAGCCAGCACAGAGTGTCTCCTAACAACAAATACAAAACTGATATTTAAAATACCCCTTGGGGATTACGCAGTTGACAACAGTATAGACTTGCCCTTATGTTTCTCAGTTATAGAAACTTAAAGGCATAGCTTTAGGTAACAAACAAACATAGTGGCCTGTGGACAGCTTTAATTAGAACTGGAAGCATGCTGGGATGGTGGAGGCTTGACTGAGGCAGTCTTTAGCAATTGAGAAATCAGACTTCTTTAACTCCTGAAGCCCAATCGGGGAAGCTAATTTAAAATTCCAGAAGATGAGAGAAGCTCCTGTTGTGACACACATAAGACAGCCTACAAGGGTTTTCCTGCCCACAGGCTATAACATCCATTTTTTCCACTTTGGAAAAGCATGGATGAATTGTGAAATGTAAGGGCAGAGAATGGAATCTGCTTTCCCAATGCCATATTAGGAATAGGAACCATAAGAAAGCACAACAAAGAATGTTTTTTCTGTGTCAACTTAGGAAGTTCAGACTGCCAAAAGAACTGTTGATTCAATTCTATAGAGGTGTTATTGAATCTATTATCTGTTCCTCTATAACTGTCTGGTTTAGTTCTGCGACTAAGCATGACAGATATAGACTTCAAAGGATAATTGAAACTGCAGAAAAAATTATTGCTACTAATTTGCCATCTATTGTGGAATTGTATGCCACACGAGCTAAAAAGAGAGCGAGGAAAATATATACAGATTCCACACATCCTGGACATAACCTGTTTCAATTGTTACCCTCAGGGCGACGTTTTAGGGCATTGCATACTAGGACAACTAGATATAAAGATAGTTTCTTTCCAAGTGTTATCAAACTGTTGAATAATTAATTTTTACTTTTCTTCTTCCTTTTTAAATAATAGGTTATATTGTATCGTTGTAGTGTGTTTTTATTGTTGACTATATGAGTCTTATATTTACTTTTATATAGAGAGAGCATATTTTACCAAAACAAATTATGGGTGTGTCCAACCACACGGCCAATAAAAGTATCCTGATTCTGATTCTGATTCTGATTCTGAAACATAAGAAAATAAGAAGAGCCAAGGTTGGATCAGGCCCATCTATTCCAGCCTCCTGTATCTCACAGTGGCCCCACCAAATGCCTCTGGGAGCACACAAGATTAGATATCCTGATACTACTCCCCTGCATCTGTCCCTTGAAATACCCCGGTTTTAAGCCTGGAGATTACACATCTCCATCATGGTTTGTAACCTGTGATAGACTTTTCCTCCAGGAATCTGTCCAATCTCCTTTTGAAAGCATCCAGGCCAGATGCCATCAGCCCTCCTGTGGCAGGGAGTTCCACAGACAAACAACATGCTGGGTAAAAAGGTACAGTGGACCCTTGTATAACAAACAGTTTGTATAACATAAAATCTGTACAACATAAAAAATTCTGGAGATACGGGAAATTGGCTTAACATAATCACCTATGGGGCGAATCCGTACAACATAAAAATTGGATTACTCCGTTTTCAATGCATTCCTATCGGAAATATGTATAAAGGAAAATTTGCTTAAAATAATTTCATTTGGAACAAATTAATTCCTTTATACAAGGTACCACTGTATTTGCCTTTTGTCTGTTCTCACTCTCCCAATCCTCAATTTGAGTGGATGTCCCTTAGTTCCGGTATTTTGTGAGAGGGAGAAGAGAAAAATCAATAAAGCTTAGTTTTGGTTTCAGCAAAGGATCCAGACTTTATTTTCTCTCGAAGGCTTTCACAGCCGGGATCTGATAGCTATTGTGAGTTTGGGGTGGGGGTTGGCCATGTTCTAGAAGGTTTTCTTCCTGATGTTTCACCAGTCTCTGTGGCTGGTATCCCAACCACAGACATTCTCAGCTGTTAGCTGTCTCCTTATGACTTTTCATGAACATGAAGTTGATGTTGAGGTGTGCAAACTCTGCCAATTAACAACTACAGCTGCCTGATAGTCTCATGCTGTATTGTAGTTTGACTTTTATCAGGTACACCTATGGCCAAGAATGAATTTAACTTGGAGGGACAGCAATAGTTGCAGGCAGTGAGCCCCACAGAGTTTATTAGAGCTTACCCCAAATCCCAAGTAAGTGGGAAGAAGATTGTGAACCAAATACCCAGTAAATCCCAATTTCAGCAAAATCTTCTGAGTAAAATCCTTCAATACTGTACCACATAAGAGATATTAAATTCCTGGAAATTGTTTTATACATAAGCATTTGGTTGCTTTGGTGGCACAAGACTCCATGCCGATGTCTCTTCTCATGAAGCCGAGCATTTATCAAGGCTTGCCTGATGTAAAAAGAAAGAATATGCAAAAAGATAGGATCGTGTTGGATAAGAAACTACAACTGAGCCAAGCAGAAACGCTGAATGATCCAGCTGACCATAGAGACAGAATAAGGATGTTCCCTTGAAACCAACAGGACTTAACTTTGACTGCATCACTCCTTTAAGTACAGTTGGATTGGAAGTGAGAGAGCCATATTTAGGCTTTGAAGCAAAACTGGCAAATCAAACTATGTTTATTTAAAAGATTATATGGCATTTAAGTCTCAGTCTAAGATATCAAACCGCCTAACATAAATTTGGAAATGATTCAATCAGGTGTTTGACTTGTTCCTGAAAGGATGTGGCAGTAATGGAAAAAACATGCTTATGAAATACCATAATAATTTTGAAACTATAGCTGGGCCGCTGGGGCTTCAAGACTTTTGACGATTTCTACCAGCCCCTTGTACTGTTGCTCCATTCCTCTAAATCTGTAGGTATTGCTGCCGCCGCTTTTAAGGTCAGATTGCAAGGTCTCAAGAAGAAGAAAAGTGGAAGCATGAAACAATGTGTGTGTGTGTGTGTGTGTGTGTGTGTGTGTGTGTGTGTGTGTGTGT
>JAHTLZ010000015.1:27556437-27579595 GCA_023846285.1 Phrynocephalus versicolor | reverse complement strand
TGTGTGTGTGTGTGTGTGTGTGTGTGTGTGTGTGTGTGTGTGTGTGTCTGTGTGTGTCTGTGTGTGTCTGTGTGTGTCTGTGTGTGTGTCTGTGTGTGTGTGAGAGAGAGAGAAAGAGAGAGAGAGAGACCCAGTTTGACAAACAATTAACGAGGCTGGCTGTTGAACAGACAACTTTCACTCCAGAAATCTGAACAATGGGCAGAATGTTGATGAGGAGCTATGGGAGCAAATGAAGCAAATGTGGACAGATGGTTCAAATCTTGTCGGTCTGCAGGGCTGAGCCAGCAAAGGTTCTGAGTCTGGGAAACCAAAGGTAATTACCAATGACTCTCGACAGCAGTGTTTCCCAAGATCTGGGTCTGTGTTAATACCAGGCATGGTGTCGTCCTGTGTGGTTCTATTGCAATAAGAGCTCCAGCAGTTCTTTCATGGCTTTTTTTTTTTTTTACAATGTGCATTCACTACTACAACTTAGAGTAGATGCTTTTCTGGACCACAGTGGCTGTAGTCATTCTGGAGGATGACTACAGCTGGAGGATTTGGGCTTTATATCCTGAAAAAGTAACTTTTCCAGGGTCTAAAATTGACTTGATTAAAATGTATATTGTAGTGATGCAATGGCTGAAATCCCACTGCTTAGCATAGTAATTTGCAACTTCAGCTCCTTGAGTCAATGGGAGTTATGAAGGAGTGGACTCCCAAAATCCCCACTGATTCTAGCTGTGACCGACTACACTTAAGTAGCAGGATTTCAGACAATGCAGATTAGTATATTTCAAGCATCTGATCACAACCATTCAAAAGAGGAAAGAAAAAAACTATATCTCTTTCAATGCCATATCGGAAGAGGCTTTTCATGGGATCAGTGTTCTTTTATTCTTTAATTGTGGCTTTTTAGAATTGAGAGTGAAAGAGGAGAGTGAAAAAAATGGGCTGAAGTTCAACATAAAAAAAAAAAACAAACCTAAGATCATGGCCACCGGTCCCATCACCTCCTGGCAAATAGAAGGGGAAGAAATGGAGGCAATGACAGAGTTTATTTTCTTGGGCTCCTTGATCACTGCAGATGGCGACTGCAGAAACAAAATTAAAAGACGCCTGCTTCTTGGGAGGAAAGCAATGGCAAACCTAGATAGCATCCTAAACAGCAGAGACATCACTTTGCCAACTAAGGTCAGGATAGTCAAAGCTATGGTTTCTCCAGTAGTGATGTATGGAAGTGAAAGCTGGACTATAAAGAAGGTTGATCGCCGCAGAATTGACACTTTTGAGCTGTGGTGCTGGAGGAGAGTCTTGAGAGTCCCCTGGACTGCAAGGAGATCTAACCTATCCATTCTGAAAGAAATCAACCCCAAATGTTCACTGGAAGGACAGATTTTGAAGCTGAGGCTCCAGTACTTTGGCCACCTCATGAGGAGAGAGGAGCCCTTGGAAAAGTCCCTGATGTTGGGAAAGATTGAAGGCAAAAGGAAAAGAGGACGGCAGAGAATGAGATGGTTGGACGGTGTCATCGATGCAACCAATATGGATTTGACAAAACTGTGGGAGGCAGTGGAAGATAGGAAGGCCTGGCATGCTCTGGTCCATGGGGTCACAAAGAGTCGGACACGACTGAACAACAACAACAACAAGAATTGTTAAAATATTTTAATTCAGTTATTGCTTTAATATGATAATATATTTAATTGAGTTTTAACAGGACAATGTGTTTTAGTTGTACATTTTCTAGCCATTTGGTCAGCTCCCTTGGGCTCCTTTATTAATTGATTGATTGATTTGATTTGATTTGATTTCTATACCGTGACATCTAGCAACAGAGGCCACTCTGTGCGAGTCATGTGAGATGATAATAAAAATAAAATTAAATATAGTGATTAAACTGCAGAACCTACAAAGGGAGGGGAATTCAGCTAGCATGAATCAAATTTATAGACTGTTAAGTGTTCCAGAGCATGCCTACTTAATGTCCTGTGAATTTGACCTGATCATATGTGATTGACCAGTTTGCAGATCAGCTATGTATCATGCCATCCAACATAAACAAATACTTTAGGGGAAAAATCCCATCCACTCATAATGAACATTGCTTTGCCTAAATGACAGCATGACTTCTCATTTACCTTTTGAAGTAATTCCACCTGAGTGCAATGTCATATAATATTGTTTGGTGTAGTCCTCTAATTGTTTATAGAATGGTGGCTTCCATTCAGATGTATATTCCCTCATAACTCAAGTAAGTTGAAAGATAATCCTATCCTTCAATTTAGAGCACCCTGAATTCACAGTACCCATTATTTATTTATTTATTTATTTATTTAGCTTGTATGCCAGCCACTACCCAAAGGTCTCTGGACAGCTCACAATCAAAATAGACAATTAAAACATCAAAATTGCAATAAAATTAAAACAATAAAAACATGTAAATGCAATAAATACGATACATTAAAAACACAATACTAAAATTGCCATCAGGACCCACAATCATTAGGTTAAAAACTTCTGGAACAGGAAGGTTTTTACCTGGCACTGAAATGTATATCAACGTCAGTGCCAGGCGAGTCTCACTTGGGAGGGCATTCCATAGTCTGGGGGCAGTTGCTGAAAAAGCCCTATTCCTGCAAGCCATCCCCTTCACCTCCTTTAGGGATGGCTCTTTCAGGAGGGCTCCCTGGCTAGATCTTAATTGCCAGGTAGGTTCATATGGAAGGAGGCAGTCCTTCAGGTATCTAGGTCCTAAGCTATTTAGGGATTTATATGTCAAAACAAGCATTATATCCAACAACCTGCTAAGCAGCTGCAAGCAGAGGGGAAGCAAGGGAGAACTAACATGCACAGAATAATTGCAGGGCTACACACGCACAGCATCTCTCTGAGACAAAAAATAAAAATAAAAATAAAAATATTGTTGTTCTACACCAAGGAGAAGGGAGGAAAAGATTATTGTTGTCTCACACCAAGGAGAATTTTTATTTCTCAGCCAAGAAGAACTGCAAACTGAAGATTACATCTGCTTCCAACCGCTAGGTAATTTGATTTTAATTTTGTTTCAGTTGGTGTTACCAAGTAAGGACAGATTTTATTCCCATTTCCTTGATGGGGACAAGTTCCATTTGTGCCTTTTCCCCTGGGCAAATCAGAATTTATGTATCAGTAAAAGGTAATGCATTGTGGGGGAGGTGTTAATGCAAATTATTTGGTGGTTCTTTGTTTAAGAAACTGGGAAGGGAAGTTGAAACAATGGATAACTGGGTAGAGTTGGAAACCTCACCTCCAATGCTGTTTGGAAAGTCCGGCTTTTTAAATTTTCCTTTGAGAACCGAATGGGCTCAGATAAAAGCCATCTGTTGTTGTTGTTGTTGTTGTTGTTGTTGTTGTTGTTGTTGTTGTTGTTGTTGTTGTTGTTGTTGTTGTTGTTGTTGTCGTCGTCGTCGTCGTCGTCGTCGTCGTCGTCGTCGTCGTCATTGTCATTTTTGTTGTTGTTTGGGGAGGTCTCATATATAAGCAGTGTCCATAATATTTTGATGATGTGCCCGAGGAAGGCAGATTTATATTAAAAGCTACCAGTCGATTCAGTTTTTTTTAGTTGTCCAATAAATGTATCATTTGTCCTCAACTTTGAATCACATAAGGACAACATGGTACAATTTAGTTTTTGCTTGTTTATTTATTTATTACTGCACAAAGATTATGCAATCAGGGTTTATACCCCCATGTTCAACATGCTTCCTAATGTTTTAATGCCACATAAATGAAGCTACCTGTTGAAAACTCATCCGGGATGGAGCCAAGCCTTACTTCCTTTGGGAGAGTGATCCACAGCTGTAGTGCTGCTACAGAGAAAGTCCTACCTCAGTTGCTCATCAATCCAGCCTCAATCCTCAGTTGCTCATCAATCCAGAGGTTTGGTCCATGTAGTAGGTTCATGATCTCATGATCTCAGGTCTTAGGTAGGCTAAAAGGAAGAAAGGTTGTCTTTCGGATATCCCGACTCCCCAACCATTTAGAGCTTTGTAGGTCAAAACTAGCACCTTGACCTGAGTTTGTAAGCAAAGTGGAAACCACAATCTCTCTTCTGAAGCTACTATTAGTATTTTTAAGTTAGCCATTAATTAGTATTAATTATACCTACAACACAGATCAAATAATTATCAGCTGATTTAAGAACATTTTAGAAATTGGTTTGTTACATCATTCTTAACCTAATGGATTTTCAAAGGCTGGATTACAGCAAAACACACATTCTACTTACTAAGTAGAATACAGAATTGCCAAATCAAATAGGAGCAGCCTAAGAAAGTTTCTAATGTCATCCTTTGATCTCCTCTTCGCCATTGTAGGGTGAAGATGAAGAGTCAGTAAAAGTGCCTCTCCTAGATACTCAAGACCATGCCTTTGATTTCTTTCTTTCTTTCTTTCTTTCTTTATTTCTTTCTTTCTTTCTTTCTTTCTTTCTTTCTTTCTTTCTTTCAGATATTTCTGGTTTCTCCCCAAAAGGACCCAATGCAGCTAATTTTCTGATTGCTTGTTGTATAGCTGCTTTATTGATTGTCTCTTCTACTTGTTAGCTGTTTTGGATTCTAAAAACAGTTGATAGAAAGATAGGCTATTCATTGAAATGAATAATATATATTAGAGCATATAATATTGGATTACTTGCCCAATCCATGGTTTACAAAGCAAAGCAGGCAAGCAGTGGTCTGCCACCTTACTGCTCCCCCATAGTTTAATAACCTCAAAGATAATAACCTCAAGCTCTTGGAGTCCAAGAGTTTGCTTTCTAGGAAGTTAGTGCTCTGGTCACTCTACCTATGGGTGTGGTATATGACCCATCTATAAGAAACTCCCTTTTTGCAGAACTGGTTAAAAATAGCCACTATTTTGAACACGTAATGTTGGTTATTATTGTTTCTGAAAAGGGTCAGTGCAAGTGTACTGCATAAGCATTCTGGTTAAAATAAGAAACCTTGTAACCTATTATAGTGTGTAAACAGGACAGCAATGGACAGTCAGCATTCCAGGTAAATGAACCACATCAGTAGTTCTGGGACAGCACATTCCTTGAATTCTAGAATTGTATCAGAAGCCATGCCCACAAACAAACCATGATTTGCTGTTGCCTCCAACGTACAGTAATTCTATGAATAAGGAACCTCCAAAATGTTGGCATTGACAAGCTGGCTCAGCTCTTGTAAACTAAAGACTGCAACTGCATTTTTTAGCCAAATAAAATCTGTAATTAAGAGCCATGGTTTGTTGACTTACAAACAGGTTTCTTTAAAGCATGTCTAAACCCAGAAATATAGCTTGTCTCTGGCTTGTTTCAACAGCTAACCATCTAGTCAAAGAAGCTTACAAAAAGTACAGCAGACACACAGACTACAAATAATGAAAACAAACTGTTTTCTATTAGATATCTGCAGCAGGACCCCTCATAGCTAAAGCAACAAATCATGAGTAGTAGACATGGGCACGACCAGAAAAAATGATGTTTCGAGTTTTCGTTTGTCGGAACGGGTCCGTTTCGGGTCGTTTCCTTTTGTCGCGAGATTTTTCAAAAATTTGTCGTTTTGTCGTTTCATTTGTCATTTGTCGTTTCCACCGTGATTTAGCGCGATTTGACATCCCAATGTAATATATTTTTAAAATAAATCCACACCTCCTCCCAGTCGAACCTCCCCCTTTACCCAATATCAGGAAAAAAATCCTCACAAACTGCCAGAGGGGGGAAAAAAAGAATAAACTGCTATTCCCTTCAGCAGACAAAGCTGCAGAGAATCAAAGAAATTATTTTCTAAATTCAATTCCCTCCCTCCCTGCCTAACTTAAATCTAAAGCCTCCAGCCTCCCTCCAATCAGCCAGCAGCAACGAGCCACACAGCCCACCACCCTCCACATCCAAGACCCGACTGCGACTTCTGGAAGGTGCCTCGGCTTTTTATGCCCTCTGGCACATCCAGAAGTGTCAGCCAAAACCTGGCCATGCCATTGCTGGAATGGTTCAAAAAATTTGCATGGTCCCATCCCATGCCCAGCCCACATGGGCAGGTCTAAAAAAATAAGAAATAAAATAAAATAAAATAAAATAAATGCAATGTTTTATTGCTATAAAAACCCACTGCTGCTACTATTAAAAATCAGGCATTTAAAATAAATAAATTTCACATGTTTCTGTGGTGATTTGGTGTGTTTTTTGACCATGATTTCTAAAGAAAAATTGTGGTCGCCATTTTGGATCCCCCCCACCGCATGGCATGCGAGACACATGACGAGGATGACCCCCAGCCTGGTGCAAGCAGCCCAGGACAGGAGATGGGGGGAAGGTCGGGGAACCCCCCCCCAGAAACCACACCTCTGGTAGGTGTCCTCAGGCAGGCATATTTTCGCCTGCTTTTTTGGCCAGGAGTCGGGTTTTTGTTTTTTGTTTTTTACTTTTTAAAGCTTTTTTTCTGTGCTGCTTGGCATCGCGTGATTGCCGTGATGCCATTATCGACAACGAAAAACCCGACCCAATTTTTCTTTTTTCGGGTCGGGTTCGAGCTGGAACGGCGTAATTATCGTTACCGTTTCTGTTACATTACGGAAACGATAACCGAAAAAGGAAACGACAATTTCAACGCTCCGTGCCCATGTCTGATGAGTAGCATAAGCTATGGTGTAACATGATGTACACACATGATTGTAGAATGTACTTCATGGAATCCGCCAAAACTTTAGCTAGAACAAAAGCCAAGCATCAAAATGAAGCTCTAATCTTCACCTAGTTTCCCTCTTATTTATCAGATTCTTAGGGCTAGTCTGAATTACAAGAGACCCACTAGATCAGTATGAGTGTGAGCTATTGTTCTCACTCACTTCCTATAGGTCCTATTGATTCAATACCTGAGATCCTATTGCTAGTCCAAACTAAGGCAGACCCAATGGGATTCACTTAGGTGTTTTAACATTCAACGATTTATTCAGCAGGTCTGCTCTAGTTGGGGCTAAGATAGAACTAGGACCCATAGGTCTACTTTACTTGGGATTAACAATTGTCCCCTTGTATAGGAAAATCCTGGTATACAGTATTGACAAGAATATTCAGTGATGAGTACATACTACTGATAAGATGGGGAATGAGTTTTTGTTCTTATTTTAACAGATGAACCCAAGTGTACTGCTTGGATGGTCTGGTTAAAATGAAAAACCTTCTAACCAATTATGGGCTTCTGACAAGACCCTGAGGAAAAGTCAGTGTTCCTACCCAATGAACCACGTCAACCGTTCCAGGACACTGCGTTGTTTGGTGGAACTAAGTAGCTGATTCAGTGTACATTGTTCGGACTTTTTTTTCAAAGCTAAGGGAATTCATTGCTCAATTCCTATTAATTTTAACTGGATTAAAAAGACTAAAATCCCGAAAACATCAATCCTCAGCAAGTCTCTTCTTGCATATTTCAGAAATGCTTTCGGCCACTATTGGAGCAATTTAGAGATGCGGTGTTAGATAACATATTTAGAACCCCTCTCCATGCCACAAGTTAAAGTGTATCAAATCCATTAAAAATAAAGTGCTTTCTCCTACTCTCCCCCCACCTTCTTCCTGTTGCTGTTATGTGGAAATTTGTGAACATTGGAAATACTGCGGTTAATAAATAAATTTAGCTTTTCCTATTAGGTACTGAGAAAGAGCATTCTTAATGAGCTCTAGGAGATTGACAACAAACCAAGAGGTCAATGGTGGATTCAACTCTGCACAAAGAAGACCTAGTCACTGGTCTCCAACACACCAGGCTTTGTGACCCAAGAAGAAGGACATGCTATACTTTGCAGAGTGGTACCAAAAGGGGAAACAGACTGAGAGGACTCGGGCAAATGAAATGACCCCCACATGTGGCAGAAATGACATTGAGGAGAAATGCAACCATTTATGTGAGGAGAGAGTAAACACAAGTTGGGAGCATGGAGAAAGATACTGTTTAGGCAGGATCAACTTGCTAAAAACTTGCTAAACTTGCTAAAAGCCTCCTAAACTTGCTAAAAACCTTCCAAAAAGTCTTAGATTCCAGAATTTGCAGAAGATGCAACACATGTTTTAGCCTAAGTATTTCAAAACAGAAACTGAAAACTATGACTTCCTGCTGCTAACTATGCAGCTTTCTAAGATTCTTCTAATGTGAAATGCTCGCGACCAAAATATGTGATGAAAATTTTATTTATGAGAAATTTGGTTACACATTTTCTAGTGTGTTTTTCTGGGAAAATTTGAAAGTTTTCCAAGTTCTATACTCATATCCACAAGATAGATCCTAATAAATGCCAAATATGTCTTACACGTGTTCAGTGACCCCTTTCTCTTTGTTTTTGTGGTAATACATTGCCTTGAACCATTTATCCATTGGGTGGGAAGGGAGGGGAGGAAGAACAATCTTTTGTTGGTAGAGGACAACCATTTAAACATATTTTACAAGTTTCTAGCCTTGAATTCATCAATTCAGTTCAAATAAGGACATTCAGAAACAATACATGAATATGCTACATTAAGCAACTTTTAAAAATCACACAAGGACATTACAACTATTCCATGAATATTAGCCAGGTATATCAATTATCTAGAACTCCTGACATTAAAATATTGTTACAATTCTCATATGGTACCTTCCTATTAATTATTATGTGTTGTAAAGTTGATCCTTCCTAAAATAGCACAATGGGAAATTGATCTCCTGGCCAGTGGCTCCAGAACCAAACACCTCCACTCTCTATCCACAGGGATCCATTTCAACAAATGCCACCAATTGGAAACATTATTATCCATCTTTCCTAAAAGGCTACAACTCCCATAATTTCAACCTGGGGATGGTGGGAGTTCCAGTGTAACAAGTGAATACTTTTCTATCCCTGCACTATAGAGAGAGTAGAGAGTATTCTAACCTACTGCATCCATGTATAGTTTGCCAGCTGCACAGTGGCAGGTAGGAAAGCACTCCAGTGGGTTACCACTATTGCCCAGAGGATTACCAGTTGCCCTCTCCCCTCTTTGGAAGAACTCTACAACTCCCACTGCCTTACAATAAATAAATAAATAAATAAATAAAATAAATCTTAACTTCAAAACATTCTTAAAGATCCCTCACATCTGGGACATTCCTTCTTTCAGTTATCACCATCTGGCAGATGATATAGAATGATAAAAACAAGGACAAATAGATTGGGAAAATAGCTTTTATCCCTGAGCTGACTCTTTTCTAATTCTTCTGTATAATGCAATATAAATGTGACAATAGGCATTTTTGTTGAAGTTTTTACCAAGGAAAAGTAAAAACATAGATTAAATATTGAGTATAGTATACTTTTAGCCTTTTGTTTCTGTCCATGGAATTTTCTTGGCAGGGATACTGCGGTGGCTTGCCAGTTCCTACCCCAGGAAGTCTTATTACAGGCCTCATTGTCACCAGTGTAATTAGCCTTACAATGATGAAAGCACAGTTCAGCCTGTTTTATTTTGTAGCCTCATTGATCAACTGGTACACAAAAGTAGCAGTGCGCCCCCATTTATAAAATATTCCAGCCTTCTTGGGAGGAAAGCAATGGCAAACCTAGATAGCATCCTAAAGAGTAGAGACATCACTTTGCCAACTAAGGTCAGGATAGTCAAAGCTATGGTTTTTCCAGTAGTGATGTATGGAAGTGAGAGCTGGACTATAAAGAAGGCTGATTGCTGCAGAATCGATGCTTTTGAGCTGTGGTGCTGGAGGAGAGTCTTGAGAGTTCCCTGGACTGCAAGGAGATGAGACCTATCCATCCTGAAAGAAATCGACCCCGAATGTTCACTGGAAGGACAGATTTTGAAGCTGAGGCTTCAGTACTTTGGCCACCTCATGAGGAGAGAGGAGCCCTTGGAAAAGTCCTTGACGTTGGGAAAGATTGAAGGGAAAAGGAAAAGCAGATGGCAGAGAATGAGATGGTTGGACGTTGTCATCAATGCAACCAATATGGACTTGATCAAACTCTAGGAGGCAGTGGAGGACAGGAAGTCCTGGCGAGCTCTGGTCCATGGGGTCATGAAGACTCAGACATGACTGAACAACTGAACAGCAACATAGTATACTTACTTACCTGCAGTGTAGAGTAACTTAGGCCAAACAGAGAGTATTTGGGTAGTGGTTGTGGCAGGTGAAGCAATCAACAGAGGTTTCTTGCTGCATTGGGCAGGTGTAAGGTAGCCAAGCAGCAAGGACAGTACATAAGCAAAGGCACAAGCCTCATTCATTGCTGATTCTTCATGAATCAGCCACACTGACCTGCAAGCTCTCTTAGTGCTTGGTTATACTGGGTGTTGCTCTGCTGTATTGATAATATGTTTGCTGTATGGGCAAAGTTCTAGGCTGAGCTGTATAAGCAGTAAATGCTATATGTTGACTATGATTCAACTCTAACATTCTGTTTGTTTCACTAAGTTAACAGAAGGGTTTATTTGTCTTGCTAGGAATATAAGTAAATGTGAATGAAACAAGGTAAAAGCTTAGTTATAGCTTCTAAGTGTTTTGTTTTCTAGCAAATGTTACAAGAACTAAGTTATACTGCTATTGGAAGTTTGTGAAGTTAAGATTTATTTATTTTATTTATTTATTTATTTTTATATTTATATCCCGCTTATCTACCAAGGTACTCTAAGCGGCTTACAATGGCCAGCAGGCGCCGATAAACACAGTAAATAACAAAATATATATACTACAAAATATAACTTAGGCGATTAAAACCACGGTGCATCCAACGACCGACTGAAGACTGAGGATGGCGGGACCCCAGCGAGGAAAGAAAAAAAAAAATCAGGGCTCGCCAAAGGCCTCTCGAAATAAGTAGGTCTTTAAAGCTTTCCGAAAGGCCAGCAGGGACTCTGCAGAGCGCACCTCGCTAGGGATGGAATTCCATAGGGATGGGGCTGCCACCGAGAAAGCCCGGTTCCGGGTAACCGACTTCCAGGCTTCTCGTACGGTGGCAACCCGGAGCGAGTGCGCTCGCACCTGCCGAACAGGTCGGGCTGAGGTGGATCGCTGAGCGATACGCTCTGCCAGGTAGTCCAGTCCCAAGCCATGGAGGGTTTTATAAACTAAAACCAAGACCTTGAATCTAATCCGGTCTGCAATGGGTAACCAGTGCAAGCGGGCCAGAACTGGGGAGATGTGGTCGTACCGACGCACACCCACCACCAGCCTGGCTGCCGCATTCTGAACCCGCTGCAGACGCCAGAGAAGAGTCAAGGGCAACCCCATGTAGAGGGCGTTGCAGTAGTCCAGCCTCGAGATCACCAGCGCCTGGACCACTGTCCTCAGAGAGTCACCATCCAGGTACGGGCGGATCTGGGCGATCTGGCGTAGATGGTAATACACGGCCCTGGTCACTGACGCCACCTGGGCCTCCATGGTCGGCGCTGGGTCCAGGACCACACCCAGATTCCGCGCCCTCTCCACAGTCCGGAGGGAAACTCCCCCCAGAGAGGGAAAAGGGCCATCGCACCCGGACGGTGAGCTCCCGAAGAACATGACCTCCGTCTTCTCGGGGTTGAACTTAAGCCTGTTCGCCCCGGTCCAAGTCAGCACAGCATCCAGGCACCCTTCAAGGATCCTCACAGCTTCCACTGCAGAGGTGGAAAAGGAGAGATAGAGCTGCTTGTCATCAGCGTACTGATGACAGCACACTCCAAAACTCCTAATGACCCCTGCCAACAGCCTTACATAGATGTTAAACAGCATAGGAGAGAGCGACGACCCCTGCGGGACCCCACAAGGGAGAACCCACGGGGCCGACAACTCCCCCCCATACTGAGCATACTGGGGACGGCCCTCAAGGAAGGATCGGAGCCAACTGCGAGCAGTGCCCCCGATTCCAACCTCAGAGAGCCGCTCCAGAAGGATACCGTGGTCGACGATATCAAAGGCCGCTGACAGATCCAGGAGAACCAACAGGGTAGAGCAACCCCTGTCGGCCGCCCGGAGCAGGTCATCTTGCAGGGCGACCAAAGCTGTTTCGGTCCCCCGACGGGGCCTGAACCCTGACTGGCATGGATCGAGGCACTGCCGATCCTCAAGGTATGACTGCAGCCGGACCGCCGCCACTCTCTCGATGACCTTGCCCATAAACGGGACGTTTGCGATCGGACGGTAATTACACAGGTCGTCCGCCGCTAGGCCAGGTTTCTTAAGAATGGGCTTGACCACCGTCTCCTTCAGACGGGAGGGAAAAAACCCCTCGCTGAAGGAGGCGGTGGCGATGGTGGAAGCCCATTCGGCCATAGTCCCGCTGGCAGCTTTTATAAGCCAGGAAGGGCAAGGGTCGAAAGGAGTGGATGCCGGCCGGCAATGCGCCATAGCCTTAGAGGCCTCGACAGCAGAAACAGGCCCAAGCTCCTCCAACCGGGGCGACGAAGGCGGACCAGCCACCGGGGATAGCGGGGCAGTGCTACTGCAACCAGAGTCAAAGCCGGCACGGATGGCCTCTATCTTAGTTCTAAAAAAGGCTGCGAAATTCTCACTACTGAAATCAGTAGGAGGAGGCCTAACCAGACTAGGATTGGTGAGGTCCCGAACCACCCGGAAGAGCTCCGCCTGGCGGTTAGAGGCCTCACCAATTCTCAAAGAGAAAAACGATGACTTAGCCTCCGTGATGGCGTTGGAGTAACAACTAGTCTGGGAATCAACGGCAGCCTTACTTCTAGCCGTCCGGGTTTTTCTCCAGCTGCGCTCTAGCCTTCTCCTCACCTGCTTCATTGCCCGGAGCTCCCCCGTGAACCACGGTGAGGACCGGGCTCGGCACCGGAGAAGGCGCTTAGGGGTGATCCGGTCTATGGTGTGGGCAGCTGTTTCAAACGAATGGTTGGCCACAACCTCGGCCGGAGCACCAGTCAGACCACCAGGAAACGCCCCGAAGACCTCCTGAAACCGAAGGGGGTTCATAAGTCTACGGGGGCGGGCCAAAACAAAAGGTCGATGGTCCCCGCGGGGGGGAGCCGGAATCGCCAAGGAGAAGGAAAGCAGGTGGTGGTCTGACCATGACACAGGTAGGGAGACAAAGTCCCCCACCTCCAGACTCGAAATCCCTGACATGGAGGAAAACACCAGATCCAGGGTATGGCCTGACCTGTGAGTGGGACATACAACATGCTGGGACAGACCCATGGAAGCCATGGATTCCATGAACTCCAGAGCTGCACCGGAAAGCCCACCGCCAACATGCACATTGAAGTCACCCGCGACCAATAGGCGCGGGGACCTCAAAAGCGCAGCCGCGATGAACTCCGAGAGCTCTGGTAGGGATTGGGCTGGGTTGCGGGGAGCGCGGTAACCCAGCACAATGCCAAATCTGTCCCGCTGCCCCACTGACAGGTGCAGGCATTCTAACCCCTGGCTAACCAATGTCGAGGTCCTGCTAACATAAAGAGAATCTCTATAGACGATGGCGACTCCGCCCCCCCTTCTGACCCCCCAACCTTCCCACCCCCTGGACCAGATACCCAGGTGGGCAAATCTGGGAGAGCGAAGCCCCCCCATCCTCGCCCACCCAGGTCTCGGTAATGAGGGCCAGGTCAGCCCGCCCATCAAAGATGGCATCATATATGACGGGGATCTTATTGCAGATATGCCTGAGATATGTAAATATTGTTCATTAGGCATTATTTCATTTTGCTGAAGTTTACTGTTATTGTTGTAAAATACAAAGAGTATATTTTTGCATAAAGAGGTGTTTGAATCTTGTTATTTAACCCACATCTTTTGGGTATCAACTTCAGTACTAGTAACTGCCCATAGTCGCTGTACACTTTGTCACTTAAAGGTAGAAACAAGTTTTTATTTATTTACTTTAATTCTACCAAACATTTATCTCATCATCATTTCAGCCCATATATTCCGAAAGTTTGTGCAATGGTAAATAGAATGTGAATGCAATGGATGTTTTTTTTTTCTTTTATGTTATGTGTTTTTATGATGTGCACTGGAGATGGCATTTAATGTTATTGAAACCCTCAAGTCAACCAAACAGAAAGTTTCTACCCCTTACTTTAGTCAGTGTTTTCCCCTTTGTCTTTTCCTCTGACTTCCAACTCTGTCAGCAACGCAGTTCCCTGGACTTATCGTATTACTCTACTTTGAGCATAAGTGGCTTTCTCAAGAGCAATTGGAATTACAAAACACTATTAAAAGACAATAAGAATGAGGTAGGCATAGACTGGGAGATGTCTTTAGTTTGGCTGCAGATTGCACTTGAGTGACTTCTTAGGAATGCTTAAGAAGTGGAGCAATTTCCCTCTGCTTAGTAACAAGGCTGTGGTTGTGAATAGAGATGGGCACGACCAGGAAAAATGACGTTTCGAGTTGTCGTGTGTCGGAGCTGGCCCGTTTCGGCTCGTTTCCATTTGTCGCAAAATTTTTCAAAAATTTATCGTTTCGTTTGTTGTCTGTCGTTAGTACTGGTTTAGGGGGGTAGGGTAGCAGGCTCCTGGAGGCACCTCTCTGGGGTGGGTGCCTCCTCTGGCCCACTACGAAGGCAAAGCGTTTAGCGGGCTCCTGGAGGCACCTCTCTGGGGTGGGTGCCTCCTCTGGCCCGCTACAAAGGGAAAAGGAAGGGTACATGACCGTGTAGCCATTGAGTACCAAGTGGCACTGGCAGAGGCACCTCTCTTTTGGGTGCCTCTACTCTGACTCACTAAGAAGGACAGCATACTGGCGTACAGGTTTGGAGTTTTTTGGAACTTTGGACTTGTGAGCGAGGTAAGAGAAGAATGCCTCTGCTGGGCGCCCTCTGGCTCACTAAGAAGGGAAGTGTACTTGCGTGTAGTGCAATGCGAGTACAGATCTGGCTTAGGGTTGGGGTTAGGGCAAGGGCTAGGCTTGGGGTTACGGGTAAGGTTAGGTGAGTTAGTGGGCTGCACCTCTGGGTGCCTCTGACCCACTAAGAAGGACAGTGTACTGGCGTATGGGTTAGGGTTAGGGTTAGGGTTAGGGCTAGGGCTAGGGTTAGTGGGCTTTTTATGCCCGACTGGCACATCCCAGAAGTCTCAGTCAAAACCTGGCCAAGTGACCATGCGATTGGTGGAATGGCTCACAAAATTTGCATGGTCCCATCCCATGGCCAGCCCATCATTGTGCAGGAGTAAAGAAATAAAAATAAAAATAAAATAAAATAAGATCAATGGGATTGGAGACAGACGTTTATTGCAAGAAAAACCCACTGCTGCTACTGTAAAAATTCAGGCAGTTAAAATACCTAATTTTCGCATGTTTCTGTGTGGTGCTTTGGTGGGTTTTTGGACCACAATTTCAAAAAAAATATTGCGGTCGCCATTTTGGATCCCCCCACACCGCATGGCATGGCGAGATGACGAGGATGCCCCCCACCAGAGCAGCCCAGGACAGGAGAGGGGGGACGCCGGGGACCCCCCCCCCCAGAAACCACCCCTCTGGTAGGTGCCCTCACTCAGGCAGGCATATTTTCGCCTGCTTTTTTGGCCGGGAATCGGTGTTGTTGTTGTTTTAACTTTTTTTCGGTGCCGCTTGGCATCGCGCGATCGCCGCGATGCCAGGAACGACAACGACAAATCAGACCCAATTTTTCTTTTATCGGTTCGAGTTCGAGTTCTGACAGCTTAATTGTCATTACCGTTTCCGTTGCGTAATGGAAACGAGGAACGGAAACGGAAACGAGAATTTCGCCAAGTCGTGCCCATGTCTAGTTGTGAATGCTGTAACTCCAGGGTTGTTTGCAGGGCCACAAGCGGGGCATGTGTCCTGGGTGCTGCACTGGGAAGGCGCCAAAGGGACAAAATAGTATTTGTGTTTTGTATCATTCTGCCCCCCCTTCTCCACCGCCACTGGAATCCATGTTTGCCTGAGTGACACTGGCTGGATTTGTGGGCTGGCGTGTCTGTCCTTGCTTGCAGTAGAGAGGGGCAACAACTGCAAGAACAGTTTGTGAGAACTACTTTCTCAAAATCTCTGCCCATAAAAAATAAGTTCCCAGAGAGGAGCATTATTTAAAATGGGCTTTAATGTGGGCAATCAACCATGCAAAGGTCAATAAGGCATTAACCAGGGCATCAGAACCTGCAGGGGATTACGGATCAGGGTAAGCCACATGGATACCCAATGTGGCATAGCGGACTGAACTGTGGATGAAAAAATAATCAGGAGACCTCAGTTCAAATCCCCGCTCGGCCATGGAAACTTGGAAGTCACAGAGAGTGAGACAGGTTCAACCACTCCATAAATATAATTTCTTTTACCTTGAAAGTCCAATTTAGAGTCATCATATGTCAGCTCTGACTTGATGGCAGGTAACCCACATACCCTGTTTCCCTGAAAATAAGACCTCCCCAAAAATAAGCCCTAGCAGGATTTCTATGCATTTGTTAAATATAAGCCCTACCCTGATAAGAAAACCTAGTGATGGGTGTGGCTATGGTTGTGTGCAGGGCTGACATTCAAGCATATTATACTTAATAAAAAAGACATCCCCTGAAAATAAGCCCTAGTGTGTCTTCTTGAGAAAAAATAAATATAAGACAGTGTCTTATTTTGGGGGGAACACGGTAATAACACATAGGCAACATGCAGCCCATCAGTGCGCCTCACCGAAAAGCACACTGCCAAACTCATCTGCAAATTGTGCCACTCATTTGCAGCACCAACCTAGAAAAAGAAAACACATTTGCATGTCTTGTAGTTTGCTGCCAGATTGTGGTGGCAGGCGTGTTGCTGACCTGCTTGCTTCCTTGCTTAGGGTTTTCAGCAGCGTGGTGTTGGTGGACATTACTTTGCATAGAGCACCCAAAGGAATGTAAGACCTGCACATTCCTGATTGCGGAGTTGTCCAAACAGGGTCAGTGCCAAATCTGAGAGGTTCCTGAATAAAGTGTCCTCTGAGCTCATCTTGGACATCATTCTGTGCCCCAACAACTGACAATTATGAGCTCCCCTCCCATAATTGACATGGAACTGACGTCAGAAACAGATGGCTTCTTCTACCCCTACTTGAAACTTCACCATATTCTTCTGGGCTTAAGGCCAGACTTTTTGGAATTCCATACTTTCCATACTAGAAATAAGGTTTCCATTGCCTTCTCGTACAATTAGGGAGCTGCAGGCAAATCTTAAATCTGTAAGATTAGCAGATTCTTCATGATAGCAGGGCTCTATTATGAACATATGTTAATCTACAGCAACTGTGCACAAATCAGTGTCCTTCCTAATCTTTTGTGAACTGCTGTGCTGGCTAGGGTTGGTAGGAGTTATTGTCCTGGACATCTGTCAGAGACCAGTTTATATTCCCATAACTCAAAAGCTGTGGTTTACAATAGAGATGGGCACAAAATAATTTTTTAATTCATTTCATTATTCATTATTCATTTTGTTATGTAACAAAATGAATAATGAACCTAGGAGTAAAATTGAAACGAAACTAAACAGGAAAAATTGGTTTGTTATGCTTCATTTCGTTAATGGTAGTGCACGAAGAAATGAGCTGTTTTTAAACAATTTAAATGGATGAGAAACACTTCAAAAATATTGTAAATATTTATAGCTATTAGGTTGATGCCAGTGATTTAAAACATCTAAAAATGTGTTTTTAAATGGCTGCTGCATACTTTGTTAATAGCGGCGAATCTGTGCAGAATGGCATTTTTAAGGTATTAAAACGTCCTGAATATACTTAAAAACACAGTGAAAATTATTTTTTCTGTCTGATAATACCTAGCAAGGAGGGTGAGGAGTGCTTAAAATATCTATGTGTTTTCTCAGATCGCTTTTTTTTTCTTTGAAGGCTTAAAGCTTGTGCAGTTAACAACTTTTTTTAAAAAATTAAATTTTTAAAAATGTTTTCCGTCTGGTCTGGGGCATTGGGACCCCCGCACGCGGTCAAATGCTTTAAATCACGCAAAGTGAGTAAAAAAGAATAACGAATTAATGAACCAATGAAATGATGTTTTTCAAAACAATTTATTAAAAATGAAACAAAACAAACCGAAGCCTTAAATGAAACAAAATGAAATGAATTGCCATTTTTTTCGGTTCGTGCCCATCTCTAGTTTACAACCTTAAGGCTCCAGATGTTCTTGGACCCAAAGATCATGTCCAGCATAGCTAGTGGCGAAGACTTTTGAGAGTTTTAGTCCAAGAACATCTGGGGAATTAAGGTTGGGTTCCTAGTGCTCTAAAGTATAGTTTACCCCAAAATATCCCTTTACTACTGCTTCCTGCCTCAGATCAATACTAGAATGGATGGAATGAGTTGCACAGAATGTTGCTCACCTTGCCCTTGGTACATGATTGCACACACATGCACACAGGCACACACACACTTCTGCTCCCTCCTTTTAAAGGTTCGCACATTCCTCGTGTACTATTTCACTCAAAAACATGGTAAGATTTCCAATGCTTTCATCGTCGTTAACTTCTAGCAGACCTTTGTAGGCTCATAACCAGTGCTCAGTCCAGAAAAAATTACCCAGGTTATTTACTTACAGCCTTGTGTACTTATTTTGAAATAAACGCTGCTGAGTACCTACACCTAAATGAGTAGGGCAAGGATGGGAGGGTTTTGCTGGTGCACAGATTGCCTCTAATAATGCCCTATATCTGAAACCCAGTAATAGGAAATGTTGCATCTTCCTTATTTAACCAACACTCCCAAAATTCCCAAGTCAGCATGGCTGCCGGCTGAAACTTCTACATCCCCACCCCACCCCCACCCCAAGAACTGTGGAGATTCCGGTCTTTGTCATGCCTCCAAGCAGCAGGGGTCCTTGCCTGCCATGACGATGCAGCCAAAGGATTCATTGACATGCAGCTTGTCATTAAGGCAGCAGATTTCATCAGCCACAGGGAGAGAGAGTGTGTTCAGAAAATCTGCTTAGCTGAGCAGCCGTATTGTGCAAGGGCAAGGGAAGTTAAGGCAAGAACACACTTGGCAACCTTCCTTTAAGATAATGCAGGAGAGAGAGAGTGTGAGAGAGAGAGATCAAGTGGAAGAGAAAGCAGTTGCTCTGCTAGGGTATGTTTGTGTTTCAGGGGCAGAAGTGCACTTGCAATCAGGTTGTCGCTTGTTAAAACATGATGAAAATTAAGAGTGCAAAATATCATGCCCCTCGATTCAAGTTGCTATTGCTAGATAAGAACAACTTCTACGACACTTTGTTTTGTTATGAGCTGTTGCAGAGACATTTTCTAAATTTAGAAAGGTCTGTTTTAAGAAAGGGGTGGGGGGGGAGGAGAACTGAAAGACAGTCCTGGTTTAAAGGGAAGACTGTGATTGTGTACAGAATTAACGAACTTCTTTCAACAAGAGCTGCTTTGTGCTCAAGGCTGTATACGCTCAGGACTCCGTGCTGGTGATGTAAACAGACGTTTGCCAGCCTTTATTACTGACATGGCCCTTGTGATCATGAGCAAATAGCTCTGCATGGTATGTGTTTCAGAAATCAGAGTAGCCAAGGTGCAAAAGGGCTAATTCAAGGAATGAAATGGAAGCCTTTTGGAAGCCGGTCATCCGCTTCCCAGTGGACATTCCGGTGGCTTTGGATACTGAGGATGGGCATGCCCCTTCTCCATTTTGTTTTCTCCTGTTTTGTTTTTACAGACTCGCTTCCCATCCCAAGCATGTGACTTGCCATTTTTTCAATAACTTGTTCCAATGCCTGAACAACATTTCTGCCCATTCATATTTGCCAGATTTCAGAAAACACAGCTCTCAATTTTAAAGATGAAGAATCTGTCAAAAGAAAAGGTTTGTGTGGTGTGTGCGCATGCGTTCTGTGCTGTCAAGCAGAAACTAACTCATAGCCACCCTAATGGGAATTCCCAGGTGAGACATTTAAGGGGTGGTTTAATCAGTTCCACTAACCCCCCCCCCCGAGCCTCCATGGCTCTGCAGGGTTCTGAACCCAGTTCTCCAGAGTCCTAGGTCATCACTCTATCCACAACAACACTGGGAATCAGGGGCAACTCTCCTTCCCACTAACACAGGAGAATACACAGATGTTTAAATCTAAACATCTATGTTTTCATTATACAGTGGTCCCCCGCCCTTTCACGGTCCATATACTGCAGTCCCGCTATATCGCAGGACCACAATATATGAAAAAAGGACCCCTGGGGTAAGGGGCAAAGGCCTGTTTCAAGCCTCCCGTATTTATCCCAGGACTGGCGCTGCCCTGAACAGGCCTGCAAGGTCCTTCCCGGGCCTTCTGGAGACCCCAAAAGGGCTTCCCTGTGAACCAGAAGTGACTTCCGATAAACCTCTAGGCCCGGCCTGACCTGCATCTGCATATCGCAGATTTTCAGTTATCGCGGGTTGGTTCAGGTCCCTAACCCCTGCAATAGGCGGGTGGGTCACTGTATTTATACATTTATAGAACAACTTTCATCCCATGTGCTCAAACTGATCTGGATAGTTTCTCTCCCCATATTATGTTCACAACAGTTCTGCGGGGTGAGTCAGGCTGGCATACCATAATGATCTACCCTAGGCTTCAAGTTCAGTGACTTCCATGTTCTTTCCATTCTAAATGTGAAGAAATTTGTAAATCTTCCCCCGCCCAAAAAAAAGTGAAGCAAAATTCTCCCCACCTCACTATATTGGAAGGAATCGATTACTGAAGAAACTTTCATTGGCTCCTTTGTCAACTAAGAAAAAAAGGTGTTCTTTGGCTGTAAGCTACAGCAGAATATCTATATATTTTTTTTCTTTGGTCTTCTAAAGATTTCTAAAGTCAACCAGCATGTGGATAAGGGTGATCAAATGAAATTGTTTCTTTGGACTATTTGACAAGGTTCTTCATCAAAGACTTCTAAGTCAGCTTAGTCATGGAATAAAAGGATACCACTCTTATGGATGGATAACTGATTAAGAATTGAATGTAGGGAGTAAAAATAAATGTCAGAGGAACTGAAAGACTGGGATCTCCCAAGGATATATTTTTGAATCTAGAACTTGTTCCTAAACAATCTGGAGTTAGGAGTGAGCATTCAAGTGGCCAGATTTTCTTTCAACACCAGATTATTAAGGGTGTCTCTCCCAAGATGAACAAACAAGAACACAGTCTACACAGAACAGTGCCTGTGTACAAAAGGCAGAAATAATGACTACGAATAAAACATAAGAACAAATAACTCTCACCACAATTAGGTGAAGAAGGTGATTTATTTGCCTGCTCTGCCTGCTCTCCATGTGCTTAGAGCTGATGGGCAGCCTAAAGTAGGACCCATAACTTATCAAGCTTCTTCCCAGTTACTTCTTCTTTTTTTTCATTTCCCAGGGCCCAGAATAAGCTTTTCAGTCCAGACCATTTTGAAATCTTCCTCCCTCCCGCCCGCCAACACTATTTCATAGGCCTCTGTTTCAACACCCATTAAGATTTCTGCAAAAAGTGGCAAGAAAATGTGTTTTAGTTGGTATGATTAGGTAAATAATTCACCATCAGAAACCTTGGATGGAGTTCTTAGAGCTGGGAATTGTTGTTCTGCTTGAATCAGGAACTTGGCTGCCTTTCTTTTACTTCTTCCCCAGGAGAATTGAGTCACTTGAAATCCTAAATAACAGTCCTCCTAATAGTCCAACAAAATGTCTGCAAAAGGCCATTAATTGGCAGAAAGAGAAAGTGAGGATGGGGATGGAACGGCATATACAGTAGGACCCTGGTATCCGCTAGGGATCGATTCCAGGCCTTCTTGTGGAAAACAAAAACCGTGGATAAGAGATAATGCCACCCCCACCCCCACCCCCACCCCAAAATAACCTGCTGTTTGTGACAGTAGCTTGCTTTGTAGCAGCTGAATTATTTATTTATTTATTTCCTCTGCCAACCGGGGATAACTGAATCAGTGGTTAATGAATCAGTGGATATGAGGCTCCTGTGTAAAGAGGTGGCTCAACAGGTGAGTGTGTTGCTTTATTTCTATAGGCAGCTTCTTTCCTTTAATTTATGCAGTATTGCATTGCCTGTGTCCTTATGCATTAAAATCTGATATTCAAACTGATTTCTCACATGTTGATGGTCTAGTATGGGGTGAAGGGGAACACGTCTTGTGAAGAGGCTTATGCCTCGCAGGTCAGAGGCCTTTCCTGTGCATTTCTCTTTTCCCATTTCTAGCTGTGTGATGGGAGAGAGGACAGACAGAGTTGCTAATAAGAGATTCACTAGAAGAGTGACAGTGTTACATGGTGGTGACCACCATGGACTAGAATATGGCAGATCTTGGTCCAAGGTTCATGTCAACTGTGAGACTCATTGAATAACTTGGAAGCCATCATCACCATTCATCTACATGAGCATGGCAGTAGTTTGTCACACAATTAAACCAGGGCCATGGCACCAGGCATAGTGTTTTGTCATCTTGCAGTGAAACATGGGATATAAATACATTGAATGTTGGTGATAATAAACTTCCAGTGACATAGGTATTTTCTCACTACTGTACAATAAAGAATTTCATCCAGTGTCTTCTGCATAATACAGGCCTGGGAATGGAATGGAAACACTTTACATACACAGTCTCCATACCTGTTGCAGTAAGGGTTCTGTATAATTCATCCCCAAAGAAACACACCATCCCATCAGTGCTTATGGAGCATGGAGAGTGATTTAAAAATATCTTGTCCATCCTTCCCTGCCCCATGTATACAGCCAAAAAAAAGAAAGCCTTACTTCACATTTCAGAGAGAGAGAAAATGTGATTACATTACTGTAGGGGGAAATCCATATTTGGATTGGATTCAATAATAAATAATAATAATGTCCCGTCAAGCCAGTTCGGTATTTCCCATTCCCTTCTTCTGGGGACACCTTGGAACTGTGCAGCTTGTCTAAGGAAACACAGTTTGACTCTACTCACTGGAGTCACAGCAGGGAATTGAAACCAACTTATTGCTTAGCAGCCAGGTGCCTAAACCACTAAGCTGTTTAGTAAGTTTTAAACTGATTTTTTAAAAGGTGACTACCTTGCACACATGGGAGCTCTGATTTATTTTCCCCCAGGAAGTAATTTTTTGTTGTTGGAAAGAAAAGTATTTTCCAGGGAGGCAAATACTCGCATGTCAAATCAATTTGGTTCTAACCATTTTGGCACATGAGAATGCCTCTGTCGGTGCAAATTACGTTTGTGGTGTTTGCTACTCCCAGTGCTCA
>JAHTLZ010000015.1:27527948-27540769 GCA_023846285.1 Phrynocephalus versicolor | reverse complement strand
GGGAAAGGGGATGGG
Source organism: Phrynocephalus versicolor (assembly GCA_023846285.1). Lineage (NCBI taxonomy): Eukaryota > Metazoa > Chordata > Lepidosauria > Squamata > Agamidae > Phrynocephalus > Phrynocephalus versicolor. The sequence continues at coordinate 27,540,754 of JAHTLZ010000015.1, read as the reverse complement.
TTAGTGGAAAACACTTGATTTGTCGAAGTCTCTAATGGACCAGACTCCAAGGAAGGGCATCACTAGAGACAACCCATAGCAAATGGAAGGACTTCATTAGATGCTTAATGGGTGTGGAAGGGCTACAGAGATGTGACTTTCACACACACATGGCCATTGCCCACCTAAGAAGCCTGTTTATACCACAGTGAAACCAACTGTGGAGGATAAATTGGAGGTCTCCTACCAACCTTTTTCAGAGTGAAGAAGCTACTTAGATGAGTAGCAAAATGTTTCAACCGAAGAAGAAGAAGAAGAAGAAGAAGAAGAAGAAGAAACCCAGTTGCTATGACTCAACATCTGGACCTCATTAGATAATAACCCAAATGTTATATCACACAATTATATGTCAATGGGGCTCCTCTCTGCTGGCTCTTCTGGCGTGGGGTGGGCTAAAGAGGGCTGCCTGGGGTCCAGTGTGGGTGTGATATCCCATTTGGTGCAGTCCTCACATCCAAATGGCATATTGGAGTTCAAGCAAACCTATTTGATACACGTCCTTCTAATATTGTCAAGTGGCTTAATAATTGAGGGACTTAAAATATCAGCAAATTGAACACTTCTTCTGCTTCTTGGTGGAAGGGCAAAGGAAGTAATTTTTAGTACTCTGGTAGAGTACTGTAAACTAAGGTGCCATTAGTTTCTCAGCAAAACAAAGCAAATATTTGTTGTGGGTTTTTCGCACTGTTTGGCCATGTTCTGGATGTTTTTCTTCTTGACCTTTCACCAGACTCTGTGGCTAGCATCTTTAAAATAAACAATATTTGCTTTGTATTCTCAAAGGCTTTCATGACTGGGATCTGATAGATGTTGTGAGTTTTTTGGGCTGTTGGCTGTGTTCTGGAAGTTTTTCTTCCTGATGTTTCACCAGACTCTATGGCTGGCATCTTCAGAGGGCAAGGAGCTCAGGGAGAGAGAAACCCCTTGTTCCCTGAGCTCCTTGCCCTTGTGAAGATGCCAGCTACAGAGTCTGGTGAAACATCAGGAAGAAAACATCCAGATCACGGCCAAACAGCCAAAAAAACTCATAACAACTATCAGATCTCGGCTGTAAAAGCCTTTAAGAATACAAAGCAAATATTGTTTATTTTAATGTGACTCTCTAATAATATACCAGGGTCTTAAAACACACACATACATATTTCCCCTAACCCTCTACCAAGGGGAAAAAGAAGTGTTGGATTTACTAATATCCTGAAGTTGCTCATTTATTAAGCCACTTCATGGCATCAGAAATTCCAGTTAGAAGGTGACTGACTTGACAGCCAGGAAAGCTTGCTTTTGGTCTGTTCCCAGCTCTGTATACCAAACCAGACCAGAAATGTAGAAGCCCTGACAGGGTTTCAGAAAGGTGCTGGTTGGATCACTTTGGGGACAGATTAGTTCACTCCAGTGTAACCAGCCAGTCACGCCATCTGACTGAGACCAAACAAGTGCATGACCAAAAAATACCTAGCACCTAGTTGCAATATTACCCAATCATTTGGGCATTGTCCAGATTTCAGTTGCACACTTCATGCTCTGTTGGATCATAAGCTGCCTAGGTTCTATGCTTTAACAATAGTCTTTCAGGGATTGGTTGATTTCCTTTCTCCAGTGGCGAATGTCAGCTGGACTCCCGTGGGTTGTTTTGGAAGCTGAGCACTTCCGAAACAAAAAGCCCATCTCTGCTTCCAACTGTGATCAGTCAGTGAATAACATCGTCCAGAGTTTCACAGGGTCTTATACATATATGAACCGAGGCCCATCTTCTCTTATTTGCAAAATTGGGAATTGCTGGAAAGTCTGACCCTTTTTGTTTTGCAGAAAGCTAAGTTCAAAGAAACAACCATAGAATCATAGAATAGTGGACTTGGAAGAGGCCTATAAAGTCATCACGTTCAACCTTCTGCCTAATGCAGGAATCCAAATTTTTAAAAAGGCGCCTGAAGGGGGGATGTGATTGAGACATACAAAATAGTGGAGAGCATGAGTCAAGTGGATAGAGGGACGCTCTTCTCCCTCTCACAAAATACCAGAACTAGGGGACATACACTCGGATTGAGGGCTGGGAGAGTAAGAACAGACAAAAGAAAACACTTCTTTACCCAGCACATTGTTAGTCTGTGGAACTCCCTGCCACAGGATGTGGTGATGGCATCTAGCCTGGATGCCTTAAAGGGGATTGGACAGAATCTTGGAGGAAAAGTCCATCACAGGTTACAAACCATGATGGAGATGTGTAATCTCCAGTCTTAAAAGTGGGGTACTTCAAGGACCAGATGCAGGGGAGTGGTATCAGGAGACAGATATCTAGTCTCGTGCACTCCCAGAGGCATTTGGTGGTGCCACTGTGAGGTACAGGAAGCTGGACTAGATGGGCCTTTGGCCTGATCCAGCATAGCTCTTCATATGTTCTTATGTAAAGCACATCTGACAGATTGTTGTCTAATTTTCTCTTAAATGCCTCCAGTGTTGGAGCACTGACCACATCCCAAGGTCATTGTTTCAACTGTTGTACTGCTGTAACAATTCAGAGGTTTTTCCTGATGTTCAGCCTAAATCTGGCAGATTCCCCTTCCAGAATAGAAATGAATATTAGCTGAGGTGGGGGCAGTATGGGAGCTTTGGTTCAAAACAGGAGCTTTCTAAGCTCTGCCACTTACTGCGGGCTCTGAAAAATCAAGATTTGTTTTATCTACAAGAGGATACTGGCTACTTAGTGGTAACCATAAAAGGAGACAAAAAAGGTAAAGGTATAGGATTTCCCCACACAAGCGTGCTAGTTGTGTTTGACTCTAAGGGCGGTGCTCATCTCTGTAGTCAAACGAAAGAGCCAGTTTTGTGTAAGTCCATGGCCATGTGGCTGGCATGGCTGCAAGGAAACACTGTTTTACCTTCCTACTTTTTACGGTGGTACCTATTTATCTACTTGCATTTACATGCTTTCAAACTGCTAGGTTGGCAGGAGCTGGGGTCATCAGCGGGATCTCACTCCGCTGCGTGGCAGCCGGGATTCGAACCGCTGAGCTGATTTGTAGCCAACTTTGTAGCCAACACTTTTCAGTGCTCTAGCCCGCTAAGCCACCATGCCTTCCTACAAAAGGAGACATAGTGGGAGATATAAAAGGAGCCTCCTCAAAGACTCTGAGAATTGTGAACACACTGAAATGCAACAATATGCATGCTTAATATGCACAACATGTCAGTTTGTACCATATTCAAATAAGGCTGCCTAACAATTTGCAATTAGGCTGCCATATTTTGGAGAATTGGAATATGGCAGCCCTAAATGTATCATTATTCAAGTGAGGCAGACATAGAGTTGATGTGTGCTCTAACAAGACACTGAAGGGAAAACCACGTCGTTTGATCTTGGCTTTCCCATGATTGTAGTAAGTAAGTAGTTACCAAGTTCTACAACAACTTTTGCGTGATTTATGGGTTTGATGAAGAGGTTCCTTTTGTTTGCTCTAAGCCAAATTGTATTAGGAGATCCTGCCTTTTAGTGTTATTAGAGGGAATAATTTTTCTGGCTTGCCCAATTAGCAATTTATCCTTCCCTGAGAAGCCAATTCTCCAAATCTGAGACCAAGGAGTGGATGCTTATGAAGTCACAGGAACAAGTAATTGTGGTGTCAAAGGGGTGGACACTTGCATAACAATGACAAAATAATGTCTTTATGTGAGGGGAGGTATATACAGTAATCGGCTGTGGGTTTCCTGTCAGTGTCCTCTTTAGCATATATTATACACACGACACACAACCATGCATGGGTCTCTCTGTTGAGCAGGTGAGACCTGGCATCAGTTGGGAGTGCAAAGGAGGTAGGTGCCCATATACTGAAGTCACCATGTTCCATAAAATCAGATTTCCTTCTTCTCCAGCACTGCTCAATGTGAAATATTTTTCTTGACCTGAAGACCTGGGGAAGCACAGTAATTCCCTTCACCCGATGTCCTGAGATAGGGCAGCATTATCACATCGCTCATAAACATATCCACAATAATTCTGCTATTTGATATCCTGTATAGAGTTGGGGAAGTACAGCTCATGAATCTGATTCTGATGATCTCAAGTTCAAAAGCTGGCACTTCCCTCTTACTCTCTGGCAGTCATGCCCTCCTCCACCCACAGCTGAGCCCTTTACGTGTCTACTCTGAAGTAAATGCAGCTGAGTTCCATAGAGTACCTAACTGGATCTAGGACTGTATTGAAAAGAATCCTCTGTGTAGCTTTACAGAGAAAAAGCACGTGTAATTTCATGCCAGTCATGTTGACTCATTAATATCTGTTTATGTATGTGCCAGTGGCAGGGTGTTCATGTATGCATCATAATTTAAATGTGACTAAAAGACTAACGTTTTGGGGAAAGATGGTGACCAGGGGATTCATATGCCTGCCTACTCCATCTGTTATCCAAGAGATCACCATTGATTGACAAACTGAAATGATGTTGTGAATTGTTTATGTTTACAACAAGCTTAAGCTGGACAACCCTTCTAATAAAGGATGCTTGTGGATAGAACACTGTCTTCTGTGAAGCGGAACACATGACCAATCCACAGCAAGGTAAAAGTCCAATGAATCAGAGTGGCCTTAATCTAGGCCAGCATGCCAATGCTCTAGGCCAGCATGCCAATGTAGAGTGCCCTTTGACCTGGACACTGTAACTGAGAAAGCCCTACCTGCCTTCCATGTTTCTGTCAGGAGAGGGACGTAGAACTGGAATTCTATAAACACCCACAACCAATGGGAAAATAACCAATGGGAAACTCCATGTGGGAGGATATAGTCCTTCTTATCTCCTTCCAAAGTAATCAAGTCTTTAACAATACAGTATTGACCAAACATGGGAACTGTGCTCAGGAATAGACCGATGTCTTGATGGATGTGCAATATCAGAATGAGACATCCTTACAAACGGTTCCAGAAAAGTTGCTGCAGCAATTTGTCCCAGCTGTTCTAAATCTTAAGCCTTTACAGGGAAAATGCACTTACAGTTTTATACCTGGTATGCCAGCTATTTATTATCTGTTTATATCAGTGTCATTCATAAGATATTTATGCCTTATAAAAGCTTTTTCAAAGGCAGCTCCACAGAAAGAGCATTGCAGTAATCCACCTACCTGTTACCAAGCTATGTATGACGGCGACTGGATCTGATTTAGTCCTGTATAAACATGTCTTTAGAACCAACCTAATCTTCAAATAACAGGAACCCTCTTCAGTAATTACTGTCCCCTTGCCATTGCCACCTCCTGTGCATAGGCAGTGGCTTGTCTGAAGACGAGACACTCCTGCTCACGTGTAGGCTCTACATTTGAGCAAAAACACTGAAAACTGATGTTCCCCTCCAGTGCTTCAGTGTGGAGGAAGTAATGATAGAAAGAGTAAAGACTTTATTGGTGGTCTGATAGCAACCAGGAAAGTAATGACAGAATAGGTATGTGAAGAATCGGGAAAATAAAATGGTTGTATATATAATGTATTCCTAATTGCAGTAAGTGCAACCCCCCTAGTACTGAAATTATAAAAGTGTATAGATACATACTTGGGTCACAGTATGATCCAATGGGCCTACTCAATTGCAGTTTACTACGCTAAGCAACAGGATTTTGGCCATTGTGCGTATTATGTGTAGCAAAGAAAATAGAACCAACTCCTCTTAAAATTTTGATGTCAAACATAGTGTGTACTGTGGATAAGAGATCTTCTCTGACCCCCAACACCAACAACACTTAGAGCTAAATTCCTCTCCAGAGATGAATGATTGCTCACATTTTTTACCCATAGTTCCTATATATTTTTGAGGTGAAAGAGAATTTCAGTAGCCAGCATTGTTTGTTGTTATTCTGACTGTTACGCTGTTGAGGCAATTTGCTTCGGAAGTTTCAGCCAACGAAGTTCAACAGCCAACAAAACAAAGCATTACATACATCTCTCATCTGGAAGTTATTTTTATTTATGTTTTTGTAGGTTGTCAGGGTGATGTCTGGGCTTGGGCCCCAAGGTGGAAAAAAATCTGGAGGTTGCTCCACAATAGATAGCTTTCCAGTTGGGAGGACTAAAGGCCCTTGTGCTGAGGTTTCAAGCTGGGTTGCCTCATGACAACACACATGTTTGGAAATAGAAAGGTGTGTTGTCTGGTGCCCTGTGCTTTATGATGCCAAGCACACTGGCCCTCATTTCTCAGGAGGAGAAAATAGATTTTGACATTTTCTAAGAAAAATGAAGTCAAACCTTCCCATTTTTATATGGACGCACAATATTTGGCTTCTGTTGGAAGCCATTATTCCTTCGATAATGAATGGGAGGTTAAGAACCTAAGGCAGTGATGGCGAACCTTTTAGAGCCCGAGTGCCCAAACCGCGATTCAAAACCCACTAATTTTTTCGCAAAGTGCCAATACCACAATTTAACCTGAATACAGGTTGCTGTGAAGGGCACAGGATCCATAGCCTTGTGGGGCCCTCTAGAACATGGGTCCTCAACCTAAGGCCCCGGGGCCGGATGCGGCCCCCCAAGGTCCTGAATCCGGCCCCTGGGACCAATTGCAACCCCCCCCCCCACCTACCCCCTGTTTTGTGAGCAAGCCAACCTCAGTGGCTGCTTTTGGACTGTGATCTGGCCCCCAGTGGTGTCTGGGTGGTGGTGGACCGGCCCGCTGTTTGAAAACTTTGAGGACTCCTGCTCTAGAACAGTGTAGTAGGTGGTCAGAAGTTGCAGGGGAAAGGGGATGGGTTAGTGGAAAACACTTGATTTGTCGAAGTCTCCAATGGACCAGACTCCAAGGAAGGGCATCACTAGAGACAACCCATAGCAAATGGAAGGACTTCATTAGATGCTTAATGGGTGTGGGAAGGGCTACAGAGATGTGACTTTCACACACACATGGCCATTGCCCACCTAAGAAGCCTGTTTATACCACAGTGAAACCAACTGTGGAGGATAAATTGGAGGTCTCCTACCAACCTTTTTCAGAGTGAAGAAGCTACTTTTAGAGCCCGAGTGCCCAAACCGCAATTCAAAACCCACTAATTTTTTCGCAAAGTGCCAATACCACAATTTAACCTGAATACAGGTTGCTGTGAAGGGGCGATTTTGGGTGCCCATAGAAAGGGCTCCAAGGTCCGTCTTCTCAGGTACTTGGCTTCTCCCATGTGGCCCAACCAAAATGCCTTTGGGAAGCCCGCAATAACCCCTTCCCAGGACTACAGGCCCAACCGCCAATCAGAAGGAACATACTGCCTGCACACATTATAAGTGTATGGTCAACATAGCAAACAGCCAGCTATAGACGCATGTTGGAATTCTAGTTCAGCCATGTGTGCCCTGGACAAGTTGCTATTATTTTAGCCACATTGTTACCAAGGCAATCTCAACAGGACTGGGGCCATTTTTTGGATCTGCTGGCTGCTTGAAGGCTGTGATCCTAAGGGACAGGGCTGAAAAGGGAAGGCCGTGGCCAAAGACATTAATTTGGATATTAAACTTACTAAGATGATGATGAGTATAATCACTGTTTCCAGTGAAGGGAACTAAAATAGGTTTTTGTGAACTGAAAAATTAGTATACAGTAATCCCCTGCCTATTTCAGGGGTTAAGGACCCGACCTGACCTGCGATAATGGAAAATCTGCAATATATGGACGCTGGCTCAGATTGGAAGGGGGGGCACATCTGGGGCCTCCTACACTTACCTGAGGCCTGGTGCTACCTTGAACAGGCCTCTGACGGGCTTGTTGGAAGCTCCAGAAGTGGCCTTGGGCAATTCAGAAGTCACTTCCAGTTTTCCAGAGAATAACTCAAACTGATCTCACGGTTTCAATCTCTTTCCAGTAGTGCTTGCTTTTGAAACATGCTTTTCAGCATGGAAAGGCACTTCTTAATGGGCTGCTCAACTCCAAGGCTTTCGCTGCTGAAAAGAAGGCGCCAGTTCTGCAAAAAACAAAGCGCAGAGACATCTTCAAGTCATGGACAGTAAACAAACAAAGGGAAACAGCAAGGTCAGTTTGGGATGTCTTCCATCCCACCCCCACCCCTAGTGAAAGGCTTCCTTCCATGTATACAACCCCCTTTAATTTTTAGTTTCATGATTTTAGGAAAAAATAGCATCATATAAACAGAAAAATACAGTACAGTCATCCCCCACTATAATGTGGTTCATATACTGTGGTCCCGGTATATTGTGGGACTGCAATATGTGAAGGCAAGGGCCCCTGGGGCGAGCTGTGTGGGCCTGTTTGAGGCCTCCTGCACTTACCCCAGGCCTGTTTGGACGCCCCAGAAGTGGCTTCCGGTGAACCGAAAGTCACTTTTGGAAGTGGGGTTGGGTACTGGGCTTATAGGGGCCCACAAAAATACCCTGGGGGTCCAAATGTGAAAGAAACTTAACATTTGATTGCTACAAGCTGCCTACCTTTCAGACAAAACTCTTCCTGTGGCCCCATGCCCAGAACAGAGCACAAGCCATCAGCATGAAATGTCAGCACAAACCACTGCTTGAACAATGGAATATTTGTCTTACACGACTTAGTGAATCACTCAGAGTGGCCTTGCTCTCAGGTGGGGTATCAGTCAATCAACCAATCAATCAATCAACCAATCAACCAACCAACCAATCAATCAACTGACCCATTCAAATTGCGATGTCAATATCTAGAAGTTACAAGTACTGTACATTATATCAGAAGTGAAATTATTTATCTTTTGAGTACAATCATTATGTAGATCTGGTTATATATTTCTTATGGGGGGGGGAAATAAATTACAAGTACTGTAATTAAGTATATGCTGCTGGCCGGAATCCAAATCAAGAATCACAGGGGCTAACATGGCTAATTGACAAGGTGCTGGGTGGCTGACCAGACCTATGCTCACAAGTGTGTGGTGGTGATTATGCAACCAGCACCTCATCAATGAACCAAGGTAACTTCTATAGTTGCTCTGAAGAATGGATAAATATCCAATAAGACTTTGTCCCCTGTTTACCTCAGACTCTGAGCTGTGGGAGTGGGGTGGAGGTTTAAGATTTATTTCCATAAACAGAAAAGGAAGTACATGCTCTGACAGCAAGATACTTCAACTCCCAACATCCTCCATTAGGGAATAGCTGGGACTGAGTCTTGGACAAAAAAGGTGGACCCAGGGAGGACATGGTAGCAGTGCATAACTATGCATTGCAATAGAGGCTCAAGTCGCAGGACTCTGTCCAGTCGGACTTAAATTGCACCAGTGACTCAATGCAACTCAGAATTGACTCTAGGTTTTGTTTGTTTGTTTGTTTGTTCCATGAATCAGACTTGAGTTGCAACTTGGAACCTATCCACCCTTTTTTCTGGGGATGGAGTGAGGGAACCTTATTTTTGATAGGGGATGTTGAGGCTCAGGACTCAACTCGACACCAAATACTCAGAGACTTCAACTTGGGATTCAGACCCAAAGACTTGGCAACATCCCTGCTATGCATAGTGTAAACAAATGGAGAAATAGATGTTTTTTCCCTCTCCAATAATCAATGAAGCCGAACAGTAGGGGATTTGGGTGAACTAAAGGAAGAGTTGATTAGCACAAGAAGTTGTAGTGGCCCACAAGTTGGATGGTTTTAAAAGGGTGGTTGGTAAACTTATGGAAGATACGATAAAGTATTGCTTCTAGCCATGAAACTTTCCATACTGCCTTCTGGGTCAAAGGCAGCATGACTCAGAATGCCAGTCACTGGAGAACAACAACAGTAACGCCGTCGCCTACAGCTCTCAGGTCTACTTGTAGGATGGCGGACTGGATAAGCTTTTGAGTAGACGGTTTTAGTCCATCGTATGTTTTTAACTCTATTTTGTACTTTTATTTTATTTTATGTCCCATGTTTTCTTTTTGTTTTGTGTCCCCCTCCCAACTTAGTCCATCATATGTTTTTAACTCTATTTTGTACTTTTATTGTATTTTATGTCTCATGTTTTCTTTTTGTTTTGTGTCCCCCTCCCAACTTATATGCAGTATAAGTGTATTATTTTCATTTGCATTATAACCACTGCATTGTCTTTCAGAATGAAATCATGTAATCTCTGAAGGGGAAAAGGAGGTTAATGGCATGAATGCTCTCTCTAATAAATCTGTTTTGGATATTCAGGATGTTTAAGCTTTACAGGCACATCTTGTGATACGATAAATGCCAAGATCAGCACAAAGGCCATTGTGGCATTGCTATGTTGTGAGTTGAGATACTGGAGATATCAGGACACATGGAAAGCTTGGAAATGACACTTTTTCCCTTGAGATAGAGTTACTAAAATCCTGGAACCAGGGTACGTTCAGACAATTCTGGGAGCTGTAGTACAAAAAAAGTGATTTCCCTATGTTCCCTTTGCTTTAGTGCAATAGTTAGGATGGTGAAAATGTACGGCTCCACGAGATATTTTTGGATATCACTGCAAATGTCTGCTGAGATGAATACCAGGCTCTTAAGATCTACTCTATTACTAGATGTGGGTGGGATTTGACAAGATTTAGCAACAGATTTAACAACAGTTTTTTATATATATCCATCCCTTGAAATGCACAAAATACCTCTATGGAGGGGTAGAATCACAAAGTTTTGTGAGTCTCCACCCCCCCCCACCTTGTTACACAGCCCATAGGCTTCTCTGTGACTGTTATTTATACAGTATAACAAAAATAGGAGTTGGAGTTGCATCATGCACATAAGCATCACCTCGTTTGGGCCTTAAGGTTCCTTTGTTGGATCAGATCAAGGTTCACTCAGCTATCACAGAAACACACGCCGCTCATGGTTGCAGCCAGGATTCCCCATTCAGATATTCTCAGATAAGGTCCTCCTCAACATTTCCCCTCTATTCTGCACTGGCTAGGCCTCCTCTGGATTGCTGTGTCCAGGTCTGGACACCACACTTTAAGAAGATGCCAACAAACTGGAATACGTTCAGAGGAGTGTGACAAGAATAATCAGGGGGCTGGAAACCAAGCCCTCGGAGGAAAGACTGAAAGAACTGGCCATGTTTAGCCTTGAGCAGGCCTGCCCAAAGTCCGGCCCGGGGGGCAAATCTGGCCCGTCAGGCCATTCTGAGTGGCCCGTGGCTGGCTGGCCCACCCCTCCCTCCCCCTCCTTCACCCACACATTCCCCTGCAGTGGCTAGGGCTCCCTGTGCTTCCTTTGGTCCCCACCTTCCTTCTTTCCTCCCTCCCTTGGTCCCCCCCTCCCTCCCTCCCTCCCTTCCTTGTTCCCCACCTTCCTTCCTTCCTCTCTTGGCTTCCACCTCCCTCCCTTGGTCCCCGCCTTCCTTTCTGCAGGTGGGGTTGCAAGGGGTCATTGGGTGGGGCTTGCAGTGGGGTGGCAGGGTCGGGGAGTAACCGGCCCCTGACACATTCTCAGCCACCAAATCTGGCCCTCCTTACAAAAAGTTTGGGCACCCCTGGCCTTGAGGAAAGAATCCTGAGGGGAGATATGATCGCTTTTTCCAAATACAGTACCCCCCCCCTTTCATGGTTCATATACTGCGGTCTCACTATATTGTGGGATTGCAGTATATGAAAAAGCCCCCCTGGGGTAAGGGGGAAAGACCTGTTTCAGACCTCCTGTACTTATCCCAGGACTGGTGCTGCCCCGAGTGGGCCTGCAAGGGCCATCCCAGGCCTGTTGGAGGCCCTAAAAGGGCTTCTGAATGAACCGGAAGTGACCTCCAGATCACTGAAAAGCATTTCTGAGGCCTCCGAGGGCCTTTCTAAGCCTGTGGGAGGACTCAGAAATGCTTGTCGGCAATCCGGAGGTCACTTCTGGTTTACTGGGAGTCACTTCCAGTTCGCGCGCAAGCCCTTTTGGGGCCTCCGAGAGGCCCGGGAAGGCCTTCGCAGGCCCATTTGGGGCAGCGGTAGTCCTGGGATAAGTACAAAAGTTCCCAACTAGGCCCCACAGGCCTGGCCCGACCTGCATCCGCATATCATGAATTTTCAATGATTGTGGGTCGGGTCGGGTCGGGTCCCTAACCCCCGCAATAGGCTGGGGGTCACTGTATTTAAAAGACTGGCAGAGGAGGAGCAGGATCTGTTCTCGATTATCCCAGAGTGCAGGAGACACAGTAATGAAGCTACAGGAAGCAAAGTTTTGATTGAATATCAGGAAAAACTTCTTAACAGTTAAAACAGTTAAATCAATTCCCTCGGGAGCGATGAGCTCTCCAACACGGGGGGGGGGGCATTCAAAAGAAAATTGGACAATGATCTGTCAGATCTGCTTTGATTTCGATTCCTTTTTTGAGCAGAGGTTTAGACTCGGTGGCCTCATAGGCCCCTTCCAACTCCATTATCTTATAATTCCACAAACACTCCAGAACAATACTTAGTAGAAGTAGGCATATTAACATTATATAAAACACATGTTCACAGAGACACAGAGAGAGATGCACACATGCTCGCACACAAACACAGAGAGTCTCTTGATGGTCAGTGATGCATTGATCCAATAAACCTGCTGAAAAACACATCTCTTCAGACAAAAAGAACAGCTAGTGTTAATTTTAACACGGCCTGTTTAATTCCTGTGGCCTGGTTCAAATGTAATGAATGATTAAATCAGTTTTTACGGACTGAATAGGAACCACTTTTCATTGCTTTCAAAAAATGGAGACCTTGCCTTATTCAAATACCCTTTCGCTATATTAATGGATGACAATTCTGTAGCTAAATGTAGTGAATGAATTACCTGCTCTTCTATTTGTTCAAAACGTGTGTGTGTGTGTGTGTGTGTGTGTGTGTGTGTGTGTGTGTGTGTG
>JAHTLZ010000015.1:27508583-27527938 GCA_023846285.1 Phrynocephalus versicolor | reverse complement strand
TGTGTGTGTGTGTGTGTGTGTGTGTGTGTGTGTGTGTGTGTGTGTGTTCGTTCTTTGGCATTTCCAGTTCTTTACTGCAAAAGTAGAAGGCTGAATCCAGATGGTCATGGCATGTGTTCTTCATTACTCTAAATATTGCACAGTTTAGCCTGTGTAAGAATGTTTTGGTGCCTTAACCATGATGGCAGCGTACCTGAAATCAGATAAAAGGCATATCTTCGCTGTAGGACAGTAGTCTTTTCTCCCTTCTTCATTTGTTTCTTTTCCTGTCTGTCCACTCTAAAAAAAGAAGTGGTCTTCCACTGATGGAGTCAATTCAGTGGGGCAAAACATGAAGGGCTGATCCCTCTCACACCCCAATCCCTCTCCTATCCTCAAAGATTTACCAGTGGATTGGAAGTTGCACTTATTGGCCAATTCTCCTTCCTGTGGTTCCATTCCCACTGGAGGTTGGAAGTCTTCATGGATACCTTGACTTTGGACATTTATTTATTATTTATTTATTTATTATTATATTTATACCCCGCTTATCTTCGCTTCGGAACTCTAAGCGGCTTACACTATGCAACAAGTGCCAATTAATACAATTCAACAGCAAAATAAAACAAGAAACATAAGACAAACAGTTAAAACCTAATGCATCCTACAACCGACAGTACGGACTGTCAACCCAAGCGAGTCTAGCTAACAAACCACCTCATAAAGGAATAAACAATCCTCGCTGGGTATAAGATGGCGGGGAGAAAAAAAAAAAATCAGGGCTCACCAAAGGCCTCTCGAAATAAATAAGTTTTTACAGCTTTTCGAAAGGCCAGCAGGGACTCTGCAGAGCGCACTTCGCTAGGGATGGAATTCCATAGGGAAGGGGCTGCCACCGAGAAAGCCCGGTTCCGGGTGACCGTCTTCCGGGCCTCTCGAGGGGTGGCAACCCGCAGCGAGTGCGCTCGCACCTGCCGAACAGGTCGGGCCGAGGTGGATTGCTGAGCGATACGCTCTGCCAGGTAGTCCGGTCCCAAGCCATGGAGGGTTTTATAAACTAAAACCAAGACCTTGAATCTAATCCGGGCCGCAACGGGCAACCAGTGCAGACGAGCCAGGACTGGGGTAATGTGGTCGTAACGACGGCCACCCACCACCAGCCTGGCCGCCGCATTCTGGACCCGCTGCAGGCGCCGGAGGAGATTCAAGGGCAACCCCATGTAGAGGGCGTTGCAGTAGTCCAACCTCGAGATCACCAGTGCTTGGACCACTGTTCTCAGAGAGTCAGCATCCAGGTACGGGCGGATCTGGGCGATCTGGCGTAGATGGTAATACGCGGCCCTGGTCACCGACGCCACCTGGGCCTCCATGGTGAGCGCCGGGTCCAGGACCACGCCCAGATTCCGCGCCCTCTCCACCGTCCGGAGGGAAACTCCCCCCAGAGATGGAAAAGGGCCACCGTACCCAGATGGCGAGCCCCCAAAGAACATAACCTCCGTCTTCTCGGGGTTGAGCTTAAGCCTGTTCGCCCCGGTCCAAGTCAGCACGGCATCCAGGCACCCATCGAGGACCTTCACAGCTTCCACTGCAGAGGTGGAAAAGGAGAGATAGAGCTGCGTGTCATCAGCGTACTGATGACAGCACACTCCAAAACTCCTAATGACCCCTGCCAACGGCCTTACATAGATGTTAAACAGCATGGGAGAGAGCGACGACCCCTGCGGGACACCACAAGGGAGAACCCACGGAGCCGACAACTCCCCCCCATACTGAACATACTGGGGACGGCCCTCCAGGAAGGATCGGAGCCAACTGCAAGCAGTGCCCCCGATTCCAACCTCAGAGAGCCGATCCAGCAGGATACCGTGGTCGACGATATCAAAGGCCGCCGACAGATCCAGGAGAACCAACAGGGTAGAACAACCCCTGTCGGCCGCCCGGAGCAGGTCATCTTGCAGGGCGACCAAAGCTGTTTCAGTCCCCCGACGAGGCCTGAACCCTGACTGGCATGGATCGAGGCACTGCCGATCCTCAAGGTATGACTGCAGCCGAACCGCCGCCACCCTCTCGATCACCTTGCCCATAAATGGGACATTAGCGATCGGACGATAATTACTCAAATTGTCCGCCGCAAGGCCCGGTTTCTTCAGAATGGGCTTAACCACCGTCTCCTTCAGACGAGAGGGAAATACCCCCTCGCTGAAGGAGGCAGTGGCGATGGCAGAAGCCCATTCGGCCATGGTCCCACTGCCATGGTCCCACTGGCAGCTTTAATGAGCCTCCTTCAGACATGGGTCTGCTGACAGCGTTGTTGGGTTGTATGCAAAAGAATTTGGGCAAGGCTTCAGTCCAGATATTCTCCTCCTCCTGACACACCTTTTCCCAACCAGTCTTCCTGAAATCCACCAACAGTGGCCCCATTCTCTGCTTACTGGCCTTGCCACCAAAATTATGTGGAAGCTGTGATGCTTTTCTGGTGCTGGTGGGTACTAGAGCATCCCCTCCCACCGCAGAGCTCTACTGGATACAAAAAGAAAGAGGAAGGGGGAGGAGTGGACACCAGGGTGGTGATTTTGTTGGATAGCCCAGAAGAGTAGATCTCTGTCAGTGCAAGTATACTGGATCTCCTATTTGCACAAGTTTTGCTGTGACTCGAGCAGTGATCCTGAATGGGACTATTAAGCGTACACTTGCGTAAGGAGGTCCTGGACTCTATGAACCTGCTGTAAAACTCAAATTGTTCACAAATCAGGACCTTGGCCATAGTTTTTAAGGTTTTTTTGTGTGTGTTTGGGGGGGGGTGCGTGCATGGCACAGGCTGTTGTCATTGTCCCCCTGCTGTGGTTCTTTTGGTGGCTGGGGAAGCACCGCTGATCTTGGTTGCACCAACAACTGAGGCAATGAGGGCACAAAAATCTACTCTGAGTGTGGCATGAGCCCCACATTGCCCACTCTTGGGTTGGAGGAGTGATTGGGTGGCCACGGGAGCAGTGGCTCCACCTTCAGGAAGTGAGTTTCATGCACCAGAAAGCCAAGCAGAAAATCTAGTGATCACGAAAGAGTCACCAGTAGCCTTAAAAGCGCTCTGTGCCTGCCTCATGCAGTCTTCCTGCCTATCCTCCACGCAGCTCTTGTCCTGCCACCACATCTGTAGCCCCCCCTCCCCTCCCCAGCCCGGCCTAATCCCATATTCTTCAAGAAATCAGAGTGGATTGTTCCATTCCACTGGGATGCCAATTCAATTAATTTGGGTCGTATATATTGAGACCAGCATTTGGGCGGATGGGGTAATTTTGGTCCAGGGCACATACAGATCCAACCGTGTGTGCTCTGAGCTTGTAAATGACCGGGAATGAGGCTTAGGAGTTGGCACTGATCCCGGCTCCTGGACCTTTTCTCCTTCCAGCCAGCACCTCTTTAAGCCGAACGGGTAGACCTGTGTTTGTCATTCCTTGGCACAATCCTGTTTGCAAAACACTTTGCCCTCCCTTTCTGCCTGCCACTAGGGACTCTCTTTCTGTTTTCCGCTCCGTGAGGCATGGGACAGGCTGTCCATGGAAAAACAACACTCATCAGAGAAAGTGGGAATGAAAATGAGGCGACTACCTGGCTGCCATTTATAGAAGGCAGAAGGAAGGCCAATTCTGAAGGTAGCCAAGCCTGGGTGTTTATGTCCTGCTTAGATTTGTGAAGAGATGGCTTATTAAAAGCTTGGCGTCCATTTGGCACCACTGCCTGATATTGTAATTACTCCTCGGAGCCTCTGCCAAGTCCTCAGTGAAGACAATGGGAGCACCAGATGCTGACAAAGAAGCGAGGCTTGCGATGTGCCACGTGGAACGCTGTGTAGCCGCGTCCATGTGAAAAGGTTTAAAGCAGAGTGGAGCTGAAGCCTCGCAGAAAATATGGTTCTCAGAGGGGGCTGAATGGCAGTGAGCATACAAAGACACCTTGAGGGTAAAGGCAACCATTTGTGTTAATTGCCCCCCTCATGGTAAACTCTGCTCCAGGGGGAGGGGGAGCTGGACAGCTTCACCTCCTCGGGAGGAGAAATTGGCCAAGATTCAACATCATGCCAGCAGTGAAAATGTCAGCTAAGAGAACATGGCTGCTTCCGCACTGCACAGCAGAAGGTACCACTAACATCCTTGCGTGTCTCATTCTCCATGTTAAAATCAGATAAGAACAAAGGCTGAACCCCTGAGCCAGGTAGGACACGAGGCAAAAGGCACTTGAATAGTCATCATAGTGCATATTTGTGGGCATGTGCAAGAAACGAGTAAGCTGTCTTTCCCACAACTGCTTTCATGAGTGGAATGTGCTGTGCTGAATTCCACCCCCACTACAATCCATTAAAACATGCCTTTAATGCATTAAGAGGTGTGGCCAAGGGCAAGGACCCCGGTGGATTTAGGTGAGATGGTCTACACGCAATTCCTCTCCCCCACAATGAGGCTTCATAGCTCAGTAGGTTCAACAGTTGGCTGTCGAACCACAGGTTTGGTGTTCAGTTCCCCGCCATACCTCCTGAGAGCAGAGCCTGTCCATGTGGCCTTGGGCAAGCTGCAAAGAAGAAGGCAACGATAAAACCCTTCTGAATATTATCTGCCTACAAAACACTGAAAAGGGTTGCCATAAATCAGAATTGACTTGATGGCACACCATCATGTCATTCCTGTGTTGGGCTCTACAGAAAGGCCCTGTGAAGTTGTACTGCTCTGTTCTGCAGAAATTTGGGAAGTTGCACCACAGACCTTTTGCTTTTGTTGCACACGTGAATAGCCAAGTCAGCCAAATGATGCCGAAATACCGTAGCATTTTCTTTCCACGCTTCAGCAGGATTTGCACAGTAAGGCTGGAATCCTAAGCACAATGACTAGGGGCTTTGCCATACTGAACATTAATGGGACTTGACTGCTGGATAAGCATGGATGGCATATCATGCCCCTAATATGGCATCTTACTAGCAACAGTACTTCTAGTGACTGATGGCATGCCAGTCTCTTAGCCTGCACCATTTGCTTGCTTCATATGAAATAAGCACACCTCTGTGTCAGCGGTTGGAATGTACAGCAGCCGGTGCAAAAACTCAAGGCTCCAGCTTACATAACATAGCACAGGGTCAAAGTAATCATTAACCTTGCCCCCTTTTCTCCAGTTCACTTTGTTCTCAAGTCACCTGTTTGCTTGGACTAAACATATAGTAATACGTTAGGGAATGAAAAACATGTTGGCAGCTGCAGCATTCCAGGAGGATGCCTGCCATTCGGAACAGAAAGGGACCCATCGGACAGATATTCCAGAGGAAGCCAGTTGCAATAGGACTGAGGTACACCTTTGCTGGAACAATGCCTTCCATGTGGCATAAAACAGGTTTACAATCAATCTGCACTCTTTGACTACACCGCTTAGCCGGGTCATCTGAAAAATTAGGGACATTTCAGCATGGAAAAGAGCACCCCCAGCATCTGACTGGTAGCCATTTCTGAAGGCCTTTCTTATCTTTGGCAGGGCAGAACATTAGACACAGAGCAAGGGTAACATCTTAGAAACACGCCTGATATAATAGGCAGTTGCTCATCTCAGTGCAAGAAGAAGAGTGTCATATATTGCCCTTCTTCCTGGTTCTGCAAGGCAGGTGGGAGTTTACTGCTCCCTAATTTGGCTGTGTGAGAGAGAAGTGGGTCTGATTGCACATTCAGAAGCTTGTCTGAATCCTTCTTTCCCCTGCCCATACTGCTATGAGTCTTTGGATTGGATCCAAACTAGGAGATGTGAAGGCCCAGGAACAAAAATCTCAAAAATTCAGGGGGAGGGGGGAATGGGTTTTTCCCCCCAAATTTTTCTGAAACCTTTTTGCCCCCCCCCCCAAAAAAAAACTGGAAACATTGAAAAAAGAAAAATGATTGTGGAATGTTTTATATTAACATGATGAATAAAGTATTTTAAGACAGGGTGTTCAAATACAGTCGTCCCCCACCATTTCACATTTCATATACTGCAGCCCCAGTATATTGCGGGACCACAGTATATGAAACAAATGGCACCTGGGGCAAGCTGCATGGATCCATTTGAGGCCTCCTGCACTTACCCAAGGCCTGGTGCTGCAGCGAACAGGTGTCCGATGGGCTTCCCAGGCATGTCAGAGGCCCGGGAAGTGGTTCCTGGCTTTCTAGATCGCCCATAATCACCACTGGGGCCTCTGACAGGCCTGAGAAACCCATCAGAAGCCCGTTCAGGGCAGCACCAGGCCTCAGGTAAGTGTAGGAGGTGCCCCCCCCCCAGTCCTAACCAGACCCAGCATCCGCATATTGTGGATTTTCCATTATCACAGGTCAGGTCAGGTCCCTAACCCCTGCAATAGGTGGGGGAATACTGTATTTTCCAAATCATTTCTAAAAATATGCATAGTATCACATTATTCTAATTTCGGTATCCTAAGGACAAGCAAGTCCTAGGTTACAAACTGAACTATCCAATGCAAGAACAAGATGCATTTCTTCCTTTAGGAGGATGATTCTGATTAAATTTCATGCCCATTCATTAAAAGTTAGTCCCACTCCCTTCTATACATTTCCCACCTCTTCAATTCTTTTTATGAGAATGAGGTTTTTATTTCATTTTTATTTAATATTGTGGAAAACAAATATGAATAATTGTTAATTTTGGATTTTAAAACATTGTTTTGTAGAGGGTTTTTTGTTGTTGTTGTTCTACAGAAACTAGTAAACCATTCAGGATATTGTTACTCCATTTCTTACTTACAATTATAAAAAATATTATTTAAAAAGTAAATTCTGTTTATAATAATTATTTGGTTACACTATATTTTAAAATGCTAGTTATGATAATTTTATGCCAAGTCAGATTGTCCATAATCATGTTTTATGTGTCTAAAATAACAGAATAACTTTCAAGCTGTAAAGGGGGGTAGGGAATGCTCATGTAGCATTTTTTTCCAATTTGTCCTAAAATTTCCGTTTTTTTGATAGCCATCATTTCACATGGTGTATAACAGAAGGAAAAAGACACGTAAGTCGTTTAATTAAGAGGAAGTTCAACCAATTGCAACTGTTGCACCACCTGGATTTCCTAGACCAGCTTTCCCCATCCTGGTAATCCTCCAGATGTGTTGGACTATAATGCATATGTTCCCAGCCAGCATAGATCCCTGTTGACGTTGATGGAAAGAACGTTATGGGGTTGAGGAAGAGTCTATCAGAAAACCTTCTTCTAATCCCAAAGTGTTTTTTTAAAACTAGAGATGGGCATGAATTGAAAAAAATGAATTGCAAAATTCATTCAAAAATCACTAATTCATCAATTCGTAGTTATGTGAATTTACAACCCTAATGAATACGAACTGCTGAATTTTTAGCTATTTTTTAATTTGTCGACTTGTTGGGCTATAAAATGGCCTCAGGGCACCTACAGACACCTAGATTGCAGGAAAACTTCCCCCAACTCTTCTCCACAATAGCTCCAATTTTGGTGAAGGTTTAATTTATGGTGTCTAAGTTATACACCCCACATAGCCCCCCCCCCCAAAAAAGTTCCCCCAAGTACCTAGAGACACCAGACTCACAGAAACGCTTCCTCTGACTTTCTTCTACAATCCACCCTCCCCCCCCCCAAGTTTGGTGAAGACTGGATTTTCCTAAGTCAGTAGCTAAAGGGAAATTTTTTTGGGGGGGGGTGTATAACTCAACTGTCTGAAACTCAGTCGTAGCCAAACTTGGTGATAATGTAAAGGAGAGTCATTGAAAGCTTCCCTGAAACCAAGTGTCTCTAGGTGCCAGGGGACATATTCCTAGGGGGTTCTTTTGGGGGGGATGCTTAACTCCAATATATGGAATCCAAACTTCACTAAACATGTAGGAATTGTAGAAGAGATACAGGGGAAGCTTCCCTGGAAGTTTAGTGTCTCTAGGGACCTTGTATGCCATTTTAAAGAATTATAAAGAAAAAAATGAAATTATAGATCAATTTGTCAATTTGTCAGATAAAAATTCATAATTTTGTGATTCATTGACCTTGACAATCATGAATCAAAATCAATCCCCTTTTAAAAAAAAATATTCCTATCTCTAGTTTTTACATATTACCTGTGTCAAATGAATATCCCCATTTATTCATTGGTTTCTTCCTCTCTTGTGTTCATACTAGTACCTGAGAGATGGAATGCCAAGTGACCCATAGAAAGGACAAATGCAGTAGGTTCTGGATGTCTGAGCAGGGCCAGCGCGTCCATTAAGGCGAACTAGGCAGTTGCCTAGTGCGCCAAAATGGACAGGGGGCGCTGCAACCTGCCGACCCCCCTGCCGCCGCCACCCGACCCCCCCGCCGCTGCCCCCACGGCCCAACCCCCCCGCCACCGCCTGCCCGCCGCCCCCTGCCGCCGCCGCGGCCCGACCCCCCTGCCGCCGTGCGAAAAACCCTAGCGCCGGCCCTGTATCTGAGGGCCATCTTTACTTGGTAAGCTCAAGAACGGCACTGTTTTGAAGGAAGCAGGGCTCATTTTGCCATGTGGTGTTGCCCTGGACTCAGGTAAAATGAACTAAAAATAGTATGGCTATGAAAATGTAATTCAGGAAGAAGGTCATTCTGGAGAATTCAGAACAGACAGGATAGAATATTGGACAGCACTGCAGGTACAAATGGGCCAGAAATGTTGAAGAATATCCTATGGACTTCATTAAACTGAACCAGAAAGGGGCATGAGAAAGCCAATAGGTATGAGGCAGGCATATTTTTTGAGCCCACTCCCCAGCCATTAAACTTGCTATGTGACCTCACTCTTCCTCATCTTGGGCCAGCCTTCCAGGACTTGTATGATAAGCGAGTTACTAGAGGGGCTCACAGTCCAAGGCATAGGACTCCTCTATGGACAAGTGGAGAAGAGAAGAGCCATGAAGACCACCTTGAGCTTTGTGGTGGGTGGAAGGTAGGCTATACATGAACAAACCAGCTTTAAATGAATATGCTTGCTTGCTTGTTTCTCCCCACCTTTCTCCTTAAAGAGAACCCAAGATGGCTTGCAAAACAGTATAAAAATTAACAGTGAATATACAAATACTATACAGCAGTGTTGGCCAGTCTTTGACACTCCATATGTTTTGGACCAGAATTCCAAGCCTGTATTGCCAATGACAAAGGACTGTGGGAGTTGTGGTCTTAAATATCTGGAGTTCCGAAGGTTCACCACTAGAAATGGGCACAAAATGAAAAATGAAACATTATTTCATCATTTTGTTACATAACAAATTGTTTTGTTACAAAATGAAATGGTGGGATGTGTTTTGTTATGAAATAAAATGAAATTTTATTTTTTCATATAGGAATGAAACAATTAGTTTTTAAGTTTCCCAGATTTGGGGTTCAGGGGTGTGAGTTATTAAACTCCAAAGGAAAGTGATGAAGCGCTTCCTGACACAATTAAAAATCATTTTATCCTGGGGGACCCCCTTTGGAGTTTAATAACAGCTCCCTGAACCCCAAACATCTCCAAATTTGGGGAGCTTACAGGGAAGAGTCCAAAGATACCCTGCTGATCTATGTCTGCAATCCTTATTTTTGAATACATATTTGTTATGTCAGTTTCATTTTGAAAATTCTTTAAAATTTTGTTACTAATGAAATGAAATGAAGAAACGAAACAAAATGAAACACTATATTTTCATTTCGTGCCCATATCTATTCTCCACCACTGCTATATACATTGAGAGTTTGTCGATAATATCAAAAGAGCAATTTTTCCCCCTGGAAAGATTCATGTGTTGTAGACCAAGAGAAGCACTTCACATCATTTCAAAATTTCAATTTTCTTTTTATTGTCAAAGTAAATATATTTTATGAAGAATGAAAGGAAAAAATATACAGAATTGTAACTTTATGTACAATGGCTTTAAAGATATCCATTTGTTTCCAATTTACATTTTTCCATGTGTTATTACAAGATATTTTATATAAATGTGCAATATGTACAATTTTATTTACATACATTCATAGGATGTGAATTTTTTTTAAAAAAAATAAGTCAACAGAAAGAGATATTCATTTCTACATCTTTCTAGAGGACAGAAGGAATGCATTCCTACAGGGAGGTAGTGGAGCTGTTGCCCTTATATGTCAACCAAGTCTCCATTTTGACTTATTAAAAATAGAATTGTAGTGTTCTATTTCCAATCTGGCTCACTAAAAATATTAAAGTGAAATAAATGGGAGAGAGGGGGAACAGACAGGGCACAGTCCAAAAGGAGTTCACTGCAACCAAGTCTCACTGAAAGCAATAGAACTTACTTTCTGTAAGTCTGTCCCACGACACGCAAAGGGACTGGGTCATGCCTCATGTCTGTATTTCCCCTCAAGATGGCTTCTGGGATCAAAGAAAACTTGCTACGTCCTATTAAAAATTATTTTAAAACTTCTCTTATCAGATTCTATATGGCTAGACAGCATGGTGCTATTAGCAGACTACAAAGAAGGGGCAAGGTAAATGTTGCCTAAAACAATAATTTTGCATCCAGCATCTGGTTATATGTATATATTTCAACTTATTATATATCTATATATATGTAACATGAATATATTTTATATATCTATATATAAAATATACTCATTCCCTTCTTTAAGTCCTTGCCATCTACCACACTGGCTAGCTAGGACACCAGATGCCCTAGTTGCATTGCTCTCCAAATAGTGGCCTATGGGGTACTCTACGTTTGGGTACCACTTGCCATCTTAGGCTCCAAAAGTGCGTTCGCAAAACATTCAATAAGTCTTAAGTCCTCTCATCCCAACAGTTTGGGCAAGGATTTTGTTCCACATTGTAAACTTGGGAAATGGGCCCAGCGTATTCACAGAGCTTGGGAAGCTACTTTAAAAAAATTATAGTACTAAGGATCCAAAGAATAATGAGTTACTGCCATCATTCCAATTTAAAGCATCTGTCCGCTTACCTTGCATGCTTCTCAAGGATTACTAAAACAGTTGCCATTTTAGCTGCTTGACAACAAAACATCTGACATCATTAGGTTGTGATTGAAAGCCTAGTCTTCTTCCATTCACCTTGTTGTTACCTTATGCCATTCCCCTTTACACTCACCACCCCAAAACAGAACACAAGGCAGCAACATAAGCCATCACTTGAGTCATGTGTTAATCCTTCTCCACTGTTTGTGAAGGTACATTCCATTGCTAAAAGGCAACTTTTAACATTTCCATTATTTTGCAAAACCCATGACATGATCACTTCTTAGGTTATTCATGTAAGGTCGTGTCATTATACCTTCATTATTTAAAAAGGAATTGTTTACAAGCAACACACCATGTGTAACAAGTTAATGCCAAGCTCTGTTCCTTTAAGCTGCCGTAGGGGTAAGTGCTACACGGTCATTATCACAGCAGTGGACATTTCGAAGCCAAATAAGGATGGCAGTGAAGCTTTTTATAAAAAGGTACACCAACTCTTCTGTGTCTACCAAAGTCCAGGCGATTGTAGTAGGAACACAAATTCTTTCTCCGTCTTCTCAAGTCTTCCTCCTTTCTGTTGCCAACGTTTGACTTTAAAAATCCAGCATGGTCTCTGTGCAATGTCCAGCAGTGGAACCGAGAGAGAACTGGGCAGCCTGGTGTGCAGCATGGAGGTCAGGAACCAGTAAGTGATGAGTGAAGGGGATAGAGCACTTGGTGCAGAGGTGCCAAGAAGCCTAACAAACAGGCAAGCTTTACACAGGAATTGGGAGGACCTGGCAGTCTCTTGTAAAAACAGAATTCAGGCTCCAGAAAGAACACTGTGTGGCTGTGCAGATGAGAAAACAAGACTAGCTGGTAGGAAGACTTGGGAAAAATACTTTTCTGAATTGCCTTTTTTTTAATGCTACTGCTCCCAGAATCCTCCACCTCACAGGTTTGCTATCATTCAGGCACAGGCAGTGGTGCTGTGGTGGTCTCTGGATGCTATCGTTTCCTAGAAATAACTTTTCCAGGACCTCCTGATTGGCCTGTGCATAGTACCGCATATGCACAAGACCTGTTCCTTCCGCTCTTTTGATAGCCCTAATGGATGAACACCACGGTCGCGAACAAATGAACACAATGTACACACACATTGCGCGCACAAAGGAGTTGTTTCCACTTCAAAAGGAATTTTTTGTTTCCGAACTGGACAAAGAGGCTAACTTAATAGAATTTAAAAATAAAATAAAAACAAACCTTCACAATGAATAGCCCTATACAGGAGCAAAGCCCTCAGGAATGCCAGAACTATAATTAACAAGCAGCAAGGAGCCCATATAAATTATCACGGTGCAGGAGAGAACAGCTAAAAATAAAACACTGTAATTATCAAAAGCAACAGCAGCAGCAATAATAACAGCAGGAAGGAAGAGAAATAAGGCCAAGCAGTGGGGTGACGACCAAGAAAATGCGCATGATGCGCCCGTGAGGTCATGGCATCGGATTTGATACGGAGATGAATAAATTATCACGAGAAAGTTGCTTCGTGAGAAAGAGGCTGGACCAAAAAGGCTGCCAGCACCTCTCCTTGGACAAACAGGTAAAAAGGAGGAGGCAGGAAGACACATCAGTTCGCCGAGCGCAGAGAGCGACTGCTTCTAGGAAACCGGTGCACTTTGACATGCTTGGACAAGTGGTCACTGCGAGCGAACTTCTTCTCGCACACGGGACACTGGTAGGGCTTCACACCCGAGTGGGAGCGCCTGTGCCGAGAAAGTTCATCCGATCGAGAGAACCTGAAAATGGAGAACAACGAGAAGAAGCCAATCAGTCTGATGTGTCTGCCTCTGCAAATCGCCACCAGTCCGCTGAAAGAGTAGAACAGGATTAGTCTTTATAGCTGAGAAAGGTGCAGAACGTTTGGCCTCCCACATGATTTAGACCACAAAGGCCACCGTTCTCTGCTGTTTGCCTCTGTTATAGAATAAAGTTCTTCCCATACATTGTTTCAATGGTCCTTATAATTCATTGGTTCTCAACCTGTGGGTCCTCAGTTGTTCCTGGACTGCAACTCCCAGAAATCCCTTCCAGCACAGGGAGTGGTGGAGGCTTCTGGGAGTCACAGTCCAGGAATATTTATTTATTTTATTTATTATTTATTAACAAGATTTTTTAGCCGCCCCACTACCAAGAGGTCTCTGGGGACCCACAGATTGAGAACCTCTGTTATAATTGGTCCAGGGCTGAAGTTCAATTACTTTGTAGTTTCTCAAACTTTCTTTCTCTATCTCTCTTTTTCAAACTCACATATGTGCCAGTTGTCAGATGCCCTTTTAGTTTAACCACCATGGCAGCGGTGATGGTGGGATCCTGTCATTGTTTTTTGCCTCTCACCGTTGTGAAAAAAATACACTGATTTCTTGTATTTTCTTCCAACTCTATTTCTACTGGGAAAAATAAACCTCAAAACAAAAGTAGCCAATGTTCCCTTTAATTTTCCAACAGTTCGGGAGGGGGTGCAGAGAGATGGGGTTCCTGGCATACAATGGTTTCTAGCCACAATTGAGGCTAGGTGGGCAGCAACACTGGTTGTAGGTACACGGCACAGATCCAGCACTGCACAGCTGCGCACCAGTGCTTCTTAGAAGGGCCATTGATAGAAGCTGAGTTGGTTTGCCTTGTATTTGTTAATATCTCTGCTAATGATAAGCCCCACCTTGAGAAATTGCTGTATAATTCTTCCTTTGTCTGGAGAAATTTCACTGAGGTGGTTACTGCCTCAGTCCGCAAACAGGGTTCCAAATTATGAGTGCAACTTAGAAAGGCACTTTGAGGTAGAACAGGTGTTAAGAAAGACATGCTGAAACCCTCCATAATGAGATCCCAGAGCATCATCCTATTACTCATGGCACAAATAGACACATCTTCAGCATGCTATAATACTGTATCTGTCCTCCTTCAATGCTCTAATGTCAAGGACCTCTTTGGACACGGCTGCGGCATAACACCTCCTCCTGCAAAGAAGATCTAAGGGTACCTAATGCACAAGTGAAAGTGCAGCCCCTTTGAAGAGTGGTGTCATGAATTGGTGTCAGCCAGAACAGGAGCAAAGCCTGGCACAGAAACAGAACCTCAAAAGAATGCCACCCATTGTTTGCAGGGATGTTCTCAAGTCTTGGGACTCAAGTCCCAGAACCCATCTCCCCCAAGTCAAGTCTAAGTCAAGTTGACAGTCCTAAGTCGGACTCGACAACAACTCATGAGTCCCCATCCCTGGCTGTTTATACAAAATAAATGAAATCATGGTCATTTAGTACTAACTGAAAATTGAAAGGGACGAGGGCTCTGTGCAATGTTTGTCTAGAAAGATGGCATACAGGTTTTCAAAGGAGATAACCATTCCCAGGAAGTCATGTGGATCTTCTCATTACAAATCCCTTGGTGACAAAATTAGGTATGGGGCAGTGGTGGCAAACCTTTGGCACTCCAGATGTTTTGGGCCACAACTCCCACGGTCCTTTGTCATTGGCAATACAGGCTTGGAATTCTGGGAGTTGTGGTCCAAAACATCTGGAGTGCCAAAGGTTTGCCACCACTGGTATGGGGTGTCCCAATGCTTCCCGTGGTTTTTTCATGCTTGAATTTGTTGGTACTCATACTTAAATGCCAGTCTCCCAAATAAAGAGCAGATTAAGCTCTCATGATGCAGTGCTTAAACTGCAGGACTGCAGCCAAAACTCTGCTCGCAACCTGGGGTTCAATCCCAGGTAGCCAGCTCAAGATTGACTCAGCTTTTCATCCTTCTGAGGCTGGCAAATGCAGTGTCCAGTTGACTGTGGGGGACAATGTGTATCCCACACAATTAAATTGTAAACTGCCCAGAGAGTGTTTTAAGCACTATGGGGTGGCAAATAAGCAGCATGCTTGCTTTTGCTTGTGTTCCTGTTCTGAGTCAGTTCAATCATATATTGGGGGGGTGGGGAATGCTTTGCTGAACTACAGCTTTAAGAAGAGCCAAGCCAGCACGGCCATTTCTGTTTCTAATTCCAAGTATTTACTTCAACTCAACAAAGCTGTCACTGTCTATGTATATCCTTTGATATTTGTTAGTATAAGCAAAGCAAGAAAAGCTAATCCCATTTGGGATTTGTCTTCATCAAGAGCAACATCAGGAGATGAGGGGAATGTGCTTATCTAATGGATGGGCCATCCGAGCTATGGGAAGCCTTGTGAGTTAATATGATAAAAATATATTTTGCATCATAACTAAATTTGCAGTGGATCAAGTAACAATGTTGCTATGTTCTTGCCCAGCTTCCTCAGAACGATCGTCTTACAATACCCATAAAAATAAACTCGGTGCCCCTGTGTGTGTTTACAACACACACACACACACACACACACACACACAAAGTTATAGAGATAGAATTCTGCAGGTTGTTATGTAATGTCTTAAGTGCTCCAGAAGCTTGTACTTATTAATGCTGACTTGCTATTATGTCATGAAGTTTTACAGTACAACATATTTGTAATGGTAGACGATAAACTATAACAGAGAGATAAACAGAGAGATAGTCATTCTTGGGAAAACAGGCAGCAGTACATTTGACCCAAGGTAGATGATGATGATGATGATGACGACGACGACAACGATGATGATCATCATCACCACCAGCAGAACTCTCAACAGAGTAACAATTGACTGAGGTAGCCTTCAGCTGGTGGAGGTCAATAGAACCAGGAGGGTGAGATTCTCTCTTCCCTTGGAGTCCCCCAACAGAACTTCCTCCTACTTCTGTCCCTCTCCGGTCCTTTGCACCCTCCAAAATTCTGCTACCGAACTTCTTCTGGCTCACTGGAAAAGGTTGCAGAGAGAAAGGGGAGGGAATCTGCCCACCTACTTCTCTCATCAGATGAATGAAATTGGGTTCTGACCTGAACCTGGAAACTGAGTCAACTGAATCCCTCATCTGATATTGCAGTGCTTTAGATATTTTAAATCAGGTGTGGGCAGCCCTGGCCCTCCAGGTTTTTTCTTCCCTAAAACTCCTAACTGCCCTAGTCAGTATTGCCAATAGCTACAGACCTCCTGTCCAAGGCAACAATCACCCAAAGGGCCACAATTGTCTATTGTTGTTCTAAATCATAAACTATTTCAATGGGATTAAAGCATGCTAACATTAAAAAAGAGATCCATTTAACAGTTATTCCGTATTTACGGGGAACCCTAGAAGTTAGGAAGACAAAATATCATATTTCCTTGCTAGGACCATCAGTCAGGACATGTGGAAATGTTTTTGACACGGCTCAGATCTTACAATTGTTCACCCAGATCCCACTACAGCTTTTAGTCTATTAAGTGAGAGGAACCAAGAAACAGCCTTCTCTTAGGGCCAGGTATGACATGGAATTGTAGAGCAGTGGTCCCCAACCTTGGATCCCCAGATGTTCTTGGACTACAATGCCCAATAATCCAGGTCAGCACAGCTAGTGGGGAAGGCTTTTGGGAATTTCAGCACCAACGAACATGTTGGGATTCAAGGTTGGGAAGCACTGTTATAGAGCACTGATCTGGTTTGCTGACTCTTTGCAAAGCATTGCATGTGCCTGCATGACAGTTGCAGGGAAGAAGGACAAGTGAAAATGAAAATGAATGGATGCCTACTTTCTCACACAGCTCTACAAATGCATTGACCCGAAGGAAGGAGTTCCATAGGTTGTGTTCTCTTGATGTCTCTGGGGGGATTGTGATGAAATTATCCATCACTCCTGAGCAAGAGCATGCTAGACTGTTGGGGTGGAGGGTGGGGGTTATGCAAAGTTTCTATCACATCCATTCCTTGATCTAGGACAGGTTTGTTAGAATGTCCTAGAATTAGTCCCAGTGTTCTCTTTGGGATGGAGAAATCAAAGCCAGTTGGCCTGAGACTTCCATCCAGGATTGTACTGACTAATCCTGGTGTGAATCTGAGATTTTCCTTCTCAGAATCTAGACCTCTAAGCCCAGCAACATGAAAAATAAGCATTGAGAAACAGTTCTCCTTTCCTTCTGCTCCACATGTTCAACATGGCTTCATCAGGATGTAGAATGGCCTCTGTATCTTCCACTGACTTGAGTAAAGTTAGTTGCAGTTCAAGTGGGCCCATTTGAATCAAGGGACTTACAGAGATGATGCAGGAAATCACCACTGGTTCAATGGGCCAACTCTACGCAATTTGCTGTGCCAAGCAGCAAGGTTTTGGGCCATGTTTTCGTACTCCTTACAGAGGTCTTCAGAAGCATGAACATAGTAACAACAGCAGTGATAACAACAGAGGTTATGGCTCTCATACTCCTGGGTCTAAACATGAAAGACAACCAGTATCATGCATAAATATCAAAAATCTGAATTTTCACTTAAATTGTGCAAAGGCAACACACAAATACTGATGAGTGTTTTGACTTCCAAGGACTGCTAAATAAAAAATTTAGGTCCTCAAGTATCAGGGATGGAGCTTTAAATATCAATTTCATAGGTCACATACCAAACCCGGAATTGGATATTTGCATTTCAGCTTGAAATCTGAGTTCAAGTATAGTATGTGAACCGCAGCAAATACCAAACTGGATTTTTGAATACAAAATTGATTTAGAAACTTTACAGCAGCCAACTTCAACCAAAGTCTACGGCTCTCTTGCATCTGTTTTTTTTTCCCCTAGCACATCTTCCTGAGCTATAAAAAGTATTAAAAAGTTATATCTTTTTATGGAACTCTGTCAGTGTCCTTTTCCACCATAGGCAGCATCAGTATACAGGTGACCATCTTGATACACATTCACATGAAGGTAATTTAGTACAAATGATGTATATCTGACCTACATAATTTTGTCTCTTGAAATGAGGTGGTGGTGGGGAGATCATTTGGACTTTTGCTGTGATGATATGAATGCTAAGACAATTGAAAATGCAGTGTCATTTAGAAACCTCCTCAGCAGGTTTCTAAAATTATGAGAAATCATAATTTCTGTTTTCCCCAAACCTCTTTTGTTTCAGCTGGCAAATTTGAATGGATGAGGACCTTTTTCTTCTTCATTCTGTTGTTAAACATTTGGAAGAGTGACATCCTTCTTGATCTAATGCAAACTCATTTGTTTTTCAGTTGTCTACCTGATGATTGGAGGGACAGCAGTCTGGTTCTACTGGCTGAATGGAATCCTGCCTTCCATTCAGCCATCAGGCAATAGGAGAGGTTGAACAAACACATTTAGGACACAGTGGCTGGAATCCTTTTGTTTAGCATAGTAAGTCACATTAAATCTTAGTACTATTTTTAATATAATATTTGTTTAATTCTTTTAAAATATTTGTATATATATCCGGCTTTTAGCTTTAAAATACTGTTTTATGAGGTAAGCTACCTTAGGCCCTTTCAGGGGGAAGGCAGAATAGAAACATTTTAAATAAATAAATAGGTAGACCCACTGATTCTGTGGGAATCTGGAATCTGGATAGTTAACTCCTCCATAAGTTCCATTGATTCCAGTGAGCCCAGTGGAGTTGTGACTTATTTTAGAATAGTATTAGTAAGAAAATTTGTAACTTATGAAAAGTCCCCACTGTGATTAATGAAGGGTGTGCCTGCCCGCATGCATTTGTACCCCCTCAAGTTACTTTTTTACACTAAGCAAAAGGATTTCAGCCATTTGTTTTTATTTGTATTTAATTGCATTGGCTTCATGCTTCGTTCTAACTTCTGTGGGAAGAAAGGTAGCATTAAAATAAAATAAAATTTCACTCTATACCCCAGAGCACAGAGAGAACTCCTAGTTCCCTGAGCTCCTTATCCTCTAAAGATGCCAGCCACAAAGTCTGGCAAAACATCAGGAAGAAAAACTTCCAGAACAGCCGGAGAAACTCACAGCAGCTATAAAATAAGAGAGTTCTGAAGTGAAACACATGATCTGCATGCAGATGGTCCAAGATCTCAGGTTCAGCACCTACAGGTGTGGCTGAGAAAACCTGGCTACCTGAAGCCACCTGTATAAAACCAACCAGCCAAGCAGAACATTTCCCCCCCCCCAAACCCCCATGCCATCTTGAGTTATACATGCTTGTCTGTGTTTTTATTTATACGAGGTATTTTTCCCCAACTCCCCCTAGTTCTGTTTGTCTTCTAAAGCTGAAGGGAAAGTAGACTGCCAGCAAGGCTCTACCTCCCCCTGAGCTACTGATGATAACCACAGTGAAACACACAGGCCAGCACCCCTGACTTCATGCCTGTACCCCCATTCTGACCTCTGGCCACACTCCATTCAGGTCACAGCCTTAATAAAAACAAAACATGGAGGGCAGTCAGTATGGGGCATGGCAGCTATCTGAGGTCCTGACTCTTTCTTTCTTTCTTTCTTTCTTTCTTTCTTTCTTTCTTTCTTTCTTTCT
>JAHTLZ010000015.1:27482969-27502067 GCA_023846285.1 Phrynocephalus versicolor | reverse complement strand
GATAGATAGATAGATAGATAGATAGATAGATAGATAGATAGATAGATCTCTCCTTTTCTCAACTCAGTGTCTTTTAGATTTACAACAGCGCTTTGTGAAAAAAAGATGGCTGGCCAGAGGAGATCCCCCTGCTTACCTGTAGCGAAAGGATTAGGATCAGGAAAGCGACTGACACTGTTACCATGCCCAAGATCTCCGTATCCACTACTATAGAGTGTTTGTTGCTGGGCTGTAGCTTTCCACTGGCTTATTTTTAACTTGCTCACATACGTAAAAATAGGCTAATCAGGCTGTAATGCAAAGCTCACTGTAGCACGAGCTAAAGATATTGGCTTGGCTTCAACAGCAAATACACCAGGGGGATTTTCCTTTCCAGATTAATGAGTCCACTTTCTAGGACCGTTATCCTCTGCACTGCTCTTTCTACCCCCTCCCATTAAAGTGGACTAAAGAACCACTCCACCTTGGAAAAGGGGATCCCCTCTGTATTCTCGAAGGCTTCCACAACTGGGATCTGATAGCTGTTGTGAGTTTTTTGGGGTGTTTGGCCATGTTCTTGATGTTTTAATTTCTGATGTTTCACCAGACTCTGTGGCCAGCATCTTCAGAGGGCAAGGAGTAAGCTCCTTGCCCTCTGAAGATGCCGTCTATAGAATCTGGCGAAACATCAGGAAGAAAAACATCCAGAACATGGCCAAACAGCCCAAAAAAAACCCCTCACAACTAGAGGATTCCCTTTCTTTCTCTGAGTGCCTTCCCACCCAGATTAAAACCAAAGCAAAAGCAAATCCAACCATCAGGCTAGGGCTTTGGCTCACAATGCCCAAGTTCACAGTCACCTGAGGTCTACATCCCATGGCAGCTTCCAAATCTGTTAGAACTGGCCTCTCATTCTGACACGGCGTTTCGAATCACTGAGACCAATGCCCTTAAGCCACAGGTTCAGACACACTTCCGCTCACTCAGCTTCGGAAGATAAGTCCTCCCCAGAAGCCTTGTCCGGAAAAGGACACACAATCTCCCCACTCATCTCAACTCAACTAGACACCAGAGGCAAAAAGAACAGCACTTGGGATGATCAAAGAAGATGACTTTGTCTCAGATCAACATGATGTGTCGTAGTCATGGTGACCATGAGTGAAATTCAGGACCAAAGCTTGGGTGGAGAGTTTACTTTTTGGAATGAGACATTCCAGAATCGCACAGCATTGCTAATTGCCACAGGGAATTTGGGAGCTGTGGTCCCAACATGTGTAGCCTGCATGATTAATCTGTAAACCGCCCAGAGAGTACTTGAAGTGCTATGGGGTGGCATATAAGCAGAACACTTTGCTTTCCGTCAGGAATACATAACCCTTTTGGTTGGGAAGCTATGGGGCTGGTAGGGGCTCCTCATATGATCTGCCTTTAAAAAAGAAGAGTTTGGAAATGCTCCTTTTTCTGAAAGACGCCTCCCAAAATCCTCCAGCCTGGCAAGTTCCAGGAGCTGTCATCCAAAAATAGAACTTCTCCAAGATTTGCAAGAAAGAAGGAGAATGTGACTTGTTCGTAATGCACCCAGACACCTTCTCCACGACATTATTTTTGACATGCTTGTTTGTTGTAGCTGCAGCAGCCATTTCACCCTAAACAGTAGCCTCTCTCCCAAGGGAGGGGGTGTGAAAGATCCTTAGGAGAATCTTCTATAACCCAGCCTGGTTGTTCTGCATACTTCATGGCTTTATGCTTGTTTGACTCTACTTAAGGAAATAATGTCCCATGCCTGTGAGCAGTGGCGGATTTAGCAAGAGATGTTTTGCACAATGTCACTCACATGCTCTGTCAGCCCGGGTCCATTAACATTCCACAGGAAACCCAGGGCAATAAAAATGCATTTCTTCCTCCCAGAGAGGGCTTCCTCCTGACTGATGCAAGGTGGTGGTGGGTTGGCTAACTAGCTCCAAAGAAAGGCCACTTGTTGGCCTGCCAAGCTGCACGCTTTCCTAGCTGTGCATGAATGCCAGTCTTGTCTTCCTGTCAACTGACAACACTTAGGAAACAGTCTTACGGGTTAAACGGGAGGAAGTTCAAGCAAAGGTAAGAGGCCACGTGGTGTGCTCATATCCTGCAATCCTTCTGACTTGTAAAAATGATTCTTCTCATGCGTTATTTATATATCTAAAGACAGCAGTTGTTCAATGGTTGTTAAATAAATAAATAAATAAATAAATAAATAAATAAATAAATAAATAAATAAATAAATAGTTATTTCCTGACCTCTTGAGCTTTATAGCCCTGTGCTGTACATGTCTTTACCCTTACATATAAGAATCCATAGGATTACAGGATTTCTTCAGTGCAATTGTTAGATTAATCAATTAGAGTTGATTCACTCAGTGACAAAATGTACTGTGGGCTCAGATAAAAATTAGTGGCACATATCCTTATCTGTTCAGACAATGTTGATGGCACTGTATTACTATATGGGCGATGTATGGGCAGGAGGGGCTTTCACCAGCATTAGGCTGGTGTCCCGGTTGCAGCTGCTCTGACAAAAATAGCCATCTGCCCACAAGAGTTATCTGGAACTCAGTGACCTGCAGGCCAGTCAACGCTCTCTCCCAGGCTTACTTCGAACACTGTTTGGAAGCTACAGTGACATCAAACTGTGGTGGCCTGCACTTGGGAGGAGATTGACACTGCCTCCATGTTAACACCCAGGGGTGCAATGGCATTCAGTTCTCAGCAGTACCTACACTAGTGTCTGTTTTCACACCATATAATGATACCATAAATGAACTCTGCCAGAGTACATTAAGGGCAGCAGCAAGCAGAAGGTAGATAAACATCTACTGGTAAATCCCTGGATGATCTGCCATTAGATCACTAAGTGTTTCCCAAATGCCAGGCTGTTGATCAACAGCATTTGCTAGGGCTCAGGCTGACTGGTAGCATTCTGGATTCGTGATCCATTGCAGTTTGATAAGTGCCATTGGGGCAATGATGGGAGTTGTAGTCATCAGGCTGGAAAAAACTAGATTGAGGAGAGCATTTTCCCACTTAACACTCCCCATCAACATCCACACTGCTTAATTCTTTGGGACATTTCCCACTGAGTCCTGTTCATGCTTTAAGATAAATTGTTCCATTATGCTCCTCTGAATGTACACATTATACTCCATCATGCTGCTCTACATCTGTTCTGAATATCCTTGAATTTTAGACTGTGATTCCAGGGGGTGGGGGGGGCAGAGTCGGGGAGACAGATCTATTTAGTTATGTTTTACAGTCTATTATGATTTTTCAAAAGTAGCTTCTCTGAGGTGGAACAGATAGAAAAACAAACAGAACTCCTCAGTATAAATTGGCCTTGTTCTCTGGGAAGCTATCCTTTCCACTTTCAGTAAGAAGGATAGTTAAGCAAGTCCTAAATACTGTATGTGGTATTTATTTCAATGTTGAGGAGAAAAGAAGAGGATGTACAAATCACGAGTATGCTTTCTAATAAAGGCCCAGCTGTTACTCATCTTACGTTCCCATACCCATATGGCACAAATCAGTGTAGTCTCACTGAAGAAACATGAACGCAAGGCAAAGGCAGCCGGGTCAGGAGGCATATGTGAGCCGTTAATGCTACTTGCCTTGCCTTGCCACAGCTGTCACTGAAAGTAAGGGAAATGCTGGATAGTAAAGGAATGGGTGCAATTAATCATTCTCCCTCAAAGACGAAATGCTCACCCTGACTCTGGGGCCCTCACAGAAATATGCAGTGCAGGAATAAATAAAGGTTTGCAGTCACCGGAGGGAAAATGGATTTTAATTCCCCCAACTTAGATCTGTTTGCAACTGTGAATGAGTAAACAGGTTACTTTCATCGGAAGCTAATTTTCAACCCCACGCCCCTGGCCCCCCACTAGTAGAAATCCTCTCACTGACTTCACAGCACCACAGGGATATTATTAAAAAGCCGCTCACTCGCTCTCTACTCATCTTAAGAGTTTCCTTGTTCTGAACAACAGCTGCTTGTGTAAGTCACTAGCTAAGTGTGATGCCTGAAGCTTATTGGTTGGTAGAGCAAGCAATAAAATCTATCTGATTTTTCCTATGTGTTGACTAACTATTCTGTAATTGGTTTGGTGGGATATCATTGTGTTTGCTTGCTTGCTGCATTTATACCCCACTCATCTACTGCCCAGCACTACTCTGGGTTAGTAACACAGGTTAAAACACCTCCACCCAATCCCACCCACAAGAACAAAACTAAACAAGCATTAATAACCCAGGATGCCCAATAAAGAAAGAAACCTGGACAGCATATCAAAATCAATAGTCAATTCTGGTTCAAAAGGGCAAGAAGGACACTGAGGAGAAGGAAGAAAGCTGTGCACAAATTGAGCCATTTGTCACTCCGGAGGACATTTGGCACACAACCGAGGAATGCCACCTCGTTGCTCCCACTGGGTGCTCTTTAAACAGCCAGGAATATGCTGACAGCGACACTCAAGGGGGTGCCACTCACTCTTTGATGCAAAACAAGCCCATAAACCTATGTTCCCTCTACAAGCTTGGCTTGCACAAACTGAACGCCGAGTTCTCCTTACGTGCAATTGTCTAATGAGGAGACAATCATTGTACGTCCAAAGAACATCCTTACATAAATTCACTGGAAAGCCAGAGCCCAGAAATTCCAAGAACCACTCTGCAGCGACATGCTGCTGTCACTGTTCTCCTATGTTGCTGTTGTTGTGTTGTTACAGTCGTGACTGACTCTTCGTGACCCCATGTGCATGGAGTTCCTTCCTATAGCCAAGCTCCAGAGCCAATGTGCCCTGGGAGTTGATCTTTATATATTTAACTTGCCTACTTCCCCACTTAGTGGCACCCACCACTTTGGGAGACTTTTGAAAGAGAGTAGCGAATCGACACCGCCACTCCAAACAGCACCCGCACCCTAACCTAAACAATACGGCAGCCAAGAAGCCATTTAAACTAAAAACTGCAATTAAAAATTAAAAGTTCACAGCAGCACGGAATGTCTTTTGGAAGGCCACTTTCTCAAGGTCTGTCTTTAATCTTTTCTTAAAAGTCACGGGGGACTCAAGGGAGTTTTTGAGTACTTTTTTTAAAAGAAGGTTATGAGGATCGTGGGGGGAATCTAGTGACGGTGGGGACATTTAGGCTCTGGATGCCACTTCATGTTCCACATTCCTGCTGTAAAGGTCCGTATGAATTCATCTTTTCCCTACTGCCCATATATTTCCTGGGCATAACCCTACTGGTTGGCTCCAGTGAAAATGCTTCCTAGGCACATACAGATGTTCATATGCTGCCCTCCTCTGCAGGAAGGGATTCCCTGGGCCAATGAGGATGTCCTCTTGCATGGAGGAGCAAGCTTTCTACATAACAGTGCCCATTCTCATTGTGACTGAGTCTGTGGCTATGGGACTGCAAAGAGGCTACCAATGTGACTCTGTGATTTCCCCCACTTTTTTTTTCTCAAGGGATTGTAAGTTTGATTATAGGGTGGCCCAGCTACCAAAAGAACAGAGAAGAGGGCAGGTTTCTTCCATTTTAAAGAAGGGACTTTCATCCCATCCCCTGTCCAGTCAGCTTCCCCTGCTGCAATCCCCTTTTCTACACAAGATGCGGGAGTTTACTTCCCTTTGCATCTGACTGCCATGCTGGATTCTCAAAACTGGTGACCAGCAGGGCCTGGAAGCATCTGTCTTTATGCTTGAGTATGAATGCCAGTGGCCCAAAGGGCAAGTCTTACACTGTGAGTTTTCTCCTGTGGACTACCCAGGTGATACACCTGAGGATGGAGCAACAATGGCCAAATCCAATTACCACCATCAGCCTTTGGGGGATTAATAGATTTCACTGGTGAATTTCATATGAGTGTAGCATGCACATGCACACGTCCTACACATGAGTACATATCTAGGAACAGAGCACATGGTCCAAGACATTCCCAAACAAAATTATAAAAACACATTGACTGGTGTTATATAATGGATAACAGATACAAAAACCTAACTATGTGTTAAGTATTGGTGCAGTATGTTTCTAAAATTGCTGCTTTCTGTAGTTCTTTCCGTGATCTACAACGGCTTATACAGTAATACTGTGTGAAATTACTTGATATTGTCCCCAAAGTCCCAATGACTACGGGAACCACTGAAGTGTGTTTCATAAACAAGTGAGATATTTCAATTGCCAGATCTCTGCATTTTGTTAGTTTTTCTGATTCTTTAGCTTCAGCTCAGGCATCTCCTGAAACTGCAATGTCAATGATCCAGGCATTTCTTCATTCTATTACTACTATGCCTGGTGTGTTATGTTCAATGTATCTACATCATCATCATCATCATCACCATCATCATCATCATCATCATCATCATCATCATCATCATCATCATCATCATCATGTTTGATAGTTTTGCCAGGGAGAAAAGGTCTTCTAATAAATCAAGCACACAATCTAAAATGTTTTCCATTGTTACACATTACGCAAATTGTGGTTAAACAATTATTTTAAACGTAAAAATTCATACAGGGTGGTTTATTATCAGACTTCTATTTCCCTCAACTTTTCCTTTAACCATCATCATCAAACCACTGACTAGAGCAGACTGAAAGGGAGCTAGACAGAGCCTCTAGAACAGTGGTTCTCAACCTGTGGGTCCCCAGATGTTCCTCAACTGCAACTCTCAGAAATCCCTTTCAGCACAGCAAATGGTGGAAGCTTTTGGGAGTTGCAGACTCACAGATTGAGAACCACTGCTCTAGAAGGAAAAATACAGAAGCACATATTTTGTGCCATGATCTCATTTTATAGACTGATTTCTTCAAGTCTTCCTTCAGGCACTTGATTGTATCTCAAGACACAGAGCAGGTTTCTAGATCTCATGGTTAGAGAGAACATGGGATTCAGGCCAAGTTCTCACAAGAAAGGTTTAAAGAAGACAATTATTCTCTCAGTGGCTCAACCTCAACCTCACCCCCTCCCATAGGGCCTCCTTCTTCCCCTTCTCCATTCCCTAGTTTCATAATTTGAGGCACAGACTACATAACCTGTCGTTCTTGGAGGGTTGATAAGTAACCACAAGTCTCTGGGAAGTGATTAACAAAGGTTGGCACCAAGATCAAAATGC
Source organism: Phrynocephalus versicolor (assembly GCA_023846285.1). Lineage (NCBI taxonomy): Eukaryota > Metazoa > Chordata > Lepidosauria > Squamata > Agamidae > Phrynocephalus > Phrynocephalus versicolor. The sequence continues at coordinate 27,494,934 of JAHTLZ010000015.1, read as the reverse complement.
ACCCTGGCTAGGTGAGTTGGTTGCAACTGCTCCAGAAAGGTGTGAGGGTGGACAGAAGAGCCCCTCCCCCTCCCTTCAAAGCCAAATGGCTTTAAAATACACCCATTCTCTTTTGTTTTCTGAAGGAAAAGTAGCTTTGTTTACAGCCCTGAGGGCCAAAACATTCATCCCATTCCATTTAAGACTTTCATGCGGGTCACACACAAAAGCAGAGGTCCCAAGGCTCTTGCTCTCCCTGCTCTGGACCAAGAGGTGAATGGTTAAATGGGGTAGGATTCACTGCCCCAAACACCAAGGGAAGGAGGAGGAGGCGGCGGCCAAAGATGGGTTTGGAGAGACTTGCAGTCACCTACCAAGCCTAGCAAGAAATCAGGCTGCAGTCAAGGGGCCAGGCACGCGTGAAGGAGAAAAGGCTTTGGCTTCTTCTACACCACCTTGTGTGTTTCAGCTCCACAAGGCAGCGCACTGAGGAGAGTGGCTGAATACACTCTTACTTCTGGTGTTCTGCCTTCTCCACTCCCCGCCCCCCTCTCCTTTGGCCTCTGAAATTTGAAATGACCGACAGTAACCCTGCAACCCTCTCTCTCTCTCTCTCATTGCAAAGCTCACAGCTGCCTCCTCCTGTTGTGGAGGCTACCTCTGTAGTTTTACTTTCCCACCAAGATCTTTGGGGTGGGGAAAAGAGGCGGGGGGGACATCAGTAAATACCTCCTTGCTCTCTGCAGAAGAACCCAGAAACCCTTCCTCTCTCTCTCCCTCTCCCTCTCCTTTCCTGTCCTCACTGGGTTCGGAAGGGAGAAAATGTTCCCTTAGGGTGCAAAAGCGATACCTCTTGTGTTGGGAAATGGGGAAAGCAGAGTCCTCATTGTGATAGCCGCTCAAAATAGAGCGAGTGGGTGACGTGTGCTCCTGCATGGGTGCAGAGGCAAAATAAAGAGGGGCGGGGGACTCCAAGACTCAGCATCGCCTGTCAAAGTCACCTGGGAGTCTCTTGCACCATGCGCTCAGAAGCAAAATAAACCCATGGCTTACTGTTAGGACAGGGCATGCGCGTTCCCCCTTTTACACACACACACATACACACTTCTGTGCACAAGAGAGAGAAGCTCTAGAGCTCTGTAGGAAGCCTATGACATATCTGTTTTTGCAGGCTTGGGATGAGGGGGAGCCCAGCCTGTGTGCCAGACAATACAGCTTGGGCTTATAGCACTGCTGATTTGGGACCTGACACCATGGCATGGCATGGCCTGGCACCATTTCCCACTGTCACATTATTAGTCTCCCAAAGGAAGCACATCAAGCCTTTACTGATGTCCATCTATGCAAGCTGAAGAATCACACAAGATATAGAGAAAAGGCTGGGTGTCACACCGCATCAACTGTCTCCTATAGAGCAACCCTCTGATGATTGGCTGCTTTGACAGCTCTGCTGTTCTCTGGGAACTTGACCAGGTAACAGCTGACTTTCCTTGCTCCTTTGACATTGGTTTACAATAAAAGATCCCAAGCGATCGCCATCTGCAGTATTTTCCACCCTCCTCCCCCGCCCCGACCATGTGTTTGTATTTCACTCCTTGAGGTGCAGGATGGGAAATCGTGAAATAAACGAGAGACATTTTTAACCTGCTGAGAGGAATCGAGCCTCAAGGAGAAAATAAAATGAAACCATCATTTCTGGAGGCGATTTCGGACCCCTCTCCAGTGAGCACAGAAAACTCAAGTTCTGCTCAGCTGGGAAGCAATACAGTGTCTGTTTGTTATTTAACGGAGATCGCCGGTCCCCACACTCTGTCCCGCCTGAAGACAGCTGTAATCAGCGTCGCCCAGGCCACGCCGCCTCAACATATGGTAAAAGGGAAGGTGCCTCGTTCCCCGCTGGGGAAATTCAGATCTCCACCAGAATTAAAGGATCGCAATGCATCAGAATATAATAGATGATCTTGTCCTTCAGAGTGAGGGAATCTCGCTTTGCTTTTTCTATGCACTGTCAACACCTCACGCACACTGCCCTGCCCAGGTGGACTGGAGCACAGGCAGATCTCGCCTCCTGGGATTCTCATGCAAGCTGAACTGAAACTAAATCGATCCCATCAGTTCCCTCCAGACATCCCCCTCAACCGATCCCACGACTCCCGCTTTGCGTGGCTCCACGCGTTGTGTGTGAGATGCCTTCACGGGAGCGGATTCCTTCCTCCCCTTCCTCCTCGCCTCCTCCTTCCCAGAGACCCCCCCACCCCCACCCAGTTTCGTGCCCCTTCCAAATCCAGCCCCTAAGGAAGTCAAGCCCGTGTGTGATGGCTCGTTCCTTCTTTTGAAAGGAGCGAGTCTCTTACCTGAACTTTCCTTTTCAACACCGGCGGCGAGGGCGAGCCTGGGATGGGAGAAGAACGAACCCCCCCTCCCCGCCCCCGCAGGTTTAGATTCCCCACCGGGGGCAAAAAATCCCGGGACACGCAGCAGCTCCTCTTGACATTAAAATGGGAGACGGTGAAGAAAAGAAAAGAGAGAGAGGGGAGTAATAATAATTTTAAAAATCAAGGCTGTTAAAAAACAACAAGGTAGTATTCCCTCCCCCGAAGACGAGCAGCTGGGTAGCAAAAGGTGTCCTTGAAAAGTGCCTTGAGGTAAGCGGTGGTGGGGGGCGGCGGAATATCCCACCGTGTGACCCCAGCAATAGGGCTGGCGAAGTGTCTGTCCTTTAGCTCTCCTCGCGTAGTACTATATCCCTCATCACATGACTACCCGGGAGGTGAGCCCTGGGAAAGCAGGGGAAGGCTTGAAGGGGGCTCGACCCAAACCGGACGCCTGATTGGCTAAGGAGGAGGCAAGGGGGCGGGCCGAGGCTTTGTCGTCAATGGAAGCCTCCGGGCGGGCGGGCAGGACGCTCTCTTCCCTCCCTCCCTCCCTCCTTCCCTGCTTCTCTCTCTCAATGCCCGCCTTTCCCCACCCCCCACCCCACCGCGCGCCTCCGACACTTTCCCCAGGCTTGCTTGCTTCAGGATCGTGCGGACGCCAGGCAAAAGAAGCCTCTTTTGTCGATTTCCAGGCGGTTGTTTTCCAACAATGGCTTGTTGCCATCCTGTGGAGCACGTGGCCGCGCTGAGAAAAAGCGCCTGGGCTGGCTTTGGATCTCCTCCTCGGCAGGCGGCGGGTGGCAAGCCGCGCGCCGCTTGGACCGACTCGGCTCCTTCTTGTGGGTCCCCCCCGGGGCTATGCAATGGATAAGCAGTCTATGCCGGAACGCGGACTCCAGTTGCCGGCGTCGCTTTCAGGTTGGACTTAAGTAGCACCGGGGATTCGAAATCGGACTTGAATCAGTCGTCCGCCCCCCCCCACTGGATTTCCAACTGGGAAGCGACCCCCTTCCTTGTCTCTGGGGGAAACAAGGTCGCTTTTAATAGGGACTCAGATTTGGGGAGTCACGACTTGGTACTAAAGACTCAAACTCAGACTTGGGTCTAGGAGCAGTCTTGATCTAGGAGACAAGGATTTGTCCGCATCCCTGAATGTGAGAGTGTGACGGTGTCCGGGTGTGTCTAAACATATGCAAACGTTGATCTGATATATATTGTATAAATAAACTGGGACAAACTTACTGACTTTGGACCTCCAGTCTATAGGGATCCAGTATATATTGGTCTGGATGGACAGACCAATGTTGGTTGATCTGCTGTATCTGTTTCCAAGCCAGTTGGTCTGCTCCAATGGAAACAATTGTGGATTTGGCCAGGCTTTTAGAGACTGTATCCATAGCATATCCATGCACCTCAAAAGGTGGATTGCAGGCTACAGAGGCTTACGCTAAACAAAACGTAGCTGTATTGAACATGCCAGGAGATTCTTTGTCATTCTATCCATCTTTGGATTTATGAATAACACCCCCATAACACCCTTCCGTGCTGCTATCCCCTCAACTGCATAAAGCTGTACTAGAAATATACTGTACTTGAAACACTAGGGCTAACATTTTTAAAACAACAAAAAATTACTACAGTTGGAAGAACCTTACATAATTAATCTCCCAATATTGGCCAAAGCTGTTTTGGAGAGCCATGCCATGCCCAACAAAAATGTGCTGTGACTCACTGTCGAATCCAGTGTGAGCAGGTGCAGGGGCAACCTGAACGTGAAATTCAGGCAGTGTCCTTTTGAGCATATATTCAGTTCCTTCATTCATTCACAAACCCCACCACACTACACATGTTTATTCGGCAGCAAAAATAATTGGTTTCCTAAGAACAGCTAGGGTGACAGGAAATTTGGAATGAGAGGTGAGGGAGGGACCAAGCTGCGGAGATACCTGTTTCCCATTCATTCTACCTCTTGTCTTGGGGCCCCCAAGAATGGAGCTGAGAAAATAACTGGGAATCTAGACTTCATTAGACCCTGTAGGCTGAGGTTCACGTACCCAAGGTTACAGTGTGGGGGCTAAATTACAATGTATATATTATTGAATGGCTGGTTTGCTGTTATGGGTTTCACTCATTTAAAATAGAAGGAATCACATTCAGGCCACAGAACACATGGTTGTAATGTGCCATTAACTTGCTTCTAATTCATGGCAGTAGTGCGTCCTTCCAAAACCTCTGATCATTAACAGGCCTGCTTAGGTCTCCCAAACTGGAAGCTAATGGCTTACGGGTGAAGAGCTGGAAGGGGCCCGATATAGATGGTCAAATCCAGCCCCTCTTTTCAAGGAGGCATGGCAGGGAAATGAACTCCCAACCTCTGGCTTCTCAGCCAGAGACCTCATCCATTGAGCCACCCCACAGGTCTCATCGGCTGCAGCTGCTAGCGGCATTTGCTTCCCAAAGTTACCTTTCTGAGGTAAACTGCAGATGGAGCCGCGGGGACTTCTTGGGGCCCACAGTGTGAGGGAAAATATTAACTATTATGACAATTGCAATTTGGTAACGGGCCATACGAGCCGTGTTAACAAAACATAAATGCTTTGAGGCACCCCAAGAGTTCCTGTTAGGCTGCTGAAACTGAGCATTGCCATTTTTGGGAGAGGGCAAGGGGGATGACACAAAAATGACGAGAGGGCCACATTCAGCTCATGGCTCTGATAGTGCAAGGTCCTCCTTTCACAATTGAGTTGGGTTGTTTTAGGACCTCCTGTAGCGTTAACTAACATCCTTCATTACTGTAAGCCGCCTTGGGTCCTTTTCCAATGAGAAAGGTTGGCTAAAAATACTATAAATAAATAAATAAATAAATAAATAAATAAATAAATAAATAAATTTTATTTTAGAGTAATTTTTTACCCCACCTATGTGAAGCCAAAGATTCATATAAAAGACACATAATGGTAGTCCATCATTCAGAGAACGCTTGCCTGAAGAGAAAGGTCTTTGCCTGTTTTCGGAAGGACAACAGAGATGAGGCAGTCTTGGCCTCTAGTGGGAGGGAGTTCCAGAGTCTGGGCACAGCAGTTGAGAAGGCCTTTTCATGGGTTCCCATGAGACGTACCTGGGAGGGTGGTAGGATGGAGAGAAAGGCCTCTGAGATGAGGCTTTCAATCCTGCTGACCTTCATGAACCTGTTTCTTCTCTGCTCCTCACTCAATATACAGATGTGTTGCATTCACAGTTCATCTTGTACAAAGCCTGACTATAACACTTCTCTTCTGTTTTATTATTGTCAGAAGTCCCACCTGAACATAAACATGTGAGTAGCTGAACTTGGACCCTCAGGAACAATCTATGTCCCCATCCAACTGGGCCCCCATGGGTCCCCACCAAGAATATCAAGTGGGCGCAAGATAGATCTTTTCACCTTGGTATTTATTATTCCATTGTGAGCAATCCATAGAGTCAGCACACTGGGAAGATAAATGGGGGGAGGGGTTGCCCACCAAGGAAGTCTCCCACCAAGAGGCCAATTAAAAAGATTCAGAGGACTAGCTGGGGGCAGTCAGAGGAGAAGAGGAGGAAGGACGTGAAGTGGATTTCCCCAAGTGAAGTGAGAAAGAGTCAGGACCCATGGTGTATGCTGGTTATGCAGCACCACAAGGTCACCCTCTCTTAGGGTCTGTCTTCCTACTCACTACTGAAAAGACCTACAACAGATGATCCTCAAGAACATGGCAAGACTGAGATTTGATGATCTCTGGTCATGCCAGAGATTAAGAGAAGAGGCCTGGTAGAGAGATGGGATCTAACCCCAAGCAGCAATGCCATTTGGACCACGAGAGACCGTTCAAAAGTCACAATGACTGGCAGGAGGTAAACTTGAAGGAAGGGTGAAAGTTATATAAGTCTGTATGGCTGTGGGTGCAAATATCAATATTTATAACACATAAGAATTATGTATAACTCATGCCACATGACAACATGTTTATGTATATGCACCAATATGTTGTGTGTACGGATTACAATCTCAATATCTATATTTCTTTTTAAAAGCCCTGCATCTTAGGTTCAGTTCCTGTCCATTGATGTAACTAGGGAGGGGCGGAAGAGTACATTTGCTCCAGAGCATGCAGCAATCTGAGGCGCCTAGAGGGGGATCAGGAGGAGGTAGCCATGTGCCATCCTGCCAGCAGTCTTCCTTTCACCCCCTAAGGCTTGGCAATATTTAGTCGGGGGAAAGGAGGAGAGGGAAGCAAGCAGTGTTTCTTTTTTCCAAGTAGCACCTCTATAGATTGCTCCCCCTCTCCTCCCCCCACCCCCACTAAGGCTTGACGATTGTTAGCCCGGGGAGAGGAGGAGAGGGAAGCATACGACGGAGGTGCTGCTTGGGGGGGAAATCCCATAGGCTGCTTCCCTCTCCTCCTTTCTCTGGGCTAACAAGCACCAAGCCTTAGTGGGGCTGGGGGGGAGTAGGGGGAGCAATCGATGGAGGTGATGCTTGAAAAAAAATTGCTTGCTTGGTGCTATCCCCATGCTGTGCGGTTTGCACAGGAGAGCCTTAACTTGAAAGGAGACCCACAAAGAGGGCATGAGAAGGAGAGACCCATCTTCCCCTCCCCCACTGCTCCTCCCCCCAAGGATCTGGCCCACCTTGCTGGGTGGGTGATACACAGTTGGGAGGAGGAGAGGGTGCAAAAATTGACTTTGTCCCTGGATGCTCCAAACTCTAGCTACACCAGGGTTCCTGTCAGTGGGGTCTTTTCTTGGAGAGCTGTTCCCATTCAGCGCAGGAGAACACGAGCAACCTAGATGGCTAATTTGTCATGTGCCATCTTACTGTGTTGATTTTCTTTGGCTCTAAGCTAAATGCCAAAAATGTGCCCAGATTCAGATGGCATTGATGCAAATGAGTCTACAGTATTTCTGGCCTTTTGGGTATTCATTGTTTCACAGGAACTTAAATATTAGACATGTGGGAACGCCCCACAGCTTTCCCCATATGCAAATAAAGGGCACACAGATCAGGACTGACCTGCCTTTTGCCCTCTAAGAGACATTCTGACCCATTCCATCTCGAGTTCATAACATTATGTGTCCACTTCCATTTCTCAAACAAGCAAACAAAAAAGACATTACTGCAAATTAAGGAGAGGATCGAAAATGTCCCAGACACAGCACCATCCATTTCTGGGATGTGGTTCGCAGTAACATTGCAAGAACATCATTTAAAAGCCCTGGGTTTGCTAAAGGTTTAGTACATTTAACATGTTTGAAGTCAATTAAAAATATACATTTACACAATGTACAACTAAGTGCACTTGGTTTTTTTTAAAGAAAGAAAGCAAGCTATTCTAAACAACTTTGAGGGAGATGTTTATTTTAACTGTAACATGAATACAATTTATTTTGATTGTTTTGACACATGTGAATGCCTCTGTTGGAGTAAATTGTGTCTGTGGGATTTGTCAAGCATTGCATTGCAAAAACATGGGCTTCAGGGTTTCATCATCACATGGGCTTCATCAGTGCTATTTTCAATATTTGTTTAATCTTTTTATTTATTTCTAATGGGATAGTGCTAGATCAATATTTCAGAGGGGAAAATGTGTAACAGATTGGATTGCAAGTTTCCATGAAGCCCAAAACCCATGTTCCTGGCATCCATTACTTCACAAGCCCCACAGACACAATTTACACCAACAAAGGCATTCATATATGTCAAAACAATTCAAAATAAATAGATTTCAGAAGTGATTTAGATTAAACAACACTTTTTAACCAAGAGAGCTAAAAGTTCTAGCTTTCAAAAAATAAATCACTTCTTAGGTGGAAAAAAAATCTACACTTCCATGTGCTTCATGTAGTGATATTTAAAAACCAATCTCAAGCAAGCTGAACCAAATTCAAAATGGTGTTTGCTCCCTAAGTTTTGATTCATTTTCATAGTGAAACTGTGCTCTCACTTTACCTCACAGCACCATGACACAGTGGCCGCAAGAGCTTCTACAGTACACAGTGCACTCCTCTGAGCCCGCCCCCCTTGTGCCTCCATGGTTGGGTTGCCCAGGGCAGCTCTGGTTCTTCAATATAAGAACCTGCCTTCAAACTGCCAGTAATTCAGTCTACCAACGCTGGTCATCCCTTTTCTCAAATCAAGCTGCAGACTCTCCTTTTTAACCTTATATAAGGCAAGTGGAATAAAAAGATCCATTGTAGTTCCTTCACATTTCGGGTTAACTGTAGCTCTCTACTCTGTTGGATTCTTATTTACAACCTCACACAGACTCTGTAATTTGAACGACTAGGAGAAACTTTTCTGGGGTGGGGTGATTATCTATCTAGTACTAACCAATAATTCCTTACTTCTTTGAAATTCAGAGAGAGCCCCACCCCTCAGTCAAGTGTTCTGTCCCTCTTGTTCCTTAGTTGGTGGCTGTTATTTATTACTGCTGGTCTGTTTGCTTGGTTGCTGGTTGTGTGTGTGAATTAAAGAAAGCAGTATAAAGAAGTCTTGAATTCCAAGCAACTGAAAGCGAAGAAACAATTATTGATTCTTCTACAAATGTCTCAAAGTGAGTTATTGAGAACTTAAGTGCCAGGTAATGAGAAAGGGGTGGACTCTGGGGAACTTATAGCTGTTCTCCTCTGTGGGTCTTTGTACATAGTGTAAGAAGACAAAAAAGGGCATTTCACCCCTAATTCAAAATTCTGTGACGTTGCCCTACTATCAAACAAACAGGCATGATTTGACCCATTTTTGCTTGAAGACGGTGCAGTTGACTTGCCAATACAGGCAAAATACACAGCACATTGCTTATGCTACAAATCCAGCAAAGGAAATTACTGTTGATGATTCATCTCATGTGAATCCCTCATGTCACACACAAAAAAGGCAGAGGCCTTAAGTCATAAGACATCTAATGATTATTCTCTCTCTCTCTCTCTCTCTTTTGCTGTAGCCAATATGATTTCTGTTGACAAGGAATTTCCTATTTTACTCTCCATTTACTCTCTCCTCACAGTCCTACATTGCAGTGTAGTCAACCAGCTAGACAGAATCCAACCTAAACTACTTAGTCCCAGTTACTTAAAGGAAGGGTGGTCATTTGCCCAGTTCACTGAGAACAGTCCTATACTGGAAAGCAGTCTCTGTGTTCAAAACCGCCCAGGTTTATGGTAAGAAGGGGAGAAGAAGAACCTTTAAATGGCTTGTTAAGTTGTTAACAATGAGCTTCCAGACAGCAGCCCAAGTAAGTGCACATATTTTTTTAACCAGCAGCAGTGATTTTCAGTGACTGAAGACTTGCCTATCCCATCCCATGATCCTCAACCAAAGGGATTCCACTGGAGCCTTGGGACCTTGTTTCTAAACTATTTCTACAGCGGATACATCAACTTGCATAACATATAGAAGAGGATTTCATCCAATAAGAAAGCCTTCTCCTATGCAACAGAAACATTTGCCTGTTCCTGCATTGGCCAGATCATCAATTTAGTCCAGGGGTCCTCAAACTTTTTAAACAGGGGGCCAGTTCACTGTCCCTCAGAACCATTGGGGGCTGGGCAGTGGCGGTGGCAAGGGAACCGGGGGGTAGCAAGTGGTGGTGGTGGTGGCAGGGGGGGTAAGAGAACGGAGGAGGAAGGGTGAGGTGCCTGGCTGAGGCCACATATCACTCATACCGGGCTGCGGCTGCAGCATGGTGCTCCAGTGGGGGAGGGTCTGCAATTGGCCACACAGGCCAGATTCAGGACTCTGGTGGGCCAGTTCAGACCCACAGACCATAGTTTGGGGCCCCCTGATTTATCAGTGCCCAATAGAATACTTTATAGGGTTTTTTTAAATGTGTGTATGAATAGAATCCAGAAAGTTACTCTGAAGTAGAATGATTATAATACCCTGTTGAAGCCACCCATAACTAGGTCCCATTGAGGACCATCCCACCATTGATTAGCTCATGGATAGTAGCAGCCTGGCATATTCCTCCTTCTTCAACTTAACTTTCCAAGTTTCCAGACTGGAGAAGCACCACGGTGAGGAGTGAGGGATACACCAGGGGGTGTGTAGGACTAGAACAGCATGAGTGCTCTCCCTCGTTGTAATGAGAGGCCATTGCAGATACATTGATGTTGACTTATTGGCCCTGCCTAGGTCATAATAACCAACAGAAAACCCTTGCTCTTAGCAGGCATTACCAAGACCCAGCACCAGAGGGCAGCTAAGTTTCTCCTTTCTGGGCCCACAACTAGCAATATAGGGAGAAAGAACATGCAACATCTCTTCAGTCCCATGGCTCCTGCGGACAAGGGTAAACAACTAGCTGCTGTCAGTGCCCCTGTCTTATCAAGGTGACAGACCAGCTTGCCAATGGCTCTGGCTGGCCTACCTGCATCCTCAGGCTTCAGGCTGCAGGGTCTTCTTCCCTCCTTCTGAAGGACTGAAATATATACTGCAGCGTTTCATACATGTGGACAAACATGTTTTACTCAATAAGGGCAGGTCCTTACACATTGGTGTAAAAATATGGATGGCTTCCCCCCCCACACACACACAAAAGCTGCACCTAAGTGATGTGAGATGGGCTTGGAATTGGGTTGGGGGAAGAACTATACCTGCCGAAATAGGCCCGATAGATCTATCTGTCCCTGCATGAACTAGTTCAACTACTGGATGTGTTCAAACTTTCAAATCCTTCTTCCGACTAAGCGGCAAATCCAACATTCGCAACCAGGCTCCTGTCTCCTTAAAGACAATCTTAATCCTCTTTTCTTCTTGGCTCAGTCAAAGCAGATCTGGTCGAGCCCACACTATAGGAAAGCATCCGATTTCCCCAGAGAAGAACTTGTGGTGACCTGCATTTATACAGCACAGTGACATATATTTCAAAGCCAGGAACCTGGGCTAATTAATGAGAAGGTTTACATCCCATTCCTGCGTAGGCCGCTGGGCTGTTTTGACCGCATTAATTTGCAGTCCTTGAACATGAGCAGATAAGAACTCCAAGTCCTCTTAATGCTCTGGGACTGTTGACACAAAGACCATGTTTATCCTCGCGGTGCCATGCTGCAGGACAAGGGAGAAATATCAACAGGAACCCAAGGGCCCATCATTTATTGCTGAGAACGATTCCCAAGGGCAGTCAAGTAACACAGCTACAATGTATTTTGTTGTTGGGTTTTTTTTTTTCACTTTACAGCTATTGTGTCATTTTGCAATAAGCTGATTAGCAAGACTGGTTCCTGCCAGAGTTTGCTGGGTGGGATGCTGCAATCATACACTGAAAAACACATGCCAAAGGAACTGAAATGCAGGCATATTTTCAAACAAGCCCCACATTACCTCATTTGCTTTCTTGAGTGTCAAAAATGAGGGGGGAAAGCATTGGTTTTGGCTTTTGCCATGTTGTGTTATGATAATCAGGAAAAATATACGTGAGATATTTGATTACACCAATAAAGGTACAATACAGTCTCTTCTTACAGGCCAGCTAGTTGTTTCAGATTTATGGGAAACGTAGTAGGGCTTCCAGAGTGTGTGAGATGTTCAAGGAGTGGTTTTACCACACACACACACACACACACACACACACACACACACACACACACACACACAC
>JAHTLZ010000015.1:27440246-27482959 GCA_023846285.1 Phrynocephalus versicolor | reverse complement strand
CACACACACACACACACACACACACACACACACACACACACACACACTCTTTCAGATTCTGGCTGAGCAAGGATCTGAACTGGCCAAATAAGAGACTCTGATCCACTACAGTACATTGGCTCAGTAGAAGTCAAGTAGCTTTGTACAATCTAGTCTAGTGTTGTGTAATTCAGCTGGAATAGCTCTGGAAGGACTGGTGTAGCCAGAAGAGTCCCTTGTAGCATTGCTACAAAGCTGTTTTGGATGCCTTTTTTGGGAGGAAGACAGGATAGACATAAGTGGTGATAGGACTTTCTTGAAGTCACTCATTCATAGGATTCATGAGTCAGAAGCAATTTCACAGGACATAACAAGAAGAAGTAAACAAATAATGGAATGGCCATCACTCCCAGGATCAGAAGCAATATGCCAGTTGCCATGAAAGATACAACTGATGGATGGTTCCACTCATGTTCTGCAGCTGGACCTTTGGATCCGATCCAGCTCACTCCATTTTTCTTGCGCTCTGCTATCTGCCTTAAATATTAGATAGTTTTGTGTTGTGCTTTCAGGGCTATAATGTTTCTATGGGAGGTTGCTCAATCCATTGCATTTTCAGAGAAGAAGACAACACTGAAATAAACAGAGGGCACACAGTATTGTGGTGGTGAATGTCTGAAATGATGCCCTCGATCAGTGGTTCTCAACCTGTGGGTCCCCAGATGTTCCTGGACTGCAACTCCCAGAAATCCTGGACAGCTCAGCTAGTGACGAAGACTTCTGGGAGTTGCAGTCGAGGAACATCTGGGGACACATAGGTTGAGAACCACTGCCCTAGATTGCAAATCCTTGCCCATCTCATCCTTGCACAAAAAAACGGAGGTGGAATGGAATGCCTACTATACTTTTCATAAATATTTTTCAGCTTATCCATTATAAGGATGTGGAGAAAGCTTTTGGAAGCTTAATGTGGGCAACCTGCCTTCTCGATCCTTGCCCACAGCATCTCCTTCAGAAAGAAAAGTTTGAAGATGTCAAATTTCACAAATGGTGGTGGCTGTGACCATTTCTCACTGCATATAGAAAGTTAGAATATGACTGAGACCAAGAGTCATTGCCCATCCCCCCACTCCCTGTTTTTAATATTCTGAATAATAATACTCATAATGATAGTACCTGTGCTACCTGGGTAGCACAGATAGCATTTAATCTTTAAAGGAGTCTCTTTGTGGTAGAAAAGGTAATCTGAGGCAGATGCTGGAACTGCAACAGAAATTTGTTTTCCAAACACTCCCTAAGAGTTAGCATAGCAGTCATTCTAATTAAAGGAACAGTACTTACTTCACAACAGGTACAAAGATTAAGTCCCATCTATTCCAGACTTCATTGACACCATCATGAGTTTTTAACCCAATGGCTGCTCGCTACAAATCAGTCCTTCCTAGAAAGGGACATTTGCTCCTAACTAAAGCTCTAGTCTCTAAGGGTGCAAGTAAACTGTAGAAATAATTTGGGGGCTGGTTTGGATTTTTTTAAGTTTATTTTTTGTTCCATGGTCTTTGTGTTGGAGTGGTCACCCCAAAGGTAGAAGATGTAGTTTATCAACCAAGGGGACCACATGGAATTTCAAATCACCCCATTTGGCAGTTCAATCTGGAAGTTGAGTCATGGCAACTGGACTTCTTTTCTTTAGAGATGAAATGTTTCACTGCTCATCTAAACAGCTTCGTCAGTCTGAGGAAATCTAGTTGCGAGTCCTCAATTTTATAGTTCACTTTGACCTCATGTCACCCTGGTCTGAAATAGGCTCATAAGATGAACAATGGCCTGAACAGATTCATTAGGTGGATAATATCTCAATAGGCCATTAGGTGAACAATGGCCTAAGGTGCTGAAACCCATAAAATATGGCTCATTAGCTATGGCCTTGGTGGTGAGGGTGTGAAGTATTTTTGATTTGTCTGGGGATTGTTGAAATCACTGCCTGATAAGTAGCAGATAGACTGTACCTGAGCACCCCCCCTACACACACACACCTCTGTTGAGAGAGGGGTTTTCAATACTCACATGAATGGCTTCCCTGACCCCTCTCTCAAACCACTTCTCTTCTCTGTCTAATATGTGTATCTCCTCATCTTTGAATGAGTGCCCTTTGTCCTTCAAGTGGAGGTGTACTGCTGATTCTGGTCCTCAGCTGCTGCCCCTCCTGTGTTGGGCCATCCTCCTGTTTAATGGCTGTTTAGTTTCTCCAATGTAGAAGTCTGCACACTCCTCATTGCATTGGACTGCATATACTATATTGCTCCTTTTATGTTTTGGTGTTGGGTCCTTTGGGTGGACGAGTCTCTGCTTTAGTGTGTTTGTGGGTTTGAAGTAAACAGGGATGTGGTGGGGCTTATGAGCCTATTTCAGACTAAAAGTGTTCTGCTTATATACCACCCTATACCACTTCAAGTAGTCTCTGGACGGTTTACAGTTTTTAATTACAGTATGCAGGCTACACATTGCCCCCCTCTCAGCAAGCTGGGTACTCATTTTACCAGCCTCAGAAGGATGGAAGGCTGAGTCAGTCTTGAACCTGCTACCTGGGATTGAACCCCAGGTCATGAGCACAGTTTCACCTGCAGTACAGGCATTTAACCACCATGACACAAGGCTCCTTTAAACCAGGGTGACATGCGGTCAAAGTGAACTATAAAATGGAGGACTTGCACCTGGCTTTCTTCAGACTGATGGAGCTGTTTGGATGAGCAGCAAAACATTTCAGTCTCTCAAGAAAAGAAATCCAGTTGCCATGACTCAACTTCCAGATAAACTCACCTGGATGACTGAGAATCTTCACAGACATATTGGCAGTTCAGTGTTCTGGGACGGTGGGTTGGGGTGTGGTGGGATAAATATCAGGCAGTTGAGGGATGCTTTGCTTCTGCACCCACCACGTCAAGTGAATTCAAGGATCCCAGGAAGAGGAAGGGGAAAGGGAGAGAGGGAGGTGAAGGTAGAAAAGCACTCTGGTTACATGGAAACTCATTGTTGGTCTTGTGGTAGTGATGTGGTGATTGTTATAACTACTTGGCTTGACTGATTATGTGGCAATGTCTTCTCTTTTCTTGCCTGGCTCAGATCACCAGATCAGTTTCTTCCCAAACCCTCCTCCTTTCCAAGGACAGCAGGGGGATAGAGAGTGAAATATTGAAGGGGAATGGGGAACTGCATAATAAGAATGTTAAAAGCAAGTGCTTTCATTCCTTCAAGCAGTTGTCAGCTACGTCTGAAGATGAGATCCTCCACTACCACTGTATTTAGAATGGAAGCATGCACCCACACTGCATACACTGGATGCTTTTTCAACACTATTGTTCACCAAAGATCAGTCCTGGTGGAGTCCCACAGGGAATTTTTAGAATCCCATCTTGGCACCCGTAGGCTCATGGTATAAAACTAACTACAGTGCTACCTTGTATAAAGGAATTAATTCGTTCCAAATGAAATTATGTTTGTTGTGACGTGGGGTTTAGTGATTTCAGCAAGTGATTTCAGCTCTTTGACATAGCAGGCTGGAGACAGCTTCTAGTGTAACAGCTCTTTATTCAGGGAGAGAACAAGACTGGGGACTGGGGAGAGGGAGCTACATTTATAGGCACCAGGACTGGCTAGGAAAAGATACATTTTGGAGGGAACAATTACAAGCAATCACAAGGCTGCCTTTTGGCGGGAACCAATAGGATTGAGGATCCAAATGCAGCAACTTGAATCAACCAATAGGCCTGTTCCCTTTGGAACAGGAAGGCAGTTACTTCAACAAGCAATTACAGATCTAAAATTTGTAAGGCGGCAGTTAAAATGCCAACAGTTTTCTGCTCTTAAGTCAAATTGCTCTTAAGTTGGGCTGCTCTTAAGTCGGGGTAATAATGGCAAGGCAAATACTGTAGCTGCTAGGCATATTCTACTACTTGTGCTCATGCAGTTCTGGATTGCCATATGATCTAGTTGGCTGGGTTTTATCTGTGCCAGTGCATCATTTCCTACAATTAACTGGCCCAGTATAAAAAGTCTGTCTCCCTCCTATCCCTTGACGGCCCTCCTCTGCTGAAATCTCAGAGCATGTATTAGCTTTCATCTCTTAACTGCTGTAGAATCAGTTGAATAAGACATTGCAGATCAAAAGACATCCAGAGGATGTTCACCTAGTGATGCATTTTCAATGTGGTGTGCTCATGTGGGAAGTATATAGAGGACGAGAAATCAAAGTCATGTTCGTGCTTGTGCATGATTTGCTTTGTTATTAACGTCACTATAAGCCATCTTGCTCCAAAACATTTTGCTTCAGCAATGGATAGAGAATATTTGTTTGTTTCTTATTTATTGCAAACATTGCATACCCATTTCAGTCTGAATCGATTTTCAAACCCATCAGATTTAAAACGCCATAATAAACAACAATCTCCGCTTTGTTGTTAAAAACCAGCAGCATCTAAACCAACCACAATATAAGGGCAGGAAAATTCATTCCATAGCAGGGCCCCTGGCACCACCACATCTAAGTCTCCTCCAATGAACAGCAAAACCTTCCACCATCGTAATTCCTGCCTGGTTAAGTGCAGAAAATTCCAAGTTCAAACTCTGGGATCTCCAATGGGAGAGGAGAATTGTCCAAAGACCTGGAAAACCACTGATGGTTAGTTCTGACAATATAGGGCTAGAGGAATCTTGGCTGACTTGGTTGAATGTCTTGTGTCCCTGTATGTTCCTATGTGTCTGGATCCATAAGGTGTGACAATAATTTCCCACAATATCTTGCTACAATGCTATCTGGGACATTATCACAGCTGTCCACTGGTCTTAGCCCATGACTGAAGCATACTTCAGTGGTTTAGTGCTGTTGAAGAAGAAATAACTATTCTGGAAACTATTCATTAGCATCATCATCATCATCATTGTTGTCGTCGTCGTTTATTACCTTAGGAAATCTGTTTATAAATAGTTGCCAGAAACAAAAGGTTCTTCTTTTTCTTAGCATTTGTCCCACTTGGTGGTGGAGTCCACTACTCTGATTTTTGCCTTCAACCTGGCACAGTTGTGGGCTAGATCCAGGTCAATCTGGGAAAACTTCATGTTGCTCTTGAGGGTGTTTATCCAACACTGTTTTGGTTGTCCCCTCGATTAACACTGTAAGAGGAGCTGGAATACTTAGCAGTACACAAAAATACAGTATTAATATTATTGGCATCACTGAAACCTGGAAGGCAGATGATAACCAAGGCTACAAACTGTACAGGAAGGACAGGAAGGGGAAAATGTGAGGTGGTGTAGCCTTGTATGTCAAAGAAGTGATAAAATTGTATGAATTGGAATATCTTCTAGGTGATTTGGAGTCACCATTAGAAATTCTGTGGGTAAGAGTATCAGGCCACAAGGATGGACTAACAGCAGGCATATGCTATCGGTCTCTGACCCAAGCCCCAGAGGGAGACTGGTAGTTGGAGAATGTTGTAAAGGAGGCATCCAGGAAGGGAAGCCTGGTTATAATGGGGGACTTCAATTACCCTCACATAGAGTGGGTGAACTGTTGTTCAGCATGTGATAGGTTAAATTCCTAGATATGCTAAATGATTGTCCCCTAGAACAGATGGTTGAAGATGCAACTAGAGATATAAGAATCCTTGACTTGATCTTGAATAATACACAGGACTGGTGCAAAATGTTAATGTGACTTATCCAATAAGGATTGCACAACACTAGAACTAGGGGGCACTCCATGAAACTGTTGGGTGCTAGATATCAAACAAATAAGAGAAAGTACTTTTTCACCCAGAGGATCACTGGTCTGTGGAACTCCCTGCCAGAAGGAGTAGTGACAGCTGTAAGCCTTGACAACTTTAAGAAAGGATTGGACAAGTTCATGGAGAACAAGGGTATCAATGGCTATCATTATGGATGCCGAAGGACAACCTCTGGGTTGGAGAGATAGGCAGGATATCTCTCAATGCCATTTGTGGGGAATCGTAAGCAGTTGAAGACATCTGCTTGGGAATACCCTGAAGCAAATAGTGAGCCGCTGTGTGAGACAGAATGCTGGACTGGATGGGCTGTGGCCTGTTCCAGTGAGGCTGTTGTTATATTGTTTATGCTGAGTCCTCATCTCCCAGGAGGGAAGAGACCAATGAAATCCCTTGGAGGAAAAAACTCATGTAATTGGAAGCCCGTCCTTTGGTTTTCAGATCCGAAGGCATGTAGGAATAATGTCAAGGAGAAGAACTAGTACTTAGAAATGGGCTTGGAAACAGACAGGTAGGCAATATGGATGTTCCAGAGCCATGTATCAGGAAATCAAAAGGCCCCTCTGCGAAATATTGATGATGGTGTGTGAAGAAGAGACTATAAAGAGCCATTTTTTAAGTGTAGGCCTGCAGAAGGTGACTCTTTATATAATAGAACACATGAATTTGTGTGATGAAATCTTTCTCTCTCTCTCCTGGACCACGATGCATGCATCCAGGAGAGAGGCCAGAGAGAACTGCTAGGCTAAGCTTGTAGAACCTACCACCACAACACCATAGAGTATTTCATTCCTGGAAAGGATACTTCCAGGATGAAGTGGTCCTGGATCTTGAACAAGACCAGCAAGGCTGGCGCACAGTGATCAATCCCCCAACTCAGGGCCAGAGGGGCTGCTAGAGGATGCTGCAAGATTGCTGTTTATGTTCCACAAGAAATAAACATATAAACTGAGGCTGACCTGAGCCATAAAACTATACAGCTCTGGCCCAAACTTCTCACCTTTTAATCTTGTCACCATTTCAATTAACTCCCTAATCTTCTTCCCCTCTTCCCCCCTCCCATCCCCCCAACTCTATATACTACAGCCAATGAATATCTGGACTACAGCCAATGAATATCTGGTATGAAATGTATATCCCATCTCATATTATATTTCACACCTCATTCTGCTGCTATATGCTTGAAGAAGTGGACATGTATAGTCCACGAAACTTTACATTAAAATATGAAAGTTAGTCTTTAAGGTGCCACAAGTTTGTGTATTTTATTTTGTTTTGGTTTTCTTTGATTTTTGCCTGAAAGAAATAATAAGCACATCATTAGAGGCCTCTATGGGTTGGGGGGGGGGGATGCAGACAGACAGACAGGCAGGCAGGGAGAGAGAGAGAGAGAGAGAGAGAGAACCAGCCTTCATTGGACACTTTTTCCAGCTATGCCTTGCTGTGATTCACAGCTCCAGCTGTTGGCTCATCAGGCTTCTGGAAGGAAAGTTTCAGTCTGGTACTTCTTCTCTCTGCATAGGATGCGAGGAGCTCCTTCAATGGCTCCTGAATGCAGAGAGGCAGCAGAATGACTTGCCTGAGAAGATGCACATCCTTCAAATCAGGAGGAGCATCCCATTTCCTGAGATGCCAGGAATCCAAATCAGAGCCCTATGGGACTGACCTTGGTGATGCCACTCACTGGGTGGAACTACCCAAATGCATATACCACAATGGGCCTACCACCCACCACCCACCACCCATTCTCTGCTGACTGGTGCACCAACTCTGTGCAAGCACAAGACACATTTGAACACCATGGTGCTGAGCAGCTGAGCCCTGGGGCCACTTGGCAAGCTCATTCCAGCCCAAAAGCCAAGTGTTCTTTTCTTTCAGTGTTACCTGCAAACTGAATTCCTATTCTGGAGACCTGGGGTGGAGCTGGGGCACCATGTGGCCAGTGGCCTGAGCCGTGATGTAGTGGTAAATTTGGAAATCCAGCTATTCCACATAACAGCCAGCCAGCTCCAGAAGGAAAGTCCAGAAGTGCTGGGTTTCAGGATTACTGCATTTTAGCTGCTGAGGAGCAGGTCTTTGGTAAAGGTAGTAGCTCTTAATAGTTCATTCAATACCAAATCATCCTCAGATACTTTTCATTACAGCGGAGGTAATTTGCAACAATATATTCTCCCTGGTGAAAGTCATTTATTCCTCAGCTATGAGGAAGGCCACTGTTAAGCTCAGAGGCAACAAGAAAGGCTGAGACATTTATTTATTTATTTATTTATTTATTTATTTATTTATTTATTTATTTATTTATTTCTATACCACCCATCTTCTCGAAGGAACTCTGGGCGGTGAGCAGCAATAATATATAACAATAATAGATATCAAACACATCAAACCAATAAAATACAACGAAATATAAAAGTAGTAATACTCGCATGATAATACTACATGGCAGATGATGCCATAGTCCTTCCTTGCTACACAAGAGGTACTAGAAGTCCCATTCCACCCTGATATGAGGTGCCTTATATCCTTCCCAGCACAGCCTCACACAGGGACAGAGGTGCTGAGCGCCTCTCATGATGGTCACTCTCACTCACTGCCCTAGATAAAGCTACTCAGTCAGGCTGTTGTAGGGTTTTATTCAGAACCCAACACAGCATCTAAAATGGAATCTATCTCTGTTACTGTAAAGGTTATGTATCTTTTATGTATTCCAGCAACAAAATAATCAGTGTGCTTTGCCCAGAGAGAAGATATGTCTGAGTAAAACCTTGGTGTTTTAAGGTCAAAGAAGGAAGTATCAAACGTCTATATGTCTTTCGTCCTCTAAATAGCTCTACAGACAATTCCAGGTGCAACCTAAAGCCACTACATCACCTGCCAGGGCCTTATTTCAATGTCTGCAGACACTACCACCATCCCATTTCATCACAAGGGTGCAGCTATGAAGATACAACCTGTCATGGTTTGTCTACTTTATTCCCACCCCTGCTTCCCTTTTTTGTCCCACCTTGACTGGCGGGACAAAAAAGCTTGTATAACATAATTTTTTTTTTTTTGAGATAGGGGAAATTTGCTTAGCATAATCGCCTATGGGGAAAATCCGTACAAGATAAAAATGGGATCACTCCGTTTTCAATGCATTCCTAAGGGAATTGTATAAAGGAAAATTTGCTTAACATAATTTCATTTGGAATGAATTAATTCCTTTATACAAGGTACCACTGTATCTGCACCTTTTGTAACCTTTTTTTGTGTGTGTGTATATATATATATATTCTTTGCAGGTCTCTTGCCCTCTTCTATCTATCCCTGGGGAAAAGTAAGGGGGGGTGATTACTTTGGTAAAGTGCCCACAAGCCACACAGACTGCCATTTGATGATCGATTAACCACACTGCCAGGATCAAACTAATATTATGTAATTTCTGTCATTCAGTGACAGCAGCTGAGCTCTCGCCAAGAAACCTCACTTCTGCTCGTGTCGAAATGATACATAAGAACAGCATAGCTGGCTTTGACGTCATTCCAATAGGTTGATGTTCATCTGTTTGTCCAAAGTGGGAATTACAGGCTGGTGCTTTGAAAAACAATTTTATTACACAAGACCAAAAGGGTAGATCTGACCGGGAATAACACTTTTGCTGCCTTAAGAAGGAAAATGCATCATAAAAGCTACAATGACTTGTGCTTGCATACTATCTCTAGCTACCCAAGGAACAAAATGTCATTTTAAAAAACACTCATCATGGCATTCTATACAACTGGAAGAAAAGAGGGCAGTCATTCAGAGTGGAAACATTTCTTGGAATTCAATCCCATGGAAGTCAATGAAGTTTATTATGGACTAGGCAAGCATTGGGTTGAATTGTTGATCTTGGCAACCTAATGCTTGAAGATAGAACCTTCAGCGTTTGACATTCACTTCAGAACATCCACATTGTACAATCTGCAAGCTCTTATAAGTGTAACGTAATTCAAGGGAAAGGGGTTACATTTACATAAAGGTGGGACATACAAAGAGATATAAACAGTTGTGCTCAGTACCTTGTGTTGTGTATTGATCTGTATTTCTATTATCTGTACTTGCTTATGTGAAGTAACTGCCTTCCTGTCCCAAAGGGAACAGGCCTATTGGTTTATTCAAGTTGCTGCATTTGGATCCTCAATCCTATTGGTTTCTGTTCCTGTTCCAAAGGGAACAGGCCTATTGGTTTATTCAAGTTGCTGCATTTGGATCCTCAATCCTATTGGTTTCTGCCAAAAGGCAGCTTTGTGATTGGTTGTACTTGTTCCCTCCAAAATGTATCTTTTCCTAGCCAGTCCTTGCTCCTATAAATGTAGCTCCCTCTCCCCAGTCCCTAGTCTTCTTCTCTCCCTGAATAAAGAGCTGTTACATTAGAAGCTGTCTCCAGCCTGCTAAGTCAAAGAGCTGAAATCACTTGCTGAATCACTAAACTCCACGTCACAACACCTTGGGTGAGAGAAAAATACTATTCAGGTGTTAGGAAAATGGAAAACCTAAACACTTGAGGAAAATGGCTGCAGGCCAATAACCTAAAACCATGGTGTCGGAATCTAAACCTCATTGCGTCAATGTGCCGGGGGGGGGGGGGCCCTCTGGATGAGCAAAGATGCAGGCATCATCTTTTACCTCAGCCGTATTGTACTCTCCTGGACATTCTGAGCTTTGTTGTGGTTTTCACAATAGCAATAGAGCAGGGCTGTCCAACAGGTAGACCGCGGGCTACTAGTAGCCCGCGAAGGGTTCAAAAGTAGCCTGCCAAGCATCAATAAAAAATGTGAGGGGATAAGTTCTCCTCCCCGCAATGAAAACGAAAATGAAAATTTTCCAAAACACAAAACGGAAACGGAAACGAAACGAAAAACTTTGCTGTGTTTTTCGTTTTCGTTGCGGCAAGTACATTGAACTGAAAAGAATGCTAATGAAACAGAAATTTTTCGTTTCCGTTTCCGTTTTTCGTTTTCGTTACGCAACAAAAACGATACGAAAAATGTTCAAAAAATTCGCCGAAAAACGAAAACGAACCGAAACGGACCCCTCAACGAAAAACGAAAAACGAAAAACCATTTTTTTTTTGTCTAATGTGGATAGAGGGACGCTCTTCTCCCTCTCACAAAATACCAGAACTAGTGGTCATACACTCAATCTGAGGGCTGGGAGAGTGAGAACAGACAAAAGAAAATATTTTTTTCACCCAGCGTGTTGTTAGTCTGTGGAACTCCCTGCCATAAAATGTGGTGATGACATCTAGTCTGGATGCCTTCAAAAGGGGATTGGACAGATTCCTGGAGGAAAAGTCCATCACCGGTTACAAACCATGATGAAGATGTGTAATCTCCAGGCTTGAACACGGGGTGCTTCAAGGACCAGATGCAGGGGAGTGGTATCAGGAGACAGATATCTAGTTGTCTCCTGTGCTCCCAGAGGCATTTGGTGGGGCCACTGTGAGATACAGGAAGCTGGACTAGATGGGCCTTTGGCCTGATCCAGCATGGCTCTTCTTATGTTCTTATGTTTTTATGTTCATGGTGTGATGGATCGATAAATTAAGCCACTAGTGCTGTTCTTCTTTCCAATGAATTTGATGAAACAGCTCAGCATTTACTTGCCCAAGGGCAAAATCCGGATTCTAGAAGAGTCATCGGACCCAATCCCTGTGAATTGGGATTCAGGTTTCAGTTCTTTGAGGCAGAAAACCTAAATTAAGAAAAGCTAGGCTGGAATCACCCTTCTTGTACAGTGGGAAATGTTTGCAGCACCTCAGCCCGGAGATATATCGATCAGGGTCCTTTGCTTCCTTCACTGGTACAGCTGCAAAACCACCACAGGTGCAGCGGGCCTTCTATTTACACAGGCATATTAGGTGTCAATTCAGACGCTTTGCACTTTCTATCAGTTATACGTCAAGTGAGACCAGAAAACACTTGGGAGTGGGGGAATGAATTAGCGCAAGTTTAAAAAGCAGTATCTTCTTAATTGAATGCATCTGGGAAAGAACGTTCTCTGGCCCGATGCCTGGAGCTTCTCACAAGCTGTCAGAAAGCCAAGCTGATTGTTTTGCAGGCAACATTGTGTACTGAGGAAAGTTTCAGATGTGTTGTTGTCTAAAATAGAGGCACATTATTACGTTGTAGGCAGGAGGTGTTTTTCAGACTCCAACTGAGCTCAAAACGTCGTGCCAAGTAGAATATACCATAGTACTCAGAAAGGTTACCTTCAGTCCTGCAAAGGTTACTTTCTGAGACCATGCTTTCCTTTCACTGGCATGGCTAAGTTGTGTTGGCCAGAGGACAGTGCGAGATATAGCCTCAAAAAATAACTTTTCCAGACACCATGTGTGCCCTCGCTTTTCCTCCTTTCTCTGCAGGTGTTTTGTTTCATAACAACATGTCTGTAGGTGGCAGTAAGGGACATTTGATGCGGCTTCTTTATTAAACACCAGAAGAAGAGCTGATTGTGTCCTAGGATTTCCTGTGGTGATTCCAACTGCTCAATTGTGAACAGTGGAAATGGGAAATTATACTGTTTTTTTAACTGCAACTCCCAGAATACCTCTGCTGTTGTATTGCTCACTTTGAAGACAATGGACTTGACATATATTGGGAAATTTTTATAGTACATAGTAAGAGCAAGAAGAAGAAGAAGAAGAAGAAGTGACTAAATGCCATAGAAATGCAGGCCTTCAAGTTCCAAAAATCAACAAGGTGCCAGGATAGTGTGCAGAAAAAGAAAGTCCTACAAAGACTCTTTCATCCAGACTCTGTAAGCAATTAAATCAAAGCACTTCATTATCATCCAAAGTTGTATTTTATATAAGGATCCAGAAAAACCAAGAGCATTTCAGTGTGTAACCACACCCTGTGATACAACCTGGAACCCCATTAATTAGCCACAGTGAGTTATGCAAAACATAACTTATAGGAACAGCAACAAACATCCATCCAAAGATAGGAGCAAATACGTACAGATGATTACTCCAAGGAGTTGCCTTTCCATTCTCCTTCCTATATGCATGTTTTAAAATTCTGTTACCTAAACCCTAATGATAAAGGCCTGCATTTCTACTCCAAGATAGAAACTCCCTTCCTTTCCCTTCTTTCTATCTCCAAAGGGAAAACATACAATCACAGCCCCTCCTTAAGGATATCTCCATGCAGTGGAAGCAGCCAAATCATCCATAGAAGTTACCCCAGCCTGGTTTGCTGGCTAGGTAACTCTGGGAGTTGTCATCCAAAAATTGGTCAGAATCATCCAGGTGGGTTTCTGTGCTAACAATGATGTTAAATGCAATACTGTATACTTAATCGAAATACAATGAAACACCTTGTGGGTGATGTCCATTTTGGCAGTCTCTGAATCCCCATTCCCACCCACCCCCAAAATCCCCAAATGGTTCTTGTTTCCAAAGCACCTGGAATAAACCCTTTATGCCAGTCCAGTTCTAGCTATTGTCTTCACTGCCAGGAACAGAGGTTTCTGTAAATCTGACCACTCTTAATTCCAAGTTCAAAAGAAAGCCACCTTAAAAGGTTTTGCATTGTAGCTGGAATATTATTTACAGCATTCTCATTCAAAATGTTTCCCCCTTTCTTTCTCCTTAAAAAGGGAGCTTACATAAATGAAAGGCAACATTTAAAGCTGAGAACAATGAGTACAAAGGGGCAGCTGATAAAATAAGTATGCAAATATTTATATGATAATTACATGCTGTAATAGCTTGAAAAACCTCATCCTCAAACCCCTTCAAGTGCTGTGAATGTTACAACTGTTCTCAAAGAGAATAAGGGAGACTATTGGAGTAGGCGGCATGTGATCTTGGGTCTTGCTAATCAAAGGAGCCCTGGACCCACTACATTCCTCATTCACCATCTCACATGGAGATAAAACAGATCCAGGATAAACAGAGCTGTTTCCAAAAATCACTCCTCCCCAACCAAGACATCTATAGAATCATGATGTATTTATGGAACCTCATAGAGACTGGGTGGTAAGCAAGACACCCCAGTCTTGAGGGCTGAATAAGTCAATAACACTGCTCTTGTGATTGGTGTAGGAGATCTGCATCCATAAAAGTTGGACAGAGGGATGGACAGGATTCAAGTGATAGTGGCAGCCTTCTTGGGTAGCAGCTCATCTTATCTCCCCCAAGGGCACTGAACTGCTGTGCAAATGGTGAATGGGAAAACTCAGGCAGAGCAACTTTAAATGCAATATTGACACAAGAAGGCTTTCCGTTTCAAAACAGCCTCCAGGATCCATTGACATCCTGGTTCATGGAACTATGTTCTCCTAAGCAGGTGCGGCCTTCAGGAGATCAAATGATTGGCCGCAGAGTTGCATCATTCCTGCTCAGCAATAGCTGTAATCAAATCAGAAGCTATAGGGTTGCACAGAAGGCTGCAGCCGAAACTCTTGGCCATGACACTTGCCAAAGGACTTGATAAACTTGATCCAAGCTGCTCCTGTGCAAAACTGCAACTAGCCTTTTTTGAATCCAGGAGAAGTGCGCCATCTTCCAGTCACACCACTATGAAGGTTGGGTGCAAGGTCTCCATGAAGAAGGAAAATAGTGTGGAGTCCCTCTAAAAGGGAGAAACTTTATGCTTTGCAACAAAGAGGGGGTAGGGAATAAGGCAAGTAGATTTCACTGTTTATTTACTTGCCAATGGTACCTTGCATCACCACATGTATGTTTGAATGGTGTTTAATTTGTCCAGTTCTTTAAAATTAGCCTTTTATATTTTAATTTTCCCTTTTATACTTTACATTTAGAGATGGGCACGGAACGAACATTTTTTCGTTTCCGTTATTCGTTAGTCGTTCCGTTACGTAAAAAAACAAACGAAAATTGTGATGAAAATGCAACGAAACGAACAGAACCACGAAAATTGTGGTCGTTACATTTTGTTTCCGTTAATGGCGACGCACAATGAAATGAGCTGTTTTAAATGTTAAAAACCACCCTGGATATCCATAAAAATGCAGCGATAATTATTTATATTGTCTGATAATACCCACTAGGGGGGTTGAGGTCCTTAAAAGGTGCATTTATGTCTTTTCTCAGATCGCTGTATTTTTTCCCTTTAAGGGGAGTTAGGGGACATCGACCCAAAATGGCTCCCAGATGCCTAATATTGATTGATTTCTTGGGTATTAAAACACTCTGGACATCTGTAAAAATGCAGCGATAATGCGATAATTATTTGAAATTATTACCTACCAGGGGATTGGGGTCCTTAAAACGTTTGTTTTTGTCTTCTCCCATCGGGATGTATTTTTCTTTTCCCTTTAAAATGGATGTTGCCACCAGCCACAAAATGGAGGCAAGCCATGTGATGGGATCATGTTCAACCAATAGCATGCCCAGGTTGCAGACTGGGCAGGTCTGGCAGCCACAGAGGGCACAAAAAGCTCTGGCAGCCCCCGTCCTCCTTGCAGTCTCCGGTGGGAGTTAGGGTGGGATTGCTGTCTCTGCGACTCTAGCTTCAGTCCTGCAGCCATCCTGTGTGCGTGCGTGCGTACCTCTCGGTGAGTACCCTCCCTTACCCCGCAGTGCAGTCACTCTGTGGCTGCCTTGCACCCTGGGCAACACCCGCTGCTGCCTTTACAGCCTCCCTGCGTACCTAGTCTATACTGTGTCTCTGCCAGCATCCATTTTTTTAGTGTTTTCCCTCTGGTCTGGGGCTTTGGGGGACGCCCGCGCACGGAAATGCTTTAAAAATCGCACAAAAAGTGGGTAGAAACGACAAACGAAAAAATGAAAAACGGAAACGAAAAATTTCCAAAAATTCGTGACAAACAGAAACAAACCGAAACAGACCTCTCAACGACAAACAAAAAACCAAAACGTCATTTTTTTATTTATGCCCATCTCTATTTACATTATTCTGAGCTGGCGTGATGCCCATTTGGAGAGAAAAAAAGAACTGAATCAAACAAAAAAAAACCCATTGCAACTACAGTACTTACTTCCATATTTTCAAATAATTAGACTTGAAAGGGAAAGTAGCTCTCGGAAAAAACATAGCACATTACTTCACATTTACAATATCACACAAATCTGCCCCACACTTAGTCTGGAACCAATGGGGATGGGTCTCCCAAGAATATTGTTTCCTCAATATTTCTAGCTAGGGGCAGGGACATGAAGGAGTGTGCCTGGAACGGGAATGGATAGATTTCATTTTTCCCACATGCTTAGTGAGAACTGGGTCCCTCTGAGCTTAATTAGTGAAAAAAAAGAGAGAGGCATCGATGCTGGCTTCCTATTAAGTGGTAGGTCTTTTCCTTGGGAAACCAAACACTAATATTTCCTGCTCACGGCACTTCCCCTGTGCACATGTCCTGCTCATACATTGTAGTGTCACATTCTAAAACTTATCTCACTAATGATCATGATCTTACAGGAAACAAGGGGAGAACTGATATAAAACTGGCAATCTGTTGTTTGGGGTGTTTTACAATAAACACTAAAATACAATAAAATAAAAATTTCACATGGTGACAGTAGGATTGTCCCCTTGGGATTAGCAGAAAGATGACTTATTAAGTAAGAAGGGATAAGTCATTATAAATCACAGACACACACAACTTTTTATATGCCAATAAAATTTGCTGAAGCCTCTTGGAAAGAATTGCTTAATTAACTGCAGGTGCTCTTGCTGAGTGGGGCATGCTTAAGAATAAACACGGAGGAACCCTGGCGACGGGGAAGAGCAGTGTTGGATGTCCAAACTTTTAGTGCTGAATGGAATCATTGTTTTAATTTACTACCAGTTAGTTGTGGGGGGGAAAACAAGGCCTCAGCCCTGCCCGTGAAGAGGAGCTGTGGAAATAACCCAGTAATTATTTGGCAAAGTAAGACAATCCATGTAAACAAGTCCAGGAGCACCCCCAAGCTGCATGACTCTTTTTTCAATTGGGGGGGGGATCCCATCCAGTACAGGTTGCATCTCTACTCCTTGTTCTCCCTTTTGACTTACCAGAAGCCCCTCTATCTTGTCTGGGTTTAGTCTCAGTTTATTCATCCTCATCCAGTTCATTACTGCAGCTAAACACTTGTGTCAAATCGCAATAGCAGCTCCCTTAAAATCCAAAGGTGATGAGAGGGAGAGTTGGATGTCAGCGTCATACTGGTAGCACTTAACCCCAAATCTAGGTCCCTTCTAAACATTGGCACTCTGGGTCCCAGCCCTGGTTGCCCCACCCTAGTTATGGGTCTGTCTACATGATGAGCTACAGAAACATTTCCTCACAGGGTAGAGCCCTCCCTTCCAGAGCAGATTTTCTCCCCCGCTGGGTAGTAACCACACTTTCAGGAAAACCTGAAGGGAACATTGCATTGCTGCAAATCCTGCAAGCCCTGGTGCATCTTAAATGGCACCGGTGGACAGTATTTAAACTGCACTAAGGCTCTCCTCACTGCCTTCACAGCTACTGACAGCACCAGGGTCCTCCTCTGCTTGACATGTGGTGAAAACAGAACCAGTAGGGGTGCCCCCTCAGAGAAGGGCAGTGTTGCTGCCCACTTGCCAGTGCTGGGAGGCTTTCAGGCTCTGTTTTAGCTTCATGGCAGCCATGCAGGTGAGCTGCTACCCCAACTCCAGCACTGCCAGCACCAGGGAGAAGTTCCCAGCACAGGCTAGCCAGCAGGCCATTAAGAAACTGCATTAAAACAAGACATGTAAAAGAGGCCTTCATGCCTGCTGCTTCCTAATAACCCACAGTAGAAAGCTTGCTGTGGGTTATCTCAAATTTGGTAGTTCCTGCCCTGTTCTTTCTGAATGTGGATTGGGTACGTGCAAAAAGCAGCTTATAAACTTGCCAGGAAACATAGGCCCTTCCCTGAGGGGGGAAAGTGCTAATTTGGACACCACCTCAGAAGTCACTCAGGGTTACACTTGTCACATTCAACCAAGACGGAGCCTTGGACTTGTTTAACGTGCTTGGAAGTTTACTGAAAGCACACAGTCTTATATATCAATGTGCAACAGTTTAAATGGCCACAACCAGCCTATATTTTCTTCCTGTCAGCCTGAAGAACCTGGTTTCTGCACAGCTATAAATAATAATATTCTAGCATTCCGTCACTGCCCTGCCCGAGTAGGCTCCCTGATTGAGGAAGCGAATTGATAGCTTGACTTGATTTCAACCGCACAGGAGCAGAACCAACCCAGGTAACCTCTGGAGTAGACAACCAAACACAACAGTGTTTCTTTAGACATACTTTTGGCCCAGTTCTGTTCTCAGCTCTCCTTAACTCCCAAGCAACATGGCTAAGCAAAAATAAATATTGGAGGACTTGTTTGTTTTTTTTGGTGACCCTGTATAGATATTAATAAGTGGCCAACACCTCACACAATCCACAACCCTTTGGCTCCTGGCCATTCATGTTGCTAAAAATGTAACTTTATTGTTTAAAAAAACCATATGCCATGTCTGTTGCCAACAGAATCAAAGGCAGGTCACAGCAAAATAACATGGCTGAACATTAAATATACAACCTCAAGGTCCATGCTATATAGGACATTTACCACATGATCAGCACTAAACGTTTTGTGCTGTCGAGCACAAAAATCAACCAAATGGCTCATGGTTGACTCAGCCTTCCATCCTTCCAAGGTCGGTAAAATGAGTACCCATTTCACTGGGCGGGGGCAATGTGTGTTGTTGTTCAGTCATTCAGTCGTGTCCAACTCTTCGTGACCCCATGGGCCAGAGCTCGCCAGGCTTTCCTATCCTCCACTGCCTCCTGGAGTTTTGTCAAATCCATATTGGTTGCATCGATGACACCATCCAACCATCTCATTCTCTGCCGTCCCCTTTTCCTTTTGCCTTCAATCTTTCCCAACATCAGGGACTTTTCCAAGGAGTCCTCTCTCCTCAAGAGGTGGCCAAAGTACTGGAGCCTCAGCTTCAAAATCTGTCCTTCCAGTGAACATTCGGGCTTGATTTCTTTCTGGATGGATTGGCTTGATCTCCTTGCAGTCCAGGGGACTCTCAAGACCCTCCTCCAGCACCACAGCTCAAAAGCATCAATTCTGCAGCAATCAGCCTTCTTTATAGTCCAGCTTTCACTTCCATACATCACTACTGGAAAAACCACAGCTTTGACTATCTTGACCTTAGTTGGCAAAGTGATGTCTCTGCTCTTTAGGATGCTATCTAGGTTTGCCATTGCTTTCCTTCCAAGAAGCAGGCGTCTTTTAATTTCGTTGCTGCAGTCGCCATCTGCAGTGATCAAGGAGCTCAGGAAAATAAACTCTGTCATTGCCTCCATTTCTTCCCCTTCTATTTGCCAGGAGGTGATGGGCAATGTGTAGCCTGCATAATTAAATTGTAAATTGCCTAGAGAGTGCTTCAAATGCTGTGGGGTGGTATATAAACAGAACACTTTGCTTTGCTTTCTAGACATACTGTATTCAAAAAAAAATACACCCATGGCTTTAAACACTGTTATGTCAACTTGTAGCAACTTCTGAATGTGTGAATTCCAAAATGCCTTATCATTAACAGCCCTGCTCAGCTCATGCAAACTTTCCCTGGGTCCCTTATGGTGTCAATCTATCTCATATCTGGCTTTCTTTTCCAGATGCCTTCAACTTTTCCTAGCATTGCTATCTTCGCAAATGAGTCTTAAATTCTCATGCTGTGCTCAAAGTACAACAGCCTCCATCATTTCTTGCTTCAAGAGAAACTTTAGGCTTGGTCTGATCTACAACAACGTCGTGGCGCAGTGGTTAAACTGCTGTACTGCAGCTATAACTGTGCACATGACCTGGGGTTCAATCCCAGGTAGCCAGCTCAAGGTTCACTCAGCCTTCCATCCCTCTGAGGTCACTAAAATTAGTACCCAACTCACGCGGGGGGCGGGGGGAGGCAATGTGTAGCCTGCATAAATAAACTGTAAATGGCCCAGAAAAGTGCTTTAGCTTCTATGGGGTGGTATATAAGCAGAACAGTTTTGTTTGTTTTTACAGCCCAGTTGTTTGCTTTTCTGAAGCTTCAGGGTATCCACAAAACTCTTGTTTGAGACCATACATTAAACAAATCACTCTTTTTCTTTTCAGCTTAATGTTTCTGGCTGTTTTCCAATTTGAACTCTGGGGATCCCTCAGAAGTAGGTATTTTTGATGTGCTTTCCAGGGAAATTGTGTGCATTGCAGCACAGATGACATCCCAACGACAGTGCTTCACTATGGAGGCCCACATTTTTTAAAAAAGCAGGCAGTTCCATGGAGAACTGTACACTTACTGCTACTCTCCGCAGCAGAGTTGTAATAAGTAGCTGAGACACTCGTGGTTTTCCAGGCAAAATCAAGAAAAACAAAACAAAAAGACCCAAAACATGTGGCACCTTAAAGACTAACTTTCATATTTTGGTGTCACGTTTTGTGGACTACACGTCCACTTCTTCGGACATATAGCAGTAGAATGAGGGGTGCAATATAATACGTGATGGGATATACATTTCATATCAAATATTCATTGGCTGTGGTATCTATACAGTATTTGCATGTCAGCCCGGTTGTAAGTTCCTATAGACAGTGGATAGGGGAGGGGGAAGAGGAGGACTCATGGTTTTGCAGCCCTATTGTCTAAGTTTGGGCCACATGACATTAAAATTTCAGAGAGGGCAGCCGTGTTAGTCAATGCCTGCAATGACATTGAAATATGCAGAGAGAAGACAGTGAAGTCAGAAGTGGTAGCTATGTGTGAGTCTATGATGACCATATGGGCTTCATGCTTGTTTCATCTTTGCTCTGCCCGGAGAGGTCCAGATGGAGACACTATAGCTGCTCAAAGCAGCCAGAGCTGTGACTTTCCCTCAGCAAATGCCAATGGAGAGGACTTTAAGAACAAGAACTTAGCCAGGCTAGAATAATCTCATGGTTCTTAGATTAATCTAGTAGAATCTGATGTTTCCTGACTATTGGCTGTTTGGTTAGGCATAATCCTGCAGGTGGTGCCTGTATAATGCTAATGACAATGCGACTGATGAAAGTTTAGACATTGATAAAATAGCAAGTAAAATAAATATTTGCGTTCTTTAAAAAAAATTATGTTGGGTTTTTCCGCTTGGTTTGCTTCAGCCTAACTAACAGATTTTGCAAGAGGTGGAGAACTTTCTGCCTCTTTCCAGATGTTTTGGTCTCATTGAACAGGGCCAGTGATAAGGGACTTGGGAAGTTGTTGTCCAAAGCATCTGGAAGAGCAACTCTTTCTCATCTCAGGGTTCCACAGATGTGCTGGTGGCTAGATTATGCATTGTCATCGCAAGGTGAAATTTAACAAGAAAACTCGATTATTTTCATTCAGTTTTTGTGAAACATGCTCCCCAAACCTCTCCCCCCCCCTTTACAACCTTCCAGCTAAGGCTTCTGAGAAACCCAAAGAGCTTCAAAGGGAAGAGACCACGATCCTAGTTGCCTTTCCCTGTGCAGTTCAATGTGAGACCTTTGCTGCTGTGAAGCACCTTCCAGTGGGAACAATCCTCAAGATAAAACCAAAGCAAAAGTAAAATCTAACCAGTTACATAGGGAACAGAATACATTGTGTTAACAAGGGTTGCTATTTAAAGCTACACTGTGCAAAAAGCCCATGGACATGTGGATTGAACTGGCCTATATATTTTTGGACTAGGAACTAGATTACTTATTTGCGGGATGGTCTGCGTCTGGGAATAAAGATGAAAGCATACACCTTTTCTCCTAACTTGTTATCTACCAATATATGACTGAATGTTAGGGTTGAAGATAAAGAACCCAATGGGAAGGTAGAAAAATTAGAGGTGTTGGAGGAACATAATTGCTTGCTTGGGAAAAAGTGGCTCCTTCACATTATTTCTGTTTCTTCCTCAGTATTTTTTAGGCCAAAGACTGCTGGACACCTGGGAACAATGTGAACTTAAATTAGAGGTAATTGTGACATTTTATTAAGGCCTAATTGTCATGAATTTTGCATTCATTGGATACATTTAATCCAGATTGTTCTGCATTACATTATTCATTTCATCATGGCTCCCTATTGTGTTAGGAATTTGTTGATTTTCTGCTAGTTTCTTTTTGTTTTATTCCCTCATTTCATGGATTTTGTTCCTTGTTTATCTGCTGCGATTTAAACAAATATTCAAATTAATTGTCCCTCACAACCATCTTTGATTACACCTTTTGACTATGTGAATAATTTCACATAGGAGGTTATAAAACACAGCTCACCTTTGTAAATGTAGAACTGGCATTGTAGAACAAATTTAGGCTATAAATCTCTTTACACGTGCAGGCTGTGTGCTCACATATGATACCCAGTGTGGTATAGAGAACAGAGTGATGGACTAGGACTCAGAGGGTTCAAGTTCCTACACAATTTTGGACCCTCACAGTGGGTGTGTAACTGGTAAAACCACTCCTTAAATAGATACCTTGAAAGCCCTGTTGGTGTTGCTATAAACTAGCTTGATAGCACGTAACTGACACATATCCCAAAACAAAACACCAGACTTAAGAATTTTCACTCTCTCTTCTCTTCTCTTCTCTTCTCTTCTCTTCTCTTCTCTTCTCTTCTCTTCTCTCTCTCTGTCTCTCTGTCTCTCTCTGTCTCTCTGTCTCTGTCTCTCTCTCTGTCTCTCTCTTTCTCTCTCTCTCTCTCTGTCTCTCTCTGTCTCTCTCTCTCCCTGAATTTAGAATAAATTACAATATTGGATGACATCTTGTGGTAGATTTGGGCAGTGCATTCTTTTAGAAGTGGAAATGCTAGCCTTAACCACTGTCCACTTAGAGACCCTTCCACTATCAAACCTCCCTATTGCCTCACACTCCCTTAAACAGCAGCAAAACATGAGCATCCACACATGAAATTGGAACCCAACATGGAACGGACCTGGCATCAGTAGGTCAAGGTAACCTCTTGAGATCTTCTCTGACAGGTTTGATTAGTAGGAAAGGGTTACTTTTTGGGAACTCTAGTCCAAACAAAGGAATTCTCCAAATCTTTAGTTTGTCTGTTCGGGTTTTATGAATATCTTTACCCCTCTGGCAATTTTTCTATCAGTCCAACCACATTTTATGTGCTATTGAAGCAAACCCCACTTTTCTTCTTTTTACCAAAAGCTACACAGTTTGTCTCTTTAACCCATTCACACTGTACATGGTGACAAAAGAAATTATAAGGCTGCTACTGCGACTCTGTTGGGGTTTAAAGAGAGATATTTACCCCATTTGACTATGTAACTAATTATGTAAATCCACATATGAAGCAAGAATGGGGCTGTGCCATATTGTTTCATCTCCCCAAGACTGCACACATCCACAACATGGAGCTTGTAGCCCATGCTGACTAGAGTAATCTGGGAGTTGCGGTGCAGAAAGTTTTTTTTTTTCAAGATTTGATCTCCCTATTAAAATATAGACAAGGACATGAAGTAACACAATTTCACTGAAAGCAAAATGTGGCCAATTATATACTGGCCCATAGTGCTTAAAGCTGACTCTGGATGGTTTACAAATTTATTTTACAGGCTACGCATTGCCCTCCTTCCCTAGTGAGATGGGTACTCACTTTTCCAACCTTGGAAAGATGGAAGGCTGAGTCAACCTTGAGCTGGCTGCCAGAGTCTGTGAGGCTCAAACACAGGTCATGAGCAGAGTTTCAACTTCAGTATTGCTGCACCATGAGGCTCCTATGAGGTCATAATCCCTGAAATAGAACTCTAATTGACACCATCTCTGCCACTGGTCATGTGCTGAAAGTATTCTTTCTCTTTGTTGTTTCTCCATCTTACCCAAAAAGCACTGATTTGCTGTAAGTGAACTGGACTGCAGTTCACATTAAATTAGGCTATATTTTTATTACACATCATCATCACTTTCTTTCCTATTTGTCACCAACCAAATCTATGAAACAGTATAACTAGTGGTTTGTAATATATACCACATATAAAAGAAAAAAACATTTGGTCAAAAGCAGTGACAATAACAGATGTGTAAAAAAGACACTGAGTTGATGCTCCAAATATTTACACGTTGTACATCTTTGCTCATCCACAATTCCATGTGTACTGTATTTCATATATAACTAAGCATCAATCTGACCAAGTGCTTCATCCATATTTAGAAAGAGCTCTCCCTCATGTGGCCAGATTGTTTGTCTTTCCTAACCTGTGCCTTGATTCCTCATATATTACATTGCAGCCTGCTTTGTTTTGTGATTGGTCAATAGAAGATAAACACAGACTTAATCTGAGAATCTGATGACCCACGGTTATGTCTCTAAAGACAGTGTATGCTAGATGGGAAAACAAGTTAATCCTACAGAATGTACACATTTATTTCACAGTCTAGTTGAACAAATAGTTTCTCTGTTCACATGCAATGTTTCGACCACTGAATGGGATAAGTCCTTACGTGTGAGAAAACTCCATGAGTGTCCGTGCCCGAATCAATCCTGAACCACGTAACTCTATGCATATTTAGGAAGATGTGTTGACTATAATAATGTATGGTTTGTTTTTAAAAAGTGGAAGCTTGGTTTCTCGGCCATCTCTATCAGACTCAGGGTAGGTCTATTAGGCAGCGTGAGAATGCCATTTCAAGCAGCAGATTTAGTGAATCATGAAAGCACAGCAAAACTCTAAAAAAAATGTTTTGTTTTGTTTTGCTCTTTGTGTATACATTTGAAACTCTCACTTATGATAAAGTGCTGGCAGGCCTTTGGATGAATCAATTTAATTCTTCCTGATGAATGCCATGGTTTTGTGTGCCGCCTAAACAGATGTTTCGTGTGTTTGTCAGTTTTTTTTACAAAACATTTCACAATCAATCTCCTTTCTCCTCTTGTTGGATTCAGCAGTTCCACAGTCTGCTTAGCTCCCATATCTGAGAGAGCAGCAGTTACGGTCATGGATTCTTTGTGACAATTTTATGGAAGTTTCGGGTTATTCTTGGGTGGGCAGAAAGGGCAGAAACTGTCACTTACAGTTTACAGAGTGCATAAAATCATATTCGGAACATTGCTCGCAAGAGAACAAAGATGTTGTCTATTTTAAACACTTGACTCTGTGATGTGAAAGGAGATACGTGGAACATACTCTTCTGCACCCGTCACCTTCTGTTGGAGACTAGAGGCCTTTACTAAAATGAAAGAATGTTTTCGATTAGCCCAGATTCAATGCGTCTCTGATTATTAATCAAACTATATTTTAGTCAGAAGCCACTGGTTGGTATCTCGCTCCAGTAATATAGGGTCAGTCATGACAGGATTCCTGGGCAGAGCAGCAGTCAAGGAATCTCTAGCGTTCTACTTCTACCTTCTGCTTTGATCGTCAGAAGGGAAGCATTGTCCTGCCACGTCCCACAGAAGTCCACCTATTTATTCCTGACAGAGATATCCCAGAAGGCCATTCTCTGTAGCCTTGGGGATGTTGCACAGTCCCAGAACCCGGGAAGTAGGGAAAGGTAAAACACTTCTCAGTATTCTGTAGGTGGGGAAACCTAGGAATGGTTGTCATACATTAGAATTCACTTGATGGCACATAATTACAGTTTTCAGAAAAGATGGGTGTAATTTGAACTTCCTTTTACACCATTCCTTTCTAGTTCCCAAGCTAGGTTCTGCATTTTTGCTTGGGTGCTGAAAATAACAGGCAACACTTTCCCAGGTGTGGAATCAAAGTAAAAAGAAAAGCTTCACCTGTCAAAGTATAAATCCTATAAATAAACACACACATACACACAATTTCCTGCTTTACATTTGTGGCCTCTCTCCCTTTATTGAATGGCTTGTGCGTTTTAGAATTGCGTGTGCTCTGTGGTGTCAAGTCGGAAAGGAGCTTTCAAGATAAATGAAATATTTAAGAAGCAGTTGTACCTGTTCCACTCCCCCAGTGAGGAGCGGGGGAGTGGGGATTCGAACCGAAGTCTCCAGAGACGTAGCCCATCCCTCGATTCACTCCCTCACACTGGGAATCCTAATTGGTATTACTGCGATACTATTTTACATATCCCTGGACTGATCTCGGAGCTCTTCGCTCGTGTCCATTCATTCTCCCTCCCATTCCGTCGCCCTATTCTGTATTCTCCGCGAAGCCCTTCAGAACGGTGACGCGGCTACAGGTCGTTTGTGACGTCAGCATCTCCGGGCGACCAGAGAGAATCGTTGCCACGACAACGTAAACAAAAAAGGAAGACAATGGGAAGAGGCAGAACGTAGCGATGCCGGACCTCGTTCCCGCTGCAGAAGCGCAGCTGTGCCTGAGATCAGTTGCCTTCCGGGGCGCTGGGGGGTTGGGTCGCGAGGACTGGAGGTTGCAGGAAGAGTTCAATGAAGCGTTTAATTGCGGTGTGAGAAAGACGAAATTGGTGCATAAGAGTTCTCACTGAATTGTTTTCCTTCGTCGTATTTTAGCCTTTGGGTTCCCCACCACCACCACCACCCTTATCGAAAGAGAGAATCGAGGGTGAGCCCTGTATTTTGTTTCATGTTATGCATTGCATTCATGGGAGAGAGAAACATCTGTGGTGTTTTCTGAAAGCAGGAGAAATTTGCAAGCTAAATAAATATTTTTCAGGACAGGAATTACAGCGGTTTCTAAAAACCTCACATAGACCTCCAAAAGGTAGAGAGCGAGAAAAACTTGAGCATTTGGAATAGATTTTGAGTCTGGAGTAGATTTCCCGCCCCATTCACAGGTAAATATTGATTCACATACAAAAATATTTACATCTACGGTAATTCATGTGGCTCTTAAATTCCTGTCAGGGGATTTAATAATATTTTCAGTACCTTCTCAGCCCAGTTGCTGTTTTTCCTCCTGACAGGTGATTTATATTTTTGAGTTTAGGAATACAATTTGTTCATTCAAACCCCTGGTATTTATTTTATTCTTATGTTTCCTGCATGCATCCTCTTTGAGTCATGGATGGAGCAGAATTACACTTGTCTGGGGTTCTGTTTATTTGCCAGTTTGGCCTTTAGTATTAATATTTGCCTATTGTAACATTTAGTATTAATATTATTCCTGCTGTCTCTCTTCTCATACATTGTATTGTGAATTTGTGACTCACCCACTGCTATTGAGAATAGGGCTATAATTCATAAATGATTTAAATGTCTTAAATGTTTAAGAGCAGGTCTGATTGAAACATGTAAATTGTCTCCTGCATAAGAACATAAGAAGAGCCATGCTGGATCAGGCCAGGGCCCATCAAGTCCAGTTTTCTGTATCTCACAGTGCCCACGTCAAATGCCTCTGGGAGTTCACAAGACTAGGTACCTGTCTCTTGATACCACTCCCCTGCACCTGGGCTTTGAGATTACGCATCTGCATCATGGCTTGTAACCTGCGATGGACTTTTCCTCCAAGAATCTGTCCAGTTCCCTTTTGAAGGGATCCAGGCCAGATGCCATCTCCACCTCCTGTGACAGGGAGTTCCACAGACTAACAACACGCTGGTTAGAGAAGTATTTTCTTTTGTCTGTTTTCACTCTCCCAACCCTCATTTTGAGTGAATACTTGCTACACAAGTCTCTATAAAGTACAGAGTACAGTTTATCTTAATTTGGGTGGTAGCTACATCAGCCAGTAAAATGTCCTGAGCATGGCAAGATTCTCAGTGGGCCCCAAATTCTGGAACCGTCTTCATATCACAGTGCACATATTTAAAACATGAAAGAAATTTGTTTGAACTTGTCTAAAAGTTTGTGATTCACACAAGTATTTTGGGGTGGGGGGTGGGGGTTACTGATGTCTGCTTTATCAGGCCAAAATCAAAATCACTGTGGCGCCTTAAGCACATATTGCTATACAGTATTCTAATGTGAGCTTTCATAAACCAAGTTCACTTCCTCAGACATAAGTCTGAGACTATATAGCAAATATTTATACATTTATACATGTTTACAAAAATAAAGAAACTGTTTACTTCCTGGGCACAAGTTATTGGTTTCACAATATTCCGTAGCTGGTAATGACTTCTACAACCTGTTTAGATTATCAGTTCCTTTTTAGGAAGGATTTTTATATGTCCTTCTGCCTGGTTGTATTTTTTTTTCTTTTACTGGTTTTATATTTTACACATTGCTCCTCGCTCTGGGATATTATATTGGAAAGTGTTTTATACATTTTTGAAAGTAATGTACAAGTCCTGGATTTCCTAATATTTTTCTTTTAATGATATTCCCATGCCCCTAACAGCTTGTGCTGGTAGAAATTCAAAGGCACTTTTTCACACTGGGAAAAGCTGTCTTATTGAGCTGTAGAGTTTATAATTTAAGGGGACTTGAGAGTTATGTACTACAGTCCTCTCCTCAGTTCAGGATTTCAGCAACCATATTGTGCTATGGGGCAGGCAGCAGAAACAAACCTTACAATTAGGACATTTGTTAATGTGGTTAGCCAAAATGTGATACCTTAAAGATACATTAGCTTTGAAAGTTTCATTTTCATCTTGTACCCAGCTCTAGTGGGGGGTGGGGGGTGTTTCTAAGGAGTTTATCCAGATATTCTTGGATAAATAAATAGATACCATTGTATCTTAGAAATATATTTTGGCTGGAGATTTGGTGGGTTACTCTGTTAGAAAGTAATTGATGGGTTGGGCCAACGTGATCCCTGTTTTCGACCTTTCTTCTAGGAAGTGGGCCCTCCACATACTTGCTGGAAAGCAAGTGTCTATCTTAATCTACACTTTGTTAAGGCCGCTTCTCTCCGTCATGTCTGGAACTTCCTTTGTGCGTTCAAGTACATCCTTAGAGCCAGACTCAGAAGGCTCTGAAGCAACTTACAGTAAGTTTCCTCCACTCTCCTTTCCTAGCACCGCCATTAATTGGTGTGGCGTTTTGGGTCTAAAGAGTCCATGTCACAATGTGTGTACCTTCTGGGACAGAATTCTGGGATGTGACTCTTCTGGGGTGACTCTTTTAAAATGTTGTCAGGCAGCCCACCTTGATGCTTTGTTTCCTGGAACACAGGCAACTCATACGATACACTTTAAAAAGTAATAGATGGGTCATATTTGGTAGAAGTATCACAAAGGTAAAAAAGGTAAAAGTTCTGTTAAAGTATACAACCCCTTTATGCAGATAGGGATTTGTTATGTTGAAGGAAGTATAGAAACCACTAGCAGAGATTAGCAGTGTTGTGGAAGAATAAATGCACTTAGTAATTATGGAGCTAGGGGACAAATGAACAAGGCAACAGAACTTAGTACAAAACTTATATTACATATGTACACATGACAAAGAGTAATATACAATAACAATATAAAAAGCACAGCATATAGAAAAGATACAACAGAGCGTGGGGACAGCTGCCTCTCACCTTAGGCAGCCCCAATTTACATTGGTTTGCATGACACCTTTATACACAGAGCCGTATGGTGTAAGCCAGTCGCACACTACATGGGATGAGGTGATTTAGCTATACCATCTGTGCCTAATCATCCTGACCTTCCAGTACTGATGATTCTTTACACCAGTGACCTAGACCTAATACACATTCTTGTCTAGCTCATGGCATAGCATTTTACACAGGATCCATTTTGTAATCTGTTAAATATATATTACAGACACTTTGTCAAAACTACAATCCTTGATTGCGTGATTCAATCCTTGAATGCGTGCTGGTCATGTCCAACTCTAGGGGCGGTGCTCATCTCCGTATTCAAGCCAAAGAGCCAGTGTTGTGCAAGTCCATGGGCACGTGGCCGGCATGGCTGCAAGGAAACTAACCTACAAGCTGGAGTCCTCTTGGTGTTTGCATATGTTTTACGTCACAAGATGCAGATAATTGTGGCTAAACTACAAGGTGTCAAGATATATCCCCATTGCATAATAAGGCACATGGCCAGGCACATAACTAAGATATGCCCCAGCATCTTGTTAATTAACTGCAACTAGACACAACAAGTTATGCGGACCTGATAATCACAAAAAATGGAATTCTGGCCACAAGTTAACTATGCCCATGTTAACTTTTTACTCCCAAGATGCTTGTTTCATATCACTGAAAACATGTTTGATAACATGGGGTCAAGCTGAACTTCACTTGTGAAGCATATGAAGCATATGTGAAGCATAAGCATAACCCATGACTGTCTTCACTTCATATTGAATATGCTTTAGGAGTATGTGTATGGATGTTTGTTCTTAAATGGTAGATTTTATGTCTTGGATTTTTATACTGGGGTGTGTGAATGAGCTGAATGGATGGCAATTTTAATCTCTTATTTTATACAATGACAATAAATTCTATTCTATTCTATTCTATTCTATTCTATTCTATTCTATTCTGTTCTGTTCTGTTCTGTTCTGTTCTGTTCTGTTCTGTTCTATTCTATTCTATTCTATTCTATTCTATGTATGTTCCTCTTAGTTGGACCCAAACTGAAAAGTCAAGTCAAATGTCTTGCCTAAAGAACTGTGGGCAAATCCTGACTTCTAAGGAAACTGAATGGGGATAAGTGAATTTGTACTCATTGAGACTGCTAATCACACGTGGACAGTGTAACTTAAGCAGGAACCTGTGTGCATGCATAATATATTTGTCTCATATCTGATGATACTGTAGAAACAAAAACCTTGCAAGTGTGATCTCCTCTCCCCTAACTACAGATTGTTGC
Source organism: Phrynocephalus versicolor (assembly GCA_023846285.1). Lineage (NCBI taxonomy): Eukaryota > Metazoa > Chordata > Lepidosauria > Squamata > Agamidae > Phrynocephalus > Phrynocephalus versicolor. The sequence goes on along the minus strand of JAHTLZ010000015.1, from coordinate 27,452,568 downwards.
AATCCCTAGAAATAATGACACACTGTTCTCATGTCTTAGATCTATCAAATAACAATCTACTAATTTTTAAAAAATCCATTTAAGAAAGCAAAAGAAGATACATAGCTCTTTCTAAATGCAAATCTAAAAGTAATAACCATCACTGAAATCATGATGCAATGTATCTCTTGCAATGCAGTAGACAGTATAGTGAGTAATAATTGTATGCTGTCAACATGCAAACCATGTTACTAGTACTGTATCATGATTCCCTTCTTCTATGTCATATAGCCCATAGTCCACAGTGTATAATATAGTACATATAAATTGGGAATGCCATAGTTCAATGACAGAGTGTATGGCTCACATGCAAAACAGCCGAAGTTTGATTCCTAGCAGCTCCAGTAGAACTAGGAAAGAATCTACCCTGCCTGGGTGGCCACTGCTCATCACCACCACTGGAAATACTACAGGAGATGAACCAATGGTTTGCCTCCAGGTAAGGCTTCTTCTTGTATTTGTTTCTCGCTAAGGAGAAGGAAACTATTGGCAGGTCACCTGCATGCCTGATGAATCTGCTGCTGGCCACATGTTTAGGAGCTGGAAGGCACCTTCCAGTTTCCTGGTCTCTTTTCCTACAGCTCAGTTCTTCCTAAAAGTGGACTCAGTATCCCTTCCAAACAGTAGATGCTTTTTTTCAGATGCATGGCTCTACCTGATGAAAATTAAAATGAAAGTTTAAAAAGCCCCAAGTCAACATGCCTACATGCCCGCTTGGCTATTCTAGCTATAGCTTTGAAAGGGAACTCTTCCAGGCTCTGTGCAAAAAGGGGCACATGGCCATTGTAAATTCTGTGGGTTGAGCATTCATGCAGACATTGAGTGGCTTCCTTTCTTATAGCTTGGTCAACTGTGTCTTACTCCTGATCGCCAAGTGATTAAAGGTCGCATCTGATTTTTATTGGAACAGGGGCACGGCTGGCATCTCGACAAATAGGAGATGTGTTTACCATTCCCTCTGCGAAGTCTGTCTCTGGACCAGAGACAGCAAAGTCAGGTAAAAGGGTCTTTCTCATTATTATTATTGTTGTTGTTGTTGTTGTTGCTGCTGCTGCTGCTGCTTCTTTTGATGGTTCTGTCTCAGTCCCACCATGTCAGCAGTTTTCTGGCTTTATTTGGCTATGCAGCTAAGAGGTAGGCAGAAGATAGACCAGGATCTACTGGTAGGCTGCTGGGTAAAGTGTAATAGATGAGTCAAGAGTTCAGATTTCCTCATGTGCCTATTGTTTGCAAGGGCAAAGATAAAAAGCAGCAGCAGCAGGGGTTTCCCTGGACTGTAATGCCTTAGATGTAGCTTTGCATGTGTGGGTTAAGCTGGTTAATGTGGGAGTGGCATGAAATGAATGCCAGGCCAAACTGCAGATCCCCTGAGGGGCAAATGTGACACAGAGCTGGAAGAGCTTAGAAATGTTATTGCTTAAACCAGTGCAGGCCAGAAGTTTTGGACTACAACTCTCACAGTCCTTTGTCATTGGCAACACAGGCCTGGAATTCTGGGAGTTGTGGTCCAAAACATCTAGAGTAGAGATGGGCACGACTTAGCGGTATTCCCGTTTCCATTTCCGTTACTCGGTTCCGTTACTCTATGGAAACGGTAACGGGAATTACTCCGCCAGAATTCGAGCTCGAACCGACGAACGAACAATTTTGGTCTGATTTGTTGTGTTCGTTACTTGCATCGCGCGATGCCACGCGGCACAGAAAAAAAGTTTTTAAAAGTTAAAAAAACCTGGTTCCCGGCCAAAAAGCAGGTGGAAAAATGCCTGCTTGACTAAGGGCGCAGGGCACCTACCGGAGGGGTGGTTTCTGGAGGGGGGGTCCCGCCTCCCCCCCGTCCTGGGCAGCCGGACTCGAGTCGCCATGCCATGCGGTGCGGGCGGGGGATCCAAAATGGGGCGGCGAACGCAATATTGTTTTTGAAATCGTGGTCCAAAAACACACAAGCACAACAGAAACACGCGAAAATTTATAAACTGCCAGATTTTTCACAGTAGCAGTGGGTTTTTTCTTGCAACAAAATGTCTCTCCTCTCCTCCTCTGTCCTCCATTGATTTTATTTATTTATTTATTTTACACCTGCGCAATGATGGGCTGGCCGAGTGACCAGCCATGTGGGAGTGGACAACCATGCAAATTTTTGGAGCCATCCCACCAATCGCATGGCCACTTGGCCATGGAGACTTCTGGGATGTGCCAAAAAGCCCCCTAAAACCTACCCTAGCCCCCTAACCCTAACCCTAATCCTTGACTCCTTACCCATACGTCACAGACTGTCTTCTTAGTGGGTCAGAGAGGCACCCAGAGGTGCAACCCACTAGCCCACCGTAACCTTACCCGTCACTAGCCTAACCCTAGCCCTTGCACTAACCCACCTTAACCCTAAGCCAGATCTACTTGCATTGCACTACACGCAAGTACGATTCCCTTCTTTGTGAAACATAGCAGGTGCGACCCAGTCATGGTTCTCCTGGACGGATGGTCGTACCAGTGCACCGGTCTCATAGTCTGCAACTGGTATGCATATCCATATGGCTATGCATGCCATTTTGCAGCAGCAGGTGAGGAGGAGAGACCCCCATGTTGAGGGGTCTCTTGGAGCCTGCTTCCCCTTCCTAGTAGTGGGTGAGGATAGGAGGCACCTACGGGTGCCTCCAGGAGCCCGCTTTCCCTTCCTAGCGGGCCAGAGGAGGCACCCACCCCACAGAGGTGCCTCCAGGAGCCCACTACCCCCCAAAAAAACCAGTACTAACAAAAACGAAAAAACGAACCGACTAATTTTTGCGAATTTTCGCGAAAAACGGAAACGACCCGAAACGGAACCGGCCCGACTAACGACAACTCGAAAAAAAATTTTTTTCAAGTCGTGCCCATCTCTAATCTAGATCGCCAAAGTTTGGCCACTACTGGCATAGACTATGGCTTCCAGGATGTCCCAGTGAGAGTGGCCACAAGCAGCTGTAATATCTTAGGAGCCAAAAAGGTTCATTATCTGCCCATAAGAGCCTTTTCTACTCCTAAGAAGTGAGGACCTTCTCTCAGGCATATCTGGTGGTGGGGAGACATGAGAGGGCCTTCTTGGTGGCTGCTTCCAACTTGTGGGGTCCTCTCTTGAGAGAGGCTAAGTTGGCCCCCTCCTGCCTCTCCTTCCGGTGATAGGTCAGGACCATCACAACAGTTTTTTCAGCAGTGAAGAGTTTTTATTTTCCTTGCTGCACATCATTTTTATTTTGTGTATGTTTGGATTGGCTTTATAGGCTGTTAAGCTGAGTTAACTAGTTGTTTTAATACTGCTGTACGTTTAATTTCTCTGAATGCAATTATTTATCATGTTTGTAATTGTTGTTGCTGTTTTAATAAATTCTGAGCCACCGTGGATCCCGTTAGTGGGAGAAAGATGGCATAAAAGTGAAATGAAATAAGTAAATAAATAAACCAGAATCTTATTGGTGCTCACGTAAAATGTGGATAAATTGTCAAAGCTAATTATAGCAAGTTGACAAAGAGGTGGGTTTCATCTCAGCTGTGCAGTCAGGCACATGGACACCAGACACAAAAGTATGAGGTGTCCTGACACTTTGTCAGCCACAGTTAGCAGCAACAAGTTGTCCACCCTTATATCAATACCAATATGTTTTGGCCATACTCCCCCCCAAAAAAAATCCCAAATTTTCCAGGCTCCAAAGTAGTGAACTTTGCTGTCCACTTGCTCATGATAACTGCAGGAAGTGGGTGGGTGGGGGGCTGCTGTTACTGTTTTGATGATATCATCCTTTACCCGCTCCCCAGATGAAGCGAATTGGGTGTTCGACAAAAACCCATTTAAAATCCCATCAGACATCGACATCTTCTTACTGCGAGACAAGCAGAGAGAAAAGGCAAAACTGGTACGTCGAAATCACAAGTGCCATAAATCGGGGTGATGTTCGTGTCCACTACCCTTTCTCCCTTGTTTCCCTTTGTAAAGGGTTCCGAACATATAGCCATCCAGAAGCTTTGGACTGCAGCTCCCAGCAAAAATCTATCCAGATGGCTACTGGTGGAGCATTTTTAAAGCCATGGTTCCAAAAACATCAGGAGAGCCATAGGCTTCTGTTCTCATGTCCTGAGTCAGAAGCCAGCGGCAGGAACAATCCACTCTCACACAATACACATGTGAATATACAGGGGTACCTCTTAAAACAAATTTAATTGGCTCTACGGGTCAATTTGTTTTCAATTTTTTTTCTTGCGAAATGAAGTTTCCCATAGAAATGCAGTGAAAATAGATTAATCTGTTCCGGAGGCTATGGGTCGCTTTGTTTTATGAAAATGTCTTACGCTACGCGGTTTCCCATAGGAATACATTGGGAACAGATCCATCCATTCCGGAGGCTGGAATAAAGACAAAGATAACCAGTGCGCCCCCCCCCCCCGGGTACATGTGGAACAGTTTTTTATCTTACAAAGCATCTCATAGGGATCTTTTTTGTCATGTGAAGCATGCCTGTTCCTGCAATTTTTTTTCTTCTTAGGAGTTTTTTGTCATACAAGGCATTTGTCTTAAGAGGCACCCCTGCATCTAAGAGAAGCTCTGAGCTTTCAAGAATAGGATTTTTAAACTCCTGATGCAAAAAAAGAACATGGGACGAGATGGCCCAGTGGGCTGAGCTGGTATAAAGCAATTGCCAGAAAATATACCAAAAATGGCAACCCAAAGTACCACGTTCAGAGTATGGAGGTGGTGGTGGTGGTGGGTAATTCAGAAAGCGGAATACAAAGTGGGAGTAATAATGGGCATAGAATATTATTTGGGATTGGAGTTGATCTCTGTGACCTTTCTGGAACCCCTAATAAGTAATCTCTTGGGCTGGAACCATATTAGAAATCCCTTCCAACTATGCAGCTCTTGATTTCTAAGATTTCCGCAAACGGCTCTGTTGAAGGGATGCATGGCCACGCTGCGCTGGCACCAGGCTGGGAAAGCCTCCTTTACGGAAGTCCTGTGGCCCAATGGTTTGCAGGCAGAGGCCTTGGGAAGCTCTGAGTATAGTTGTGAAAAACAATGAAACCCCAAAGAGCGAGTGCTCCTCAGTTGCTGCAGACCAACCAACCCCAAGTGGATGGCCCAGTGGGATAAGCTGATATAAGGCCACGTCCTTCATTTCTATATCCCTGTGCAACCCAGGCCCTCTCGCTTGATCAAATGGGAAATGGCCCATTTGGCAAAGCTTTTAGTGGGGACAAGTACAGGATGGAAAATCTGTCTGAGCGGTAGCCGCCCAGATGCTGTTACTTTTCAGTTACTTTCAGAGCTCGGAAGAGTTACTTCTCAGACTACAGCTCCCTTAGCCAGCATGGCCCCAGTTGCCATGCCACCTTCCAGGTAACCGCTTCATGCCACCTCCCAGGTTTTTGTCAGTCCTTTGCAAGTCATCTGGGGGGGGGGGTCTTAAGTCTATTCTGTTTACCCACAGGAGCGAGAGCAAAAGAAGTTGCTGAAGGTCCATGAGAAGATGACTTCCGCCACCCTGCAGGGCGCCAAGCAGACCGGGTTCAAGAAAGCCATCCAGATGGAAGAAGAAGCAGAGGACAAGGAGTTGGCAGCAGAAGCTGAACGACTGAGAGCTCTCCGAGAAAGCATCTCGTGGAAGATTGCCGTCACAAAAGGTAACCCAGCAATCTTCTCCAAAAATATAACAGATCTCCAGGTGCAGGTAGAGTGCAGAGGAGGAACACATTCTGCAAGCTTGCTAAGTGCAGATCCTAACAGCAGTGTAGGACTAGGGCTTCCGGGGGGTCAAAATTCCCGATGGATGGTACTTAGCCAGTGATGTTATGTGTTGATAACCCACCATCAAGCTTCCCTGTCCTCTCTGGTTTTAGCTCCCAGCATGAGAACAACCCCAGCAAAAAAAGACATTGTTGTGAATTGTTTCTGCTGCAAGGAAAGCTATTTAGGTATACATTGGCCTGGAATGGGCAGTTAAGGCCCATTAACTTTGCAAATCACCTGCCACTTAGGAGGGAGAAAAAAAATTAGAATCTACATGGCTTCTTGCATTTTTCCACTGGGCTCATGGCCATCCCTGCATATATGTATTTGGCACATTGTTTCTTTTCTGGTGATCACCAGTTCATTATTTAAGCTGCATGTACTAACTTAGCCATTTTTACACCTCTTTTCTTCTACTTCCCCCAGATCAGGTTGTAGAAAGAGAGACGATTCATGACTACATCAACCAGAAACGGCAAATGTTCTTGCTGCAGGTATTTGAGTGAGTTAAGCATGAATTGGGGAGAACTGTTCTTAAAACCGGTTCCTACATAAGCTGGGTGTAGATGTGTGTTACCTTTGGTAGTTTATAGATTTCAGCTGAGCAGAAAAGATAAAGATGGAAACTGCATGTTCCTGAATTGTCTGGAAAAGGCCAAGATTCACGTGTAATAATATATGGAGGTGCTAGCTTTCTATATGCAGGGAGATTTTGATATAAAGTAGTGGTCCCAACTGTGGCTCCCCAGATGGTCTAGGACAGTGGTGTCCAAACTTTGACCCTCCAGATGTTTTGGACCGCAACTCCCACAGTCCTTTGTCATTGGCAATCTAGGCTTGGAATCCTGGGAGTTGTGGTCTAAAACATTTGGAGGGCTGAAGTTTGGACACCACTAGTCTAGGACTACAACTTCCAGAAATCCTGGCCAGCAGAGTGAGTGGTGAAGGCTCTGGGAATTTTAATCCAAGGACATCTGAGGGCCTGGGCTTGAGAACCACTGATGTAGGAGAATAAACAGATTCACTGCCCCATCGTCTGCATCCTGTAGCTGTATAATATTGACAGGACTATGCCACATGCCTTGTTGTCCATTTGTTACCACAACGTATTGAACTGTAGGCTATTTTCAACAACAACTTAATGATTAAACATCGTGCTGTTCCATTTTGATATTTCAATAGACGTGGAAGCCATTCAATCTGAATGACATGCCTAGTTAGAAACTGTAGAAATGTAACTGTGTGAATCTCCAGTTCAAGTTACTAGTTTTGCTCTGCTCTTTCATACACCCTCACTCACCCATCTCTAACTTCATTTCACTTCTCTTTGGGATTAAATTTCAGTATGCTGTAGCTGTTAAAAAAGATGAAATTCAGAAACTGGAAAACCTGGCCATTCAAGAAGAAGCAAAGCTGGAGAAAGCCGAGGAAGACCTAGAGAAAGATGCCGCCATGTTTGATGAGTTCTTGAAGGAGAATGACCGAAATTCTGCTCAAGCTCTGAAAATGTAATGCTGGTATTTAGGCTGTGTAAAACATAGAGGTGGGGACTAGGTGGCCATCTTGATGTTGCTGAGCTGCTACATCTGTCAATCACCTCTCATGCACATAGGCAGTGCTAAGCAGAGTTCACAGTCCAGCATTATCTGTAAGACCAAACAACTCGTCCTTCCCACATGGCTTTACTAAAAATCACAGCTGGCAAAAGGAATGTGGGAAATTATTCAGGAAGTTTCCTTTAGGGGTGAATCTGAAAATTCAATGGGATTATCCAAATGGGACCTTTGAGCCCCATTTCCTTCCAGCTGTATAATTTAAAAGAAAGAAAGATATAATTTGTGAAATAGTCGTGAGTGCAACCAGATCTCAGCCTTTTGTTTACATACAAAAAGGGAGAAAACATGGAAAAGTCTTTCTCTGTAGTTTTCATTTCTTCCCATGATTACCCAGAACCACTTAAATGTGAATGATTCATATTAATGAAAGAGGAGTAGAGAAGGTTCATGTTTCCTTCTTTCATTTAACCATCCTTTTTCCCTTTGTCAAATTACCTAGGAAATTTTTAATCCCAAATCATAAGCACAGTTTTGGCTGCAGTACAGCTGCTTAACCACTGTGCCATGAGTACTCCAACTTTGCTTGGGTGTGTGAGTTCCTGGTGCACTCCATCTTGGAGTATGCTGCCTGCTGATTGGCTGCCTGTGTCTATGCCTCTATCTTGGATCTTTTCAACTCTCTCTCTCTCAATCTCTCTCTCTCTCCTCTTTCTTTTTTGGCTTAATTTTTTTTTGGTAGGGGGAGTGATTCTTCCTTCCTTTTTCTTTTGGACTATGTTTGCTCCTTCCACCAAGCAACTTGCCTGTGTCAGTGTACTCACCCCTGATTTTTGCATTCATTCTTCAATGTACTGACCAACTGAAACAAAGATGCTTCACAAGCATTTTAGAAGAGTTCCAAAACTCTTCTAAGCATTCAGGGTAGGGGTGTTCTCAGCAGCTGAATCTTCCCCATTTTGACTCTTGGGATCATTGTTTTCCCTCTTCCCCATCAGTCAACCAACAAGGAAGGGTTAATGCCATGCACATTTTTACAGAAGAGCAAAAGGGCTGTTTTCAGAACAGAATATTTGGTTGTAATGCACCCCAAAGAAGACAAGTGTTTGGCTGCATGCATATATCCTTGGTCTAGAATCCACAGATTCTCACAACATAATCTGAGACATCCAAAAGGAAGCTTCCTATGCATGGGAGTGAAGTGTTGGTTTTAGAAGAGTGGGCTTGTCTCACTGTTAGCTGAGCAATGTAATTCGTAGTCCAAATGGAGATGGAGGCCAGGGATCAAAGGGCCAAATGCTACATTACAGTTAAGCCAACAACAGGTAAATGCAGGCTGTGCAAGATTGCTACAGCAGGAGCTTTCCATACCGGCTAAGCTTGTGAATTAGCTTGTTCTCTTTTTTGACCAGTCTTGAAGACTTAAGCACCATACTACCTCCTGAACACTAACTTGATTCCAGTGCTTAATGTCAAGTTATCTGCAATGTATTGTTTGACCCAAAGATTGAAAGAAGCTTTAATTTCCCCTAGCAGCTACTTCTGGCTATCTCAGCCCATGAAGACCAAGCCCACCGCTGGTAGGTGCTCATGTCTGTCCACTGTTTTGCATGCAATCACTGGATTTCCCTCCTTTCTTATGCAGCGCTGAAAAAGAAACAAAGGCCAAACTGGAGAAAATAGTTGAGATCCGAGAATTGACAGCCCACATGATGAACATACAAAGGTAATAACTGGTCAGAAAATATTTGAACTAAGGAATGCATTCTTTTCTTCTTCCCGCTAGCTGTGCAGTAGTATATTGGCTTCACAGAGTCCCATCCATCTGTTTAGACTCCCAAGACTTCTGCGTTCCATGATCTGTGTGGGATTTGACAGGGGCAGCTACAGGGCAGGACTTGATGACAGTTCTGTTAACAAAGGAATAGACATGGGCATACTTCTCTTTATTCCACCATGACCTTGCCTTGTGCTTCATGCTGCTCATGAACTTTCTCTAGCTTTTTGATGGGTCACTAGAGGTAAACATGGGTGCCATCTAACTGCTGAGGTACAGAACTCGGAAGAGACAGTATGCCTGGAGGGAGATTAGCAGGAAACGCACATCTCTCTTAACATATAATTTGTACTCTCAGTACCCCGATTAGGAGGAGGAAGGGGTCATAGTGAAATTCAGAATTCCTATCCTTGACCACCAAATACATTTCTATACAACCAGTGCCGCCCCAGCCTTCCAGCTATGGTAGCTAAGGGGGCTGTAGTAAAAGATAAACTGGGAGGCTCCCCCTTTCCCTGCTATAATTTTAGCATTGTGTAGCTTGCTGGCTCCTCCTTATAGCTCTGTCAACATAACTAGGAGGAGGTCCCCAACCACCACCACCACCTTGAGGTGTTCGCCATATCTGCTCCAGATGGCTACAAAATTCTAGACCAGTGGTTCTCAACCTGTGGGTCCCCAGATGTTCCTGGACTACAATTCCCAGAAGCTTCCACCACTTGCTGTGCTGGAAAGGGTTTCTGGGAGTTCCAGTCCAGGAACATCTGGGGACCCACAGGTTGAGAACCACTGCTGTAGAACATTGTGGGGGAGTAACATGCTCCTTTCCAGGCCCACTGAAGGGGCTTTTCTTTCAGCCAATTGAATTTCCAAAGGCATTAGTAGGGGAAACAGAAGAAGAGGAAGAAGAAGAAGAAGAGAGAGAGAGATGAAGAATGCAAGTGAGATCAAAATAATATGCACCTTTAAAGACTAATTTATTTAAGTACAAGCTCTTGTAGATCAACATCTACTTCTATCAGTCAAGTGCAAATATGTGTCTCCTTTGTGTGTGTGTGTGTGAGTGTGTGTGTGTCTTTTATATCCCCATGACAGGTGAGGATATAGGTAACAGAAAAGGTGAATATGGTTTATTAACACAGGGACAGGATTGTTACTTACTTGTTGAACTATACGGAGGATAGGATGAGTGCTATCAGTCTTAACATTACATCGCCTCCACATTTTGCTTGGTAGATTACAGGCTAACATCATGGCTGAGCCACCCTCAGCCCAGTCTGCTGCTATATGTCTGAAGAAGTGGACATGTCCACGAAACGTTACATTAAAATATGAAAGTTAGTCTTTAAGGTGCCACATGTTTGGTGTCCTTTTTTGTTGTTGCCTGCAATGATCCATCAAGTCCACCTCCTTTAGGGAGAGCTAGGTCTTCCACATTTGTATCTGGAAGATGTTGTTCAGTCGAGTACCTAGATGTCCCTGTTGAGAGGCAACGGCATTGTGATGCAAGAGTTTTGTGCTGGTGCAGAAATTCTCTGCAGGTGCTGGCATGACACGGCCTCTCTGTGTTTGTCTTTTGAGGAGATGATAGACTAACAGAGGGAAAGGATCCTACCCGGAAAGGCCACTCTTTCCACAGAGCTGCCTTTGAGAGATTGAAGGTGTTCCCCTTTGCTGCAGCGCCATCTTGATTTAACCTGTTTTCTTCCTCCAGCGAGATAGCCAGGTTTGAGGACACTTTGCAGGAATATGTGGTCTTCAAGGACTTCCTCTACCAGCTGTCCCCCAAAGAGTGGCGAGAGGACTATGAAAGAAGACACATGAAGGAAAAGGTGGTGAAACTGATTCCTGATATTCCTTTGGAAGACAGATCTGCAGCGCCATCATTAAAAGGTTAGCATTTCCAATTAAAAGAATGTACATTTTATTCATGTGTGGGTTTTTTTTGACTCCTGTGTGCATGAACACATCTGTGCATGCCCAACACTGATACCTGGTATCCAGATATAGTGTGGGTTTCATTGGGCACATGTAGCTGGGTTGGTAGAAACAGGCTTCCCTGTTCTTTTTTTGCCCCTTTTCCCGACCTACCAAATCCAAAACAGAGATGGGATGAACATAAAAATAGCACACCAAGAGAAGCCCACAGGTAGGTCATGAATACAGCTAAATACATGTGTGCAGAATACACCCACGTGCACATGCAGTTCCCGACAGCTTATATAGTGGTGGCACACTGCCTCTCGTGCTGAAAGTAATAGATAACCATCCTAGTTGACTATTTATCTGTATGGATTTATATAAAACACACACACACATATAAACAATTTATCTGACCTCCATATCAAACTGTACAGATTGGAGACTAAAGAGCAGCAAACTGTACAATAATCTTTTTCTTCAAGTGCTATGTCCTCATACAGTGTTGGCAGTCAGTAGTAGCATGATCTGGTTATTATCCGAAGTTATTCTAAATAGAGAAGGTTTCCCCACTGAGAACCATTGGTTAAATTCTGAAGCAAGAATGTTCTTTTACCACCACCACCCAGGCTATGCCTAGGGCATAGAATACTTACTGGTATTTGTCCAGATTCTCCCACCATTTAACCTCACCAGAGGTTCCTATATCCTCTCACAGTTGTTATGAACCCCCATAATGATTATACTCTGTTAGCTTTCTCCCCTCATGCCCCCCAAAATAATTAATCTCGAAATCAACCATTGCTGTCCTGATTGTTTAATGAACATTTTGGGTTTGTGTTTAGGCCGGGATCTCAGAGAGAAGATCAAACCACGAGCAATGAGTATACTAAAACGTTCCAGTTTTGACATGACGGGAATGGACAGTTCCTTGAAGAGTCCTAGCCTGAGCAGAAGAGAGTCCCTCAAGATGAGTCGAAGATCTTCTAGGTCTTTTTCTCGATCCCAGCAAAGCAAAAGACTGTAAGTGTGCCACTGGAGCAGAGTGCGTAGGAAGTGGAAATAAAGTCACCCACATGTCGTGGCCATCAGACACACAACAACCCTATGCCATTTTGTTTCATGTTTCAAATGATGACTAGCACTTCTGATCTCCCAAGTTAGAATAATGGAAGAAAGCAAGGCAAGCCTGTGAAATTTGTGGAACTCGAGGTGAAAACGAGTATAAGCAATGTATTATTATTATTATTATTATTATTATTATTATTATTATTATTATTA
>JAHTLZ010000015.1:27388114-27436410 GCA_023846285.1 Phrynocephalus versicolor | reverse complement strand
GCCCAGTGCAGACAGTTAGTACATCTAGTTGCCGCCTCCGACCACTGCAGTGGCTTCTGCTAGTGGGACGCAGATGCAGGCAACACCCTTCCCCTTAAGCTCCCCTCGAGTTAGGATGTTCTCTAGAGAAAAATTGGTGGAGGGAACTAGTTTCATTTCCCAAGTGAATAATCACTTGCACAATGTTGGCCCTTAGCCCAGAAGTTCTATCAACTCAAACGCAAATGAGAATGAATAAATTTTTGTGGAAGGTTGTCATCCAATGGACACTTGACTTCATACCAAGTTGCAGGTGAATTGCCGATTTGTTGCAGGACCAGCGTACAAAGGGTTATGCTGTAGTGACGGAAGTGGAGAAACAGATATTCTGTCTTGGGTGGCCTAAGAAAGTTCTATTTGGATGCAACAGATGGATGGGGGTGTACTGTCTATATAGCAAAATATGCAGCTTAACTAAGGTATCTTTCGTAATATAGTGGCTTCTGCAGATGGATTTACTAGGCTGGATGCAGGGGTTCAGATAGCCACCAATATTATCATTATTGAAATACACCTGGCATTTACCAGGGATGTTGGCAAGTCTTGGGACCTGAGGCCCAAGCCCAAGTCCTAGTCCCAATCCTTGAGTCTAAGTCATTTGCCCTTCTCCCCACCGCTTGGGACTCAGACCCAAAGACTCAGACAGTGCACGCCCTGCCCTGCTGACAAGCAGGTGCATGTGCAGAGACAGTGGGCCTCCTTTCCTCCCTCCATCTTCAGAGACAGACAGCCTGGCTTCCTTTCTGGAGCCAGGCCCTGCCTCTGCACATGCACTGGCCTAACAGCTGGCTGGAAATATGTGTGGACAGAAGCAGTGGGCCCTGCTGTCTGCCTACCAGTGGTGTCAGGTAAGCCCGTAGGGACTCAACGATCTGACCTGAACAAATGAATCCAAGTCACAAGTCTAATCATGATCCGACCCCCTCCCCAAATTCCCCAAGTCAAGTCACCGGTGCCATTTAAATCAGGCTCGACAACAAGTCACAAGTTGCAAGTCCCCATACCCGTCCTTTACTATCAATTATGTTTAGAATAGTTATGTTCCATCTTTCAACCCTCTAAGGTTCTTGGAAAAAAACTAAACAAAAACAGAACGGGCCACAAAAATTTAAGCAGTAATATAACAAAATTATCACAGAAAATGTATTCTCGAAAGCTGTCACAGCCGGGATCTGATAGCTATTTTGAGTTTTTCGGTCTGTTTGGCCATGTTCTGGAAGTTTTTCTTCCTGACATTTTGCCAGACTCTGTGGCTGGCATCTTCAGAGGGCAAGGAGCTCAGGAAAGTAGGAGTTACCCTAGAGCACAGAAACTCCTAGTTCCCTGAGCTCCTTGCCCTCTGAAGATGACAGTCACAGAGTCTGGTGAAACGTCAGAAAGAACAAAGCCAAACAGCCAAAAAAACTCACAACAGCTATTATAGGTAAGTTTACCACCTCAAAATATATAGCCTGTTGTACCTGTGCTGCAGAATTAGACATGTATTGACTTCATTGTGCTTGAATATGTTTCAGCTTTGCGCTGGTTTTTCCATCTGTTTTAACTGATCAAATCCTGTTTTATGTGACCATCTGTCATACTTCACTAAGAGAATGGAAGAGCACACAAAGTCAACAACTTGATTGAGAAGTGCCTTTATAATATCCTGTTCTACTTAGGGCTTGAAAATTTAATCATTTTAAATTTAAAGCAGTGATGAGGGAAGGAGTCCACAGCTTAGAAAATTTACTTTTTCAACATTGTCCTTATCAGTTACATTGTCCTTATCAGTTACCAAGTTGCTTCCAACTTAAAGGGAACCCTAATTGAGTTTTCATGCTATGCAAGATCTTCGTGGACAAGTTGGGAAGGATTTGAACCAATATCAGTTGAGTTCTAGAATGATAGTTCGCCCACTATAGCACACTGGGTCTTTTAAGGTAGCATAATCTTGCATAGGCAACAGGGGCTTTAATCTTAAAACAGTTTAGGACAGGGCTGCAAGCCAAGAATGATAATAGTGCATGAGCTCTCTGCTATAAACAGTTGTATTCTGAACTAACAAGAAGTTTCATCAAATTAAACAAACAGATGTTTCAAAAAAAAACAGCTTTGAAAGGTTATCCTACAAATTAGCAATTTTTGAACAATTTTTTTCAAATTGTTTCTTAATTTGTGTCCATCTCTAATACACACCCATACACACAATGGTTGGGAAAAGCAGAATGACATGCATCGAGAACAAAAGGAAGTGTAGTTTGTGCAATTGTAAATAGTGATTAGTGCTCACAAAGCACTGTTGATGGTTGAAGTGTAGCATTCTGGCACTCAGGCAATTAACACATGAAACTTAGCACTCAGAAGATGCCCTATTACTTGAGAAAGTACCTCTGCCAGTACATGAGGAGCTCCCATCATAACATATCATAGGACAATGGGCTACTTAGAAAACACGGTCCACCTCTGTGTACACAGAAGTGGTTGGCCTGCAAAGGCTTCCTACACCGTGAGAAAAGTCAACTTGGCAGAATTCTAGCAGATGGATGTGGCTAAATCCTTTGCTTCTTAATTTTGTTAGGCTGAGAGAAGAAAAGATAAGACAGCAGCGACAACTGCAGGAAGAGAGGTTGCAGCGGGCTCTGGCAAGAGCACAAGCGGATGTTAAGAAAAAGGTAAAACCAATAGCATATGCTAATTTCTCAGTTCCAGAGCTTTGGCCAATTCTATGATTTTGTCCAGTCATTCCATAGCTCCAGTCCTAATTAACTCTACCTTTTTAAAAGGATCGCATGGTTCAGCATATTGACTGAGTTTGTGCACTGTTCCTGAGACAAAGGGATGCATCATATACCATATGGCAGTGTTGGCGAACATATGGGTGTAGCACAGGGGTGTCCAAGCTTTTTGCAAGGAGAGCCAGATTTGGTGAGGTGAAAATGTGTGTGGGGGGCCCGACCATTCAGCCTCATTTGGCCTCCGGGCCGGACTTTGGACAAGTCTCTATAACATGCAAGGAGGCAGGGAGGATGCTGCAGCAACGGAGCTGGGGGTGGGTAGGCTGGGCAGGTGGCTGGAGGGATGGACAGAGGCAGGGAGGGCAGGCGAACCATAAAACTGCAAGCTGCCATCTCCATCCAGTATGGGGAGGGGCCAGCTGCCGGGGATGCGTGACAGGCTGAGCCAGTGGGGAGAAGCCACAGGCCACTCTGAATTTGAAAACGGGCCTCATTTGGCCCCCGGGCCTGACTTTGGACATGCTTGGTGTAGTATGTCATCTGCCTCTCTGCCCAGGGCAGAGAGGCAGATGGTGTGCTACTCTTCAGGAAAGCAAGGATTGAAGAGCAGGCTTTTGAATTTCCCGTGGCCACAGCACCCTTGCTGTGGCTGTGGGAAATTCAAAAGCCTGTTATTCGATCCTTGCTTTCTCAAAGGGTAGCACCCCTGCTCTTTGATCCTCGCTTTCCGGAAGGGTAGCAGCCAAAGCATTTGTAACCCGGGGTACCACTGTATTCAGGTTAAATTGCCGTATTGGCACTTTGTGAAAAGTAAGTGGGTTTTGAATCGCAGTTTGGACACTCAGTCTCTAAAAGGTTTGCCATCACTGCCATATGACCAAAGTAACTTTTCTTCATGCTTTGAACTCATTTTCTATCTATTTCTAAAATTTTCATTGCATCAAGATACATCTTGAAATGACTGGCACAAACTTGAAAGATAGTGATGCAGAGCAATGGTAATAGTGTTCAATAGACTGAAGGGTTCAATTCCTATTTTAGTTCAGCCTTCTCCCATAGGACTATGACCCTCCGGATGAATTTGAAGTGCAAATGGAGGGTTAAAGCTGGAGGTTGATAAATAGTCAAATAATGCCTTCTTTACCTTGAATGAGTTCAGCTCTCCTGAAACACATGAACGGCATCCAGGAGTATTGAAGGAACTGGCTGAATCACTGTATACTTCCTCTAAATCATGGGAAATAATGCCCTTTTGAAAATAGGGCAAAAAGCCTGTGAACTATAAACC
This sequence comes from Phrynocephalus versicolor, assembly GCA_023846285.1. NCBI lineage: Eukaryota > Metazoa > Chordata > Lepidosauria > Squamata > Agamidae > Phrynocephalus > Phrynocephalus versicolor. The sequence continues at coordinate 27,432,369 of JAHTLZ010000015.1, read as the reverse complement.
AGTCATCCTGACATCAATCCCAGGAAAGATTCTGGAACATACTATAAAGCGGTCACTATGCAAGCACCTAGAAAACAGTGCAGGAATAACTAAAGCCAACAGGGATTTTTGGCCGAACTAGTTTAACTTTTTCAAACCATGTTTCTGGATTAGGTGTCAACTCTGCCTCCAACAGTCTAGTTTGTACAGGAAGCACTGCAGCAATGAACGCCCCTTGATGCTGCTCCTAGGTCTCTTTATTGTGTAGCAACATACCTTACCTGGTGCCCGCCGTGTGTGGAAGCACTATTCAACTGTCCATTATGACTCTGTATCCTGCCCTGTTGCTGTGTTGGCATAACAGGAGTGATGTCACTAGTAGAATCATTAAGAATTCCTGCTTCATTTCTGGGTTATGCACACCATCATCCAATTATGCCTGAAACTGAAGTCGCAACAATCTCTCTGCTGGTTATGTCACTTCTTGTTGTGACTGGGTTAAGGAACAAGACACTGGCCATGGTGACATTACAGCATTTCAGCATTCAAACAGACTATCATTCTAAATTGAATAAATTCAGGTGTCACATATCCACAGACATTGCAACAGTTGCATAAAACAACACTCTTCTACAAGGGTTTAGCTTCTCAGCATGAGTATCACTTGTCCCTGGCTATGGGGAAAATGGATTGTATTTTGAAAAGCACTTTTTCTGCGGATTCAGTTGAGCACTGCTGAAAACCACTATTGGGTGTTCTCATGTTTCTTCGTTCCCTAATGACAAAATGTGGTTGGGAGAAGACTGACAGTTTCTTCTTTTTGATGAGGGATCTTTGGTTCAACATGGTTTTAGGCATTACCACGGATACTTAGACTGAGGAGTAGCCAGAATTCCTCTTACGCTTGTGTTCCATGTATATTTTTAGAGTGGCAGAAGACTGGTTTTCCGCTCGGAGCCCCCTGCCTTTAAGGAAAAGGAGGATGAGGACCAAGGGCTTATTGACAAGGAGAAAGAAGAACTGCTCTACTACTTCACCTAGCAGCCCAAACCTGTAAGAAATTCTGAAGCATGTAGAAAGTGAGAAAACTGAACAGGAAAAGAAGTGTTGGTATATAGCATGTTTTTTTAAAAAATAATTTGCAGATTAAATTAAATTCCACGTCAGAATATTTACTTTGGAAAACACGTCAGTGGCCAGAGTCCTACTGCTTATATGTGGCAATTAAATCATATTGGCGAATTGCTCCTGGTTCGTTGTCCTTTGTATTTCCTATTATGCATCAAGTCATACAACTGATGCATGATGCAGAATTCAAATGGTGGCTCCTTCAGTAGCAGCTACTCAAGTGTTGCGGTTTTAAGACACTGCAGTTCTTGTTCGCACATGTAAGCAGCAGGATTCTGGCCAAGGTTTATTTAGCTTTCAGGGAGAAATTTGAGATCTCTTATGTTGCATTTTTTGTAAACAAGGACAAAAACATTCAAGTAGAACGGTGGAGATGAAGTGAAATCCTGGCTGCATTCCGAGGTTTAATTTTAGATTTTGGTCTTGGATGTGAAAATGAAAGTAACAAGGGCATATGTTTTTAACCTTCTAACCAGAAGTCTTCAGGATGAGAATAGAGTTTACAGATTATTGTTCCTTCTTAGGAACATTCTGTATTGAAATAAAAAAGCAGCAGCTGAAATGGAGAAACTGGACATTGTTGTATTTATTAGTCCCTTTATCTCAGAAGTATTTTTTTTAAATTGTCCATTGCCAGCAATGAACTTCAGACTAAATCTGACGTTTACTTTTAAACCATTAGGAATTTACAATGATATACAAAGCCAAGTAAATAAACTTTGTAGAAGAAAACACATTTACATGTCCCATAGAAATACTGACATATTCTTCAGTTATCACAACTCTGTAAAACAGAAGCACCATGATTATGTAGGCCCAGTTCACACTCTTTACCCATCAGCAACTCTCTTTCAATGCGTAGAAGAATGAGCGTGCTACTCACATCCCATTAATCTAATGGAAAATGTTGGTAAGCACTCTTTATTGAACACCCTTCTTCCTCCCCAAGAAAAAGTGTGGGGTGGAAAAGGTATCTTGTGACCCGGGCACTCCACGGACAAACATACGAGGGGCCTCTGGAGCAGGGATGCTCATCAACCCTTCTGAAGATCACTGAGAAGTTAAGTGTGTGAACTTTGCCAATGAATCAAGAATATCAGGTGACAAGTTTGTTCTTGAAAACTTTTGCAAGTTTTCACTTTTCCTAAACTGAAAAGTGATGGGGGAATACAAAAGCTTTATGCATAAATTTGCTGATCTTGTATCGTAATAGGTTGAAACATGTTTTGATATTTTGTACCACTTACAATGAAAAAATTAGACCCGCAAAATATCTTTTTAAAGAAGATATTAGCTACAAATCAGAATATGAGATAAAGTAGTCCATATGAAATGCTTTGCTGCATTCCCCCCTAAACATGGCATAAAAGGCACTGGAATTATTTTGTATACTTCCAACTAATTATAGTCAGCCCACCACCACTAGTTTTGATTTGAAATAAGTTAAGGTAAAAACTAACCATGGTCCAAGAAGGTTAGATCAGAAAATCATTTCCACTTTCAATGACAGTTTAGCCATATCATTTTTCATGATGGCACAACGTGGAATAGCATAAGGCTCAAATAACTCCTCCCAACAGTCCTAGAAAACGTGGCCTTTGGGGAAAATGGTGGCAAAAATGGTTAAGCCACAGTATTCAAGAAGCTGAAATGGTTGCCTTCTATGGCTTTATCAGGGAGCCTTTTAAATAGCATCCTCTTTGCCACTACTGCCAGGTAGTCAAGTTTGGTGGCAAAGGGGAAACAGCATTTTTATCCTGGGTCTATGGGACCTAGAGCATAAGAGAAAGAGGTGGTCAGGGGAAACTTGACTCCTGTATTTATCACAACCAAAAAAAATTTTTAGGGTAACTCATCGCTGCAAATAAACAGATGCAAGGTATTCCTCTGTACAACACCTTGGTTTAAAAATAAATATGTAAGTGCATTTGCACTCACACTCAATGGGAATAAAAATCCTCACATACATATTCTGCTTTTTAACAAAGTCTTATATAGGTATACTTTTACAACGATCTGGGTACAGCTGTAGGCTTAACGTTTGCTACAGATCTTTTTTTTTTCTGTATCTCTGTTATCTGAAGCCTTGACAGGCGTATCTTCAGTCTAGACAACTCTCTTCCTACGGCCTAGAAACCGTTTTCTATTTAATGAAAGATCCACTTTCTGTATCAAGAAATCACTTCTTCCTTGTTTACCAGGAACACGAGCAGGACTTTCTTTCCGTGGCTGTCAATGTTAAAGGTGCAATCCTAGATACTTATTTAATTTCCACTGAACATAGCAAAATGTACTTCTTATTAAATGCACTAGCTGGGCTATACATAATTAAAGTGACAGCTTAGTAGGATTTGGCAATACTGGCTTATATTACTGTAAACATTATCAACAGATGGAAAGCTCAACATCTGCAAGTGACTTCTTACGGGCAGTGTATAAATCATTAGTGATTATAGGAACTAAAAGTTATTGTTCTCCTTCAGTCCTAACTACCCCTGAGTATTGTATTGTATTGTATTTTTCTGCTCTTGTCTCCTTAAAATTATATTCACCATTATCTGAAAACTGTCAGTTTATGAAAGGAAATATTCAAGTAATTTTCACTGTCATTCCTCCAAGCTAATGCAAATTTCAAATTCATCACCAACTTGAATGGAGATCAAGAAAACTGCCAAGTATGCCTATTCTGCTTATTCGTCAGTATCTGATGAGTGTCCTTTAAAAAAAAAAACTCATCACGGAATATCATCACAGCACATCCACTCCAAGACAGGATTTTCAGAAGCATCCAATGTGTAATCTATATAACTGTCCCACAGGGACCTTTTTCTGACCACAAGACACAGCATACTGAGACCTCCAAAAACCTTGTTAAATAAAATTTACTGAACAAGTTTTCCATTGCACAGTAATCATCATGTAAGCCACAATGTAGCTCTGATGTGCGTGCACGGCAAAAGATTTTTGTTTTTCAAGATAGTTCTGAACATTTCAATGTTTCTGTCCCTAGCACAGTCACTCAAGGTCTTGTAGGTTAATGGTGCTTCCTGTAAACTGAGAGTTATCAGAACTGGCATCTTCTTCAGCAGAATTCTGGGGCTCCTGTTCAGAAGAAAAGGAAAAAGGGGGATTCATATACAGTTTTCATAGAGGCTGTTCCAGCTGTACAACTTAAGCCATACAAGCGCTGCATTCTACAGAGCTCACCACCTTTATGGTTGCTAGATTAATCCTCCCCATTTTCCCAAGCAGTAAGATGCTTGTTAACTCATTCAAAATATCCACAGGACGTTTTTATCTCTGCATTTTTAATCATTTACTCATCACACCTGAAAGAAGCCACTAAATTTACATACAAGCGGCCTATTGTAAAGTTATAACCATCTAGGTATGTAAATTCTTACATGCAAGAATCAGGATCTGGAACACTCCCCTTTGACAGTGAGTAACTTCCACATGTTTTCAGTTTCTGCACTGGCAAAATATCCAATTGTGTAATTCATGCAACTGTGTGAAATGCACAAACTGTTGAAAACTATGCATATTTGAATAATACATTGCTTGCACCTCTCTTTTAATCAACCTGTTTGTGAGTGTGTGTTTATACTCGTATTCTCCATTGAAAAGGTCGGTAAATGCATGTTGTGCAAATCACAGAAACTGTCACTTGGATGCAAGGAATCTCAGAAAGCTGTCAAGTTACTCTCTTAAGTTACTCATCTATCAAGGCAGCCTAAACTGGCAAGAACAATGAATTTAGTCATGACACTTTCTATACTACAAGTGTCCCTTTTTATGAGGCAAGACATTTGGATGTTTTACACTATCCCACTTTACAACTTAGGGGTACTGTACCTGAAGGATATGAACTGGTAAGTCCACTGTCAGCTGAGAATGTGAGGAAGAGGACTGGGAACTAAGTTGAAAGGGCAGATCTCCCTCTCCTGGGGAATCATCCTAAGCAACAAACAATCAATGTGAGTTTCCAGTCAGAGATGGTGCTTCAACTATTGTTATCTGATACCAATACAGAGAACTACTACGCAGCAGCACATGCTTTACAAACTGAATTGTAAAGATCTCAATAGAACGGGCTTCCACCAAGACACGTGAATTGGACTAGGATACTGTTTTTGTTACAATGTAAATGCATTCACCAAATAAAGCCCCAACCTCATTAGCAACATAATATTTTAGCTTATTCTCCCAAGGGCAGCCATTTTCTACACATATCATATTTTTCGCTCTATAAGGCACACCTGACCATAAGACACACCTACTATTTAGAGAAGGAAAACAAGAAAAAAATAACCTAGCCTAAGGTTTCATGGCTGGGGAATCTTGGCTGCAAAAGGGAGGCTTGTAAACAAGGTGATTGAACTGTGGAATGCAAGCTGCAAAAGGGCAGGCTTGCAAATGAGGTGATTGGGACTGGGGAATCCAGGCTGCAGAAGGGCTGAGGAGGACGAGAACTCTTTGCAAATGAGGTGATTTTTGACTGGGGAATCTTGGCTCTGGAAGGAGGCGAGGAGAGGCTTCCTAGACTCGAAGCCTCATTATAAACGAAGCGATTGGAACTGCGGAATCCCAGCTGCAGCACAGGATGGAAGAGGCTTTGTGGAAACCTCTTTGCAAACGAGGTGATTAAAACAGTGGAATCCAAGCTGCAGCAGGGGACAGGAGGGGCTCCATGCAGGTAACTTCAACTGTGATATATATGTAGTGGGGTGTGAGGGGAACTTCTCTGAGCGAGAAAGAGTGACCCCTGCACAGCGCAAGGCAGAGGGAGATGCGTGGCTGGAGAAGCAGAAGAGCAGGGGAACTTTCCCGAAAGAGGCCCCCTTGGATTCTATAGACAGAACCATGCTATGGAAGGGGTTTTATGATGCTCTTAAGATCATAGAGGAACAGAAGGAAAAGGAAAAGGAACAGGCCTCTGGTGTGACAGGAAATGAGGGAGAAGAAATGGTGGGCAGGCCCCACGAATCAGGAGTAGTGGAGGTGGGGTTTGGAGAAGCTAAAAAGGGGAAGCCAAAGGTTCTACCTCCAGATTGGGAGTGGGTTTGGATGGAGGATCCATGGACGGGAAACTGGGAAAGAACGATGTTGCCCAAGAAGGAGGCAGAGAGTTATAGAAGAAGGGTGCACAAGAAAGGTTGTTCCTATTGGGGAGAGAGAGAGGCCCGCGAATACAATCGCAAGAGGAAGGAGATAAGAAAGACGTTGGAATTGGAACAATGGCTGGCCAAGGTACGGGAGGAGGCCAAAGCCGGGAAGCTGAACACCCAGATGGATTTGACCCAGAAGGACGACTACCCGTTGCGACTCCGTCAGCCGAGGCGCCCTGGACCCAGATCAACTTCGGAGGTTGGGGTGCAAGTGGGGAAACCCCGCCTCTCCGGGAAGGAGTTTGGAATACAAGTGGGGGAGCCACGGCTCTTCGAGAGGATGAGATAAGTGGTGGACACAGCTATCCCCAGGTGGAGGTGGGGAATTTGATTTCTCTTTAAGAACTAATTATGAAGGAAAGAATAATCCATTTGTTACAGAAGCTAAGGATGTTGAAACTGTTGTAAGGAAAAGAACCTTATTTGTAGTTGAAGAACCAATAAAAAGTTCTGTTTATTCGTTTCAAGACGTGCCTTCTTTGAAATTGGAAGGCCGGGAAGCCTGGGCAAAGGCAGAACCCTCACGCGGGGATTATTGTATTCACTCTATAAGACACACAGACTTTCCCCCTTACTTTTGAGGGTGGGAAAATTGCATCTTATAGAGCAAAAAAAATATGGCACATACAGAAAATAATGCACTGAAATTCCCTCTAGAAGATTAAGACAGTGCCCCATCAAGCCTTGAGAGTAACCTTCCCTGAAGCAAACGGGACTTGCTCCCAAGAAAACATGGTCAGGAGCAGGCTATAAGCCTCCAGTTGAAAACAATTACCTTAAAATTTTTCTAAGCATTTTGTTCCTTCAATTTTTTTTTTTTAAAATAGGATGTACAATCACAATTTTACTACTCTTCAACTAATTAGAAAACTAGTCTCATCTCCTCGGTCATGGCACTCTGCTTTACACTAAATAGTAAAGCCAAGTTCTATAGAAGAGAATCTGCTCCTCTGTATCCTCTTAGGGCCCTGCCTAATTTGCTAAACCAATGGTTCCAAGCCTCAAGTCCCAAGATGCCTTTAGACTAAAAGTCCCAGACGCCTTTAACATGACCTGTGCTGCCAGGATTTCTGAGAGTTGTCATCCAAGAACATCCGGGGACCCAAAGGTTGAGAACCATTCTGCTGAACCGTGTTAACATTGTATCCCAATTTCCTAGTAATTTTAGTAGGAGGGAATTTACCTAGCTGATTCTAGGGCTGACAGAGTGCCAAGTCTACTTCAGGGACACATCAGGGAAAAACAGGATCCCTGACATACAGATCTAACCTTACTAGCTATGTATTTTTCAAATTAGATTGGTGTTCACCAGACTTTCTGCTTAACAGGCCAAGAGAGAAGGCTGCAGTTCCTCATGTACCCTGCCATATTTACTCTAGACTTTTTAAAAACATAAATGAGTAGATCCGCTCCTACAAGTAGTCACTTCTTACCTGGAGCAGCTGAATTTGAACAAACTGCGTAGCAACTGATGGATCTCTCACTGTGAGGCTTCCATTTGGCAAAACATTATTGCATAACCGATTCCCATGACTAGAAGAATTAACTTTATCACCTTTTCCTTTTCTTCCACCACAGTTAGGGGTTCCTAAAGTGAAGTTATTGGAGATGTGTGTAATACAGAACCATGTTCTGGGACACATTTCACTTCAGTTTACCTGTTCTTTTAAGTAATATGTTTCTTTGGAAAAAGAATATAGACGGTTTAAATATTGTATCTGACATAGCACGGCTTTGGATACAGAGAGTCTGTGAGTAGGAATGTGCTTTACAAAAATAGGGAAATAGATAACCTCTCCTCTTTCCAGACAGCTGAGCCCCCAAAATATCCATTTCCAGGAGCCCTTGTTAGAGTTGGTGATGAGGCCATAAGAGAAAAGCGAAGCTTGAGAAGATCATATCCCTTGCCTCTTGTGTGAGCTGCAGTTCTTATTATTTCATGATGAGGGGGAAGACTGTTTTGGATCCAAACGAGGTGCCAGGCCCAAACCAAGTAGTAACAATGCCTTGGGTATGTGTTGTATTTTTTTGTAGCGCATGCAAAACCTCTATCAGCATTTTGCCATATGACACACAAACCATCCAATTTAAGAAAAATAGATGGTGTTATTGTCCTTCTGAGAGACATTGGCCGTTAGCACATTAGTTAGGGGTAGCACCTTGTCCTCCCCTTTTACTATGGTGACATAAAATACACAACTCTAAAGTACGAAGCTGTGTTCATTAAAAGCTGTGTTCAGTAGAACAGTTCAAAATTAACAATGGGACTAGCTCACAAATATGCTACTGGGTGTATAATACAAACGTAATAACATTTAAGCATTTAAAATTATTTCACTCTGGAAAGAAGGTATGGTCTGCTGAAATATCTAAGACTCACCGAGGTTACTTCCATTTCCTCTCTGTTTCCTCTTCTTGGCAAGCTGAATAGCTCGATAATCTGTTCTTGCAGACCCGCTACTCTCCTGGTAAGACAAAAAGGAGTGTGCACAACATCATAACAAGGAAGATTACTAGGATCTATTGTGTTCCTATTGCAGTTAACAAATATGTGTCTTCTAAGTGCCAACATAGAATTTCATCCATTAGAACAGATTACCACTCCTTTATGGTAGCCCTCCCCCCCAGGAACTCAAACCCCAGCTCCAGAGTTTTGTGGGATCTTCTAGGATAGTGATTCCCAAACCTGAGTCCCCACATGTTCCTGAACTGCCAATCCCAGAAATCCTGACTTACAGGATTTCTGGGATTGTACGGGTAGTGGTGAAGGCTTCTGTGAATTTTAGTCCCAGATCAAATGTGGGGACCCAAGCTCCAGAGTGCTGTGGGATCTTCTAAGGCTGTGGTTCCCTCACTTGGGTCCCTAAATATTCTTGGACTACAACTCCCAGAAAATCTAGCCAGCAAAGCTAGCAGTGAACGCTGCTAGGAATTTTAATCCAAGAACAGACAGGGAGACCCGAGGAAGGGGAACCACTGTTCTTATGGAGGTGGAGGCAGTGAGAGAGGAAGAAAGTCAGTCCTACTGCATAAGCAGAACGCTTGTTCACATGACACCAGCTGGAGCTCTTTATATTCATTAGTGTGACATTTTAGCGGGATGATGATCCAAACACAGGCACATTCAACAGAGAACAAGCAGCTACTCATTCCAGCTGGCATGCCATTCGAACAAGGCTGAAACTCTTAAAATGCAGTATAATCTGCATGACCATTTTCTTTCTTCCTCAAACTAACATAACTTCCATTACAACTCCAAATAAGAAATTATATTTCAGCTTAAACTGGCTTAACTTTGATTACAGCCCATTTCTTACCATGAATACAAATAGCAGGATGTGGGAGAAAAAAGAAGGAAGTCAGGCGAGGCAATTTTTCCAATTTATGAACAATGAAGAGGGCATACATTTTCCCGAATCAATCCCAAAGCCACCTGCTCTCCTGACTGTAAGTACTCACAACAAATCGGGAAATGAGCTAATAACACTAAGCTCCGACTGGGGAAGGGGAGGTATCCTCTTTCCTCCAAGTAAGAAGTACCATGTGTAACTGGATTTAATATTTTTCACAGGCAACCAGAGTTTATACCACTTACATTGTACAAAACATACGGCGACTTCATTCGTGGCAGACATTCCACAAACCCATTTGATCTGGTAGAAAGGACGGCTCATACACGGCAATATAATATCCTCAACGCTAAGATACTAATGAAAACTACAGTTATTGAGTGTTACTGCATACCAGAAAGGAGCTGCCAGTCACCGTGCTCAGATCAGTTTCTTTCTGTGCACTGTAACTTCCAGGAGGGTTGGAGAATACAAACTGAGTCACCACTTTATTGCCTTCTTGTTGTCCCACAACATCCAGACTCGGAAGCAATGTCTGCTCTGCTTTACTTGGAGCCAATAATTCGGATGTATTGCTTCCACCCAGGTTGCTGGAAGGGGTTAAAGTGGCGGTGTCTACTGACAGGTTATTGCTAGAGGCCAAACCGTGCAGGTCTTGACTGGAAGTCCTTGCGGACAAGGAGGCCAACGAGCCCAAGGCTTCGGCGTTTACAGTCTGGACCTCATCCAGGTTTAAAGTGCTTGGCTGTAAAACGGTGGCAGTGGTTCCCAGAAGAAGAGAGCTATCCAGGTTGTGGGGAAGATCGCTGCTAGCCACTAAGATCAGTGGGTCAACCGCTGGGCCCAGAGAGTTATTGCCCACTGAAATGTTGCCTCCAAGCGTGGAGCCAACAGAAGCAACGTCTATCGTTAGAATTCCAGAGTTGATCAGAGCCATCTCGGTCGAAATCCCTGAGGTGTTGCCAGACACACTCGAGAAAAGGGACACAAGGTCTACGTGGCTGAGGTCACTTTGCCCTGAACTGGCAAGTTCACTGCTGGGTGTGAGGGAACCAAAGGTTTCCATCTGATTTAAAAGGTCTGAAAGAAAATAACAAGCAAAATTAAATACATAGACTGTATATCAGTACAGTACATTTATTTTGTGAGGCCAGCATGTTAGTACAATGGAGGATTCAGAATCCTAACCAGGAACTCTACTTGCAGCCACCTGCGCAACACATGCGTGCCTTATATTCATGGTGCCCCACGCCAAGAAATCTAGTTACTGTCCCTCTCAACTGGCAGAAGCCAATATTGCCAACACTCACTGGGGCCAAATTTCAATATGCCACTTTCACTATTTCTACCAGGCTGTCTTTTCAGGTCATTTTGTTTCCTGATTGCTATCTTCACTAAAGGTATGCAGATCTGCGTTTCTGAGCAACAACTCCCAGAATTCCCAAAGCAACTATGGTACCTGAGGAATTCTAGGAGTTGGAATTCAGAAATACAGATCTGTACACCTTTAACTCACACCCCTATGCTGCAAATAAAGGGCGAGTTAATGTTGTTTGTTCCAGTATCACAGATGGGGTTAGTTTTTATGCAGTCAAGACTCCACGCAGCTGTGTTTTCAATAGCTTTCTGCATGTCATCCAGACTTAAGGATAAGTGCTGCACCTTCACAGACGTTAGCATGGATAGGAACTATCCAACCTAGATGGTCAAGATAGGAAGCTGAATTAACGTGCTTCCACCATCATGAATATCTTCTCCCACACATAACCAATTATCACTTGCAAACAAATTGTTAGAGTAACACACTTAGCTATAAAATGCTTATCAGGAAGAGATCAATGTCTTAAAAAAACAGGTTCCTCGGTTACCAAAATCAGAAAGACTGCAGCACACCACAAGAGAAACACAAGGGATATTGACTAGATGTATTGGGGCAGGGCAAAGGTTTAGAAGAAAAGGATTTGGTGAAAGTTAGTCTTTAAGGTGCCACATATTTTGTGTCTTTTGTTTTTCTTCGATTTTTGGAAGAACATTAAGTGACTCACTAAAGTGGTAAGCTTTAGTATTAACTAACTACGATATTTTTAGCAATCAGGCTTCAAAAGTAACATTTTTAGCTATGATGCACTTAATCACAATATAACTTAGACACTGCTTGCAGACCATACCTGTACTAAAGTTGTGTTGCTTGACCATGTGAGTTTTCATACTATGTTTGGAAGTGAAAGATTTATTACAACTGGAAATAGGGCAACGAGTCTTCAATGAGTCCACGTCCTGAAGGTGCTTTTTGGAGTGAATATATAGACTACTGCGTGCTGAGAACTTTGCAGAACACCCTGAAATAAGATATGTAGTGTAGAGAGTTATTCAAGTTTTGATACTGTTCCCATTTATTAGCTTACTTCAAAAATATCCAGCCATTGCAAATGAGACGGCATTTAGACATGTCTTCAACGTTCAGATTTAGAAGTGGACCAGGTACAAAATTTATGAATGCAAAAATATACTGTAATACAAAAATTCTGCACAGCACAAAAAGTGTGAGGGGGTGCAAGCCTCCCAATTTGATACTGTTATATTCTTCTGCACATTTGCAAGACAAAGATCTCTCGCAAGCACTCCTCCCACAACCCCATCCCTTCCAAAGTTCCGAAGAACTGAGAATGAAAAGATGCCTATGAGCCCCTGCTGGACGAAAGAGGGGAAAGCAATTAGGAATTAGTTGCACACATTCAGCCGGCCCTTCAGCTTCTGAAACAGCATCTATGGTGGGAACTGCAGGGCCACACATGTATTAATGCCTCTAAGTGGACTGTGCAGCTCTTGAGGAAACACTGCCCACTTAATTCCCGAACAAGAGCTGTAATTAGCATTCCGCTTCAAAAGAAACACTGAAGCCCTATAGCATCAATTTATTCTAACATGGTTTGTTTGTTTGTTTATTTATTTATTTATTTATTTTTGGATTTATACCTCGCCCATCTTCCCTAAGGAACTCTGGGCGGCTTACAAAACAGATCAAAACCGATCAGATCAAAAGATGTATATAACACAAATACAGAACAACCATAAGTTAAAACAATATGTTAAAACGATACACCCTGGTCAAGCTGATATAGCTTAATAAAATCATACAGGTAGGGCTGCACTTCACCTTTAGGATCTTGCTATCTGGCAGAACGGCTCCTGCCGCAAAGTACAGTCACCCCCTGCCACTGCGCGGTTCAGGTACTGTGGTCACTACATCACGGGATTGCAATACCTGCACCTCGGAGCCACCGGGGGCCGGGGGGGTTATCAGGTCGCTCCGCGCCGCCCCGCGCTCCTCCGAGAAGCCTCGGAGCCGCGGGGTGGTGGTGGGGGGGGCGATTGGGTCGCTCCGTGCCGCCCCCGCGTTCCTCTGAGAAGCCTCGGACAGGCACGTGATCGCCCCCCGCCCCCACCCGCTTCTGCATATCGTGGATTTTCATGCATCGCGGGTAGGGTGGGTCCCTAACCCCCGCAATCGGTGGGGGGTGACTGTACTGCCCATAACACCCAATCATCTCAGGCAGGACATTTGAGGGTGCCTTCGCTGAAGGAGGCCTGTAAATCTTTGACGAGAAATCGGGCTTTCTCAGTGGCGGCCCCTCAGCTCTGGAACCAACTTCCTCCTGAGATATGTCTGGCACCTTCCCTCCCAGTCTTTAAGAATCATCTAAAGACGTGGCTATTTAAAAAGACTTTCCCCGGATAGCAATCTGTTCTAATAATGATCGCTATTATATATTTATTTGCTTTTATCTGTAGCCCATCTTGCTCCTGTTCTATGCGGTTGTTATATATTGTTTACTAGTTATAGTGTTTTTATTTATATACTTGTGCTTCTCTGTTATATTGTATTTTACTGTTTATGGTTTGATTTCTGTTCAGTTTGTAAACTGCCCAGAGTAGCCATGTAGCTAGATGGAGCGGTATATAAATTTAAAAATAAATAAATAAATAAATAAATTTCAAGAGAGTTTGTGGCAATTAAAAGACAGTATTCAATATTAGTAACAATAAGTATACAATACTAAAAGGATTAATGAATGCAACTCCCCTGATAAGCAACACCGAAACACATCCAATGCTTTAAGGTACAAAAATCCAATTTGAAAAATCATTCTCAGATTGAGGAGAAGCCTATCTGAAGGGAAAGGTCTTTGCCTGCTTGAGGAAAGACTCAAAATGGGGCTTTCAGAGTCTGAGAGTAGGCCCTCTCCCATGTCTCCACCAAAGGCACCTCTAAAGGTGGCAGGACCAAAAGGAAAGCCTCTCCTGGGATATGGTGGATATTCATCTAGCAACAATCAGGTAAATGGCACCTAATTCAAAAATAAAGTAGCCATGGTGGCAACATATTCCAACAATGAGCGTACTCAAGGGGAGGAAATGTGAAAAATTAATATGGGTTCATTGGGGAAGTCAAGAATGTTAACTTTTAAAATTAACATTCTTTCTTAGCACAGCATAGTTCATTTGCAAGAAAGCACAGGTACATATTTTTGAACCACAACCCCAGGATTCTCAGGGCAGCATCTCCCAGAACTGAACAGCAACTCCCAGAATTTTCCAAGAACTCCCAAAGCCAAAATCTGAGATTGGCAGTACAAAACAAAAGGTGTGTGCTCCAGCCTTGCTCCTCTGCTGCAGTTGCCAGTGGCAGAGCCCTGCCCTACTCCGAGAGTGTCTCCAAACACCACCTTAACCCAGTTGTCATTTGCCCCTCCAGCACAGAGGAAACTCAGCCTACTCTCCCTGGGCCTGACCCAGTGGCCAATGTTCCCTTTAGGATCCACACTCGTTTAGAATTCCATTGACGCCATGCAGCCGCTGGCGGGAGGATGCCTGTTTAACTTCATGTTTCAGATGAAACACCGCTCAGCCGGGATCAAAATTAGAAGGAACACTGCCATTGTCAGAATATTTTGTGGCCTTTTCCTTATGTGTGATCTTACACTCTGTTCCAGATGGCACAGGAGGCATGTCACAACCACACAGTGATGTTGGAATAAGTTACCCACAACATCCTCCACTTTGATTACAAGAAACATTGAGGCCAAAGGCACACAGCATAGAAGCAGCTTTTCTTGGCATGCCCATCTTCTGCCTCTACTCCCAATATTGCCAACAGTTGGAGGTTTGCAGCTCTGTGTGGTTGGACAACACCTCCCAGCAATTCTGGGAGCTCCAGTCCAAAATCATGAACCTGAACATGTCTATTTACTTAAACTACCCCTTTTTTTTAAAAAAAAAAAGCCACTTTAAAGATGGAACTTTGAGAGCGGGGGATCGTTCTTCCCACCCATGCTGTAGTTTGAAAATCACCTTTCTCCATGGCAGGAATCAGTAACAACACAATCCCAATACATGAATATGTTACTGTCACATTTATTTCTACTATCTAGGACCGATTAGCAACCAAACAGGTAAATGTAAAGAACAAGGGATCTTAAATACAAACAGTACCTTCAACTGGACATTCAAATGGTTTTGTGCCAAGATGAGTTATACTGTGGCCTTTTAAGTGTTCTGCTCTTGTGAAGGATTTTCCACAACCTTCTACAGGGCATGTAAACCTCCTGTCATCCTCATGTTTCCTACAACAAGAATTGTAGATGTTTTGTAATCATAAACACTGACAGCACAGTCTAGAGAAATACTGTACAAGTATTGATTAGACAAATTCTGATCTTAAACTTTTTACTTGTATCCAGTTACAGGCACTCCTCATTTAACAATGGAGTTCCATTCCTAAGAGCAAGTCATTAAGTGAATTGGTTGTTAAATGAGGAGCCTAAGGGAGGGGGGTGTCTTGTGGCATGTTGAAGCTGCTCTCCTTGGGAGGAGGCAAGCCAGACTGGGCAAGTCTCTGGGCAGCCACGGGAAAGGCAAAACAAAGGGGGGGGGGACAGAGATGAAGGTGGCTGACTTTCTGCCCTGCTGGGATCAGTCACATCCCCAACAGAGGGATTGTAACAGTTGCAGCAACACCCATCCCTTGGAAGCAGCAGAAGAGGAAGAAGGCAGAGGGGGTGAGGAGCCCTGCTGCTGTCTCCCAGCTAAGCTCCTCTCAAGGGAGTTACAGGCAAGCAGAAGCAGGCTGGACATTTTGGCCTAGGCCAGTGATGGCGAACCTTTGAGAGACCGAGTGCCCAACACTGCAATTCAGAACCCACTAATTTTTCTGCAAAGTGCCAATACAGTAATTTAACCTGAATACAGGTGGCTATGAAAGGGCGATGTTGGGTGCCCACAGAAAGGGCTCCGAGTGCCACCTTTGGCACCCGTGCCATAGGTTCGCCATCACTGGCCTAGGCCCTGTGAACCGGAACAGCAGTTTTTCCCCAAGGCAGCAGTTAGATGGTGGTGGTAACTCTGGCTGCCGCTGCTGGTTATAAATCTGAGTGCTCATTAAACAGGTAGGTTGTTAAGTGACAGCTGGCTGTACTTTTTAGTCTAATTACACCAATTTTAAGGAATTCTTAAAAGCTTTTCCATGAACTGCATGTCTCCTTTCCTATTTAACAAAACCTATCAAAGAACAACTAACTAATTTTTCATAGAATTATCATAGGGTTAGAAGGGCCCTGGGAGGTCTTCTAGCCCAATCCCCCTGCCCAGGCAGGAGACCACATACCATCCCAGAGAGATGACTGTCCAACCTTTTCTTGGAAATGTCCAACGATGGGGTCCCCACAACATTGGGAGGCAAGCTGTTCTACTGTTTAATGGCTCTCACTGTCAGGAAATTTCTCCTTATTTCCAGGTTAGCTCTCCCTCTGATGAGTTTCCACCCATTTGCTCTTGTCATACCCTCAGGTGCAACTGAGAATAAACTGATGCCCTCTTTCCTGTGGCTACCCTTCAGGTATTGGACGACTACTATTGTGTCTCCCCTCAGTCTTCTCTTTGTCAGGCTAAACATGCCTAGTTCATTTAGTCTTTCCTCATATGATTTAGCCTCCAGTTCCCTTATCATCTCTGTTGCTCTTCTCTGCATTTTTTCATATTCATCTCTCTCCTAACCCTCACTCTCTATTATCTCTGCAAAATATCAAAAGTTAAATTGTACTGCAATACTTTCACATCAATAAACTCAACCATCAACACATTTACCTTTTGTGTCTTAATAGCTTAGACATGCTAGTGAAGGACCAGCCACAACCTTCAAAGTCACAGATAAAAGGTCTCTCACCTAGAAGGGGGTAAAAAAGAAAACAAAAGCACATCTCAACCTCACCATACTTCTAAGAAGAAAACAATGCCATACACTCAGACTCCAAATCACACAATTTAGGGCTCAGAATAACTAAATACTATGTTCTTCTTTACTCTATTTTGTTCTATCATTTTAAGTTAAAGAGCCACACCTGCCCTGGCAATCTAATTTTTAAAATAACACTGATCACACATTCACATAGAAATTATCCAGTCCAGAATTAAGAAGTATGAACAATTATAGTGCTGCACATTGCCCTAGTCCCTCCACCTATCTCCTTTGGCCTTCCAGAAGTTTTGGACCACAACTCCCACAGTCCTTTATTACTGACAATATAGGCTTGGAATTCTAGGAGTTGTCTTCTAAAACATCTGGAGGGCCAAAGGTTCCCAACCCCTACATTACAAGAGTGATGACTTCCTCTTCCTTGAGGAGTCAGGTGTTAGTGACAGTGCAGGAGCAAATTTGCAGATGAATATTTAGCAACATTCTGAAAGATTATACAATATCATTTTTTATTTCTTACTCTAAACAAAAGATCAGAAACAACCATATCGTTTTATATGACTATATGCTTGAGTTAAAGATTTACTGCTTCTTTTATACCAGAATGCAAAGAGTCAGCCACACGCATGGCTTCCATTTTCTTTAAACAGCTTTTATAGCCTTGGCACTTGCCTTGGATCAACAATATTTAGCTTTTAAAGAAACGAGCAACGGAATGCTGCTAACCAAAGTACATGGCAGACTGCAAAGGCTGTTCAAAGACACAAACTAGAGATCTACAATACTGTCAAGTTTTTCATATCCAAACTCCACTATAGCAACCAGTCCTCTCACCAGTTCCATTTGCTGCCCCTCCCACTCAGGTAAGATTACGCTTGTTTAGCTACAAATTACACATTATTTTAGTTATTAACCAGTACCAATGCCCACAGAAATAGTTACAAAGATTCAAATATATCAAATAGTTGTATAGGAGGAAAAGATCAATAAATCCTATGGATTTGTCTTTAATGCTACAATTTCTCTAAACATGTATTATCAGTGATATTTCAATTCTTCAAATAAAAATGCAGCCCCTCAGAATCATTCTAAACTGAACAATCTGTTACTGATAGAGTGAATTTACCCAAGAACCACGTTCGCACCTGTGTGGCTTCTCATGTGGATTTTCAGTCGGCAAGCCTTGTCATATTGCTTGTTACAGCCTGGAAAGGAGCAGGAGAACAGTTCCTGTTCCCTGAAGTGGACTCGGTTATGAGAAAATAAAGCACTCACTGTTATGAAGGTCCTCTCACATCCTGGAGAACGAGAGCAGAGAGAAAACACATCAAGCTTCATGGAGAAAGCACATCGAGGCAACGTAGCTGGTACATGCCGCTCAGCTAATAGCACAATCCAGAAGAGCTCTTTAATGCAACTGATATAGGACAGGAGGTTCTAAACTATGTTCACTGCCAACATTACAACAAGTAATTTTTAAACATAAAAATAACAGTGGGATCAATGTTAAAAAACTGTATCTATTATTCTCAAATTCTTAAAAATAATTTTTAAAGAGGCATATGGCGACCTTTTTACTTAATTTTTATTTTTTTTTAATTTTTAATTTTTTGCCGCCTGCGTCACCTCTTGTGGTGGGTCTTGCCCCTCCTTATTTTATCAGCACTGGCGTGTTCTTTTTTGTTATATACTGTTGGTTTTGTTTTAATTGTAAACCGCCCAGAGTTCTGTCCGGAAGATGGGCGGTATAGAAATATAACAAATAAATAAATAAATAAATAAATAAATAAATAAATTTAGGATGCAACTTCTTTTTCTTCCAGACTTGACCCTCTTCTCTTTTTGGTTTGTAAGCATTTATTCCCTAGATGTAACTTTTAAGCCTGACAGCATGGAACATTTGCATCATTCACATGTGCAGACACAACTCTACAGCAGAAAACTCCTATTCTTAATACGGTTTTGGTGGCAACGGTTAAATAAAAGATATGTTCCACCCGTTTCTCCATCTCCTACCATTCCCTACCAGTATGGTTACCTGGGTCTCAAATCACGGGGAGGGAAAGCCCATCCTACCAAAATCCCTTCATCGCATTCCTGCATGTCATTATGAACTTTACGGAACATCTGAATATTATGCCAAACTAAAAGCTGAAATCCTGCTCTAAGCTGTACCACAAAAGGTTGACGTCATCAGCTACAGCTATTTTTCAGAAACAGAAGCAACATTCCCAGTCTCCTGTCTGAGAGGTCCTGAAGCTGTTGGGGTTCAAGGACAGGAGAAAGTCTTTAGTTTCAGAAAAATCACTACTAGTGGTAAAATGATCCTACTGATTATGACCTCTACAAATTAAATACACACACATACAACAGATATCATAGCTCCAAAGGCTATGAAAAAAATGGGTCACAGTGGCTGATAACATCCGTATTATGCTTCACAACAAGATTTCAACGAAAGTGAAACTTTCCAAATATTACACTTTTGGCTCAGATTATAATATGATAAATTAATACAGATATCTAAAAGGCAATGTATAGTACACTTCAGAGAGCAGGGGGGTAGTCTTGGCCCGGATGCGAAGATGGGCGAATGTCCAAGAGTCGAGAAGGGCAAATTTGAAGAGACTAATTACTCTGTTAATCTGTGTTTATCTGTGTGGAGGAGAGAAATGCATGGGAAACTCTGAAGACTACCAAATAAGATAAAGACCATATACATTTTAAGAGGAAGAAGGTTCCCCTCCTATGCTCAAACAATCTAAATTAGAAGCCTTTACATGCCAATCCCAGTGCAAAATAGGTTTGAATGTTTGGAAGTGGAAGCCAAGGGCATCACAAGCAAGTGTCACAAGTCAAATACTCCTGAGAAGGTACAAGCCTTGCACTACAAACCAGCCAAGGATAAACAAAGTTCCATAACTCAGGAAGGGTTGGAGTTACTGACACACTGAACATTTCTGATGGCAGAATTGCTTAGGAAAATATTTGAGCAACAAGAAAACGATAAGGTTGCTTCAGGTAAGAGCTTGCATCTCTGATGTGCATAAACCAGGAGTCTATCCACATTCTCAATATATTAGAGGGTCTACAATTGTACAACCAAAATCAGATATAAATTCTGAACACCAATATGAAGACAGGAGGAAGAAAGCAAGAATAATAGGTTACTTGACTGAGGTTACTGGGAAGCCTCTGAAACTACTGATCTTATTAAAATGGAAAAATTAAGCAGTACAGGAAGAGCTGAATGCTTGCATTTCTGTTCTAAGAAAATACCATCCTATTTGTTTATCCATTTTGACATCCTGAATATGGTTGGCATAAGAAGGCATTTTAAGAATTCCACAAAACAAATATTAGACATGAAACTAGGTCCCAAGAATCAAGAAAAGGCTCTTAAAACACCAAGGATCTTGGAGATTCCAGTTGATTATCCAGAACCTACAGTAATCCTTGATCTGCCCATTCCTTCCAATCGAATTACCCCCATGAAAGGTTTGGGACAAGAAATTAGAAACATCAGCTCAGAATCAAAGGGCCCAGGCTTACAGTACAGTAACCCCCCTGCCCTTTCGCGGTTCATATGCTGCGGTCCCGCTATATCACAGGACCGCAGTAAGGCCCCTTGGAGTAAGGTGGGAAGGCATGTTTCAGGCCTCCTGTACTTACGGGCCTGCAAGGGCTTTCTCAGGCCCATCAAGAAGAGGCTGAGAGTAAACTCCTTACTTCCTTTGCAATGCTACTAACTAATGATCAAGTCCCCCTACTGGACTATCTGGAATTACTGATATCCACGCTGAAAAAAACTGGATGGACTACTGAGGAAATTCTAGCACAAATTAGAGAGGAAAGGGCACCTTGAAATTCTCTCCAGGAACATAGCTGGGTGGGCCTGCATAAAAAGCCTAGGACATTCCATACTGCAGAGGAGATGTGACTTCCTCCTCCTCCTCCAGGAGACATGGGCCAATAATGAACTTTTTGCTCAAAGGATGCTACTGTTTTATGAACAAAGCTATCTCAGGGATAGGCCCAGAAAAAGTTGAAAGGGGAGTTGGGAATTTTAATTTCCACATCACTTGGGGGGGGGGGAGTGCATCTCAGTCCCTTGAAGGAATGGGCAATGACGGCTCTCATACAAATAAGAAATTCCTAGTGGTAAATAGATATTTTCCTCTCCAACAGAGAAAACAAGAGATTATCAAAATTTGGGAGAAATTTAATTCCCACATTGAAGATCTTTTGCATAACACACCAGTCAATATGGTTCTAATAGGAGATTTTAATGCCAGAATAGGGACAAATGAAAAGACTCTTACTGATAAGTATGGGAGGTTATTCTTGGATACAAAGGAAAATTATAATCTACCCTTTTCCCATGTACTTCTAAAGACTCTAACAAATTTTGCCTGATTAAGATGATTCGAGTTCCCCCTATCAATTGTCTATTGAGGGAAATTGAGGGGTATGACTGTCATAGTGTTGGTCAAGACGCTACGAAATACCACTTTCCTTCCTCCCACGTCAGAGTTGGGGAGTCGGAGTCGGAAGTACAAAAAAACTAGGAGTTGGAGTCAGAGTATTTATCTACCGACTCCACAGTCCCGTGTGTGTGTGGGGGGGTTCTATAATGGCTGGTGGGCCAGATTTAGGATCCTGGTAGTTTGAGGACCCTTGCTCTAGATGTTCGGATTTAGAGAGAAGAGCTTTTTATCCAATTTTAACTCCCAACTTACACTTATAAAACAAGTAAATTTGAAGTACTTTTTACTGACCTCATGACACAAAATCTGAATTGAACTGGGCCAGCTCTTTTTGCTCCCAAAGCAGAGTCTTCCCCTCTGCTACTGGAGAACATAGAAGTTTTATAAGCCAGAATGATTCAAATGGACTCTTTCATGGGGTTGGTTGTGATATATGTTCTTGTAAAGAAAGGGGCATAGCTGTAGGCAGTGTTTTGGTGACAAAGGAAGTGGCAGCATGTTCAGAACAGAGGAGGAGTTGGACATGCAAGTGAAGCACTGTGATTATGGTGTACTATAAAGCTGCTTTCTCATTTATAGTTTCAGAGATTTTATTTAGCTGTTGTAACATAAGGTTTTAAAATAGTTCATGTCATCCAATATTTCCTTCATGTGCTACGTGAAAGTAAGGTAAATGAGTGGGTGAGGGAAAAAGTGGTGATACAATATAGAATCATTTTGAGTTATGAATCTCTTATCCACTGCCAGAAAATATGCCCACCGAGAATACATGTTTCCAATTTTACAACTTGCCACCATAGTGAACAACAGACTATGTTACATAGTATATGCAATATTTATATATGCTTTCTGGCATCCATACAGAGTGGCAGCCTGGAATTGATGCCCTGCAGACACTGTGGTCCTTTGTCTTTTGCAAAATTACTGTTCAAGCTTTTAATGTTCTGTTCTGTATTCTCAGACTGTGAAGTACTTTTCCATGTTATTTTCCTATGGAAAGGTTTTTCAGAAATGTATCTAAAGCTTTAAATGAGAACGCAGTTTCACAGCTAATCACAAAAGGCTCAGTACAGGTGAGGGAAGAAGAAAGGAGGAGGCACAAAAGCAGGATCATATGAAGAAAGGAGGACTTGCATCACATCAAGTATGAAGAATGTACTCTCAAGTCAATCCACAGCCCCTGCATAAACACACTGATTTGTGATTTCTAATGTAATGCAGGCTGCAAATCAAATCACAGCACAGCCAAATATTTGCAATTCATCCATCCACTGTAGTTCGTTTGTTGGCTTCAAATCTCCACTTAAACAATACAGTGAAACATATATGCTATCACACAGCCTCTACATTATAGGATGCCACAAACACCTTAGAAGGAGAAGAAATGTCAAACTGCATCTATAGTAAAACCTTGATTTGTGAGTGTTTTGGAAGACAAGCAACCATTTCTGATCAATTTACCCTTGTTCAATGAGCAATATATTGCAATACGAGCACTGAAGCAGGTTACATGATGACAAGAAGCGAGCAAATAGTGCTGCTACCCCCCCCCCGCTGGATTGTGGGTGACTGTCTGAAATGCTCAGTCCCAGGCAGGCCTCAAAAGCAGAGGGAGGAGAGACGAAAGGATGGCAATGAAGCCATTGGCCAGCTTGCTCACTCTGGGAAGGAAGGAAGAATAGCTGGTTAGTGGGTGCTGGTAGGGGATGCAGCCGCAGGGCCGGCGACCAGGCCAGGCGTTGGGGGTGAGTGATAAAGGGCTCTAACTACTGCTGTAACTGCCGCCACCGCCACCACCACCCTACAACACAGACTTCTCTCCTAGGGCTGTCCTGGGCTAACAGGGCATTGGGGGTGAGTCTTTTGGCAGCACATAGGTTCTTGCTGCTGCCACCCCCTCTTGTTTCCCTCACAACAGCCACAAAGGTTTTCAAAGGTCAGAGCAAGTTAGGGTTTTGTTTTATTTTTCCTTTTATTTAATTTGTTTCATTTTTGTATTTTCTTTATAATTTTATATTATATTACAGTATTGTAATAATTTTATATGAATATTTTTGGGCTGTAGCATGATGAGTTTCCATATTTCTTATGGGAAAATTTGTTTTGATATACAAGTGTTTTGGATTACAAGCATGTTTCTGGAACAAAGTACAGTATGCTCATAAACCAAGGTTTTACTGTACTTTTGTACTTACAGAAATGTGTTCTGGCAATCAGAACCCATACATTTAATAGGATAATACCACCTGCTTTTAATTATCTCCCAGTAATAACTGTCTTTCAAATGAAACAAGAGCAGTGTCTGAATACACCTAAAGTACAACATTATGCATCCCTCTGGCAGGACAAAATTGACTTTAGAATGTCATGGTCTATAAAAGTAAAGCCAGAGACAACCATCATGTTTGATGATCCACATGTTAACTTTCCATAAACATTTTATTGCTTTAGGTCTTTTAAACTTCTTCCTTACACAAAGAGATTTAAAAGGGGGTGTGCGTTGATCAGCATGATGAAAAGCCCTGGATTGTTACAACATAATTGTCTTTAAAAAAAAACACTAGGTGGGCTGAGTAGAATCATAGAATCATGGAGATGGAAGAGAACTCAATGGCCACCCAGTCCAAATCCCTGCCATGCAGAAACCCCCAAACAGCCCCTGCTTAAAAAGCTCCAAAGAAGATAGTATCTATCTATCTCTCTAAAAATTAACAAATATACCTTGTCAGGTATAGGATAAAAATGGCAGAAATGAATGCTAAGAGAACATTAAAGAGCTGCAATCCTACCTAGGCTGGAAGCAACATTTAATGTTTGAGTAAACATGCCCAGGTTTGTGGTTGATCACGCTCAGCTCCCTTTAAACCGGGCTCCCTTTAACGCCTTCAAAATACAATGGACCTTCTTATAACAAATGGTTTGTATAACATAAAATCTGTACAACATAAAAAATTCCGGAGATAGGGGGAATTTGCTTAACAGACTCGCCTATGGGGTGAATCCGTACAAGAAGGAAAAAATGGTGGCGATTAGGGATTACTCTGCTTTCAATGCATTCCTATGGGGAATTTGTATAAAGGAAAATTTGCATAACGTAATTTCATTTGGAACGAATTAATCCTTTATACAAGGTAACACTTGTACGCAACATTTGTAATAATCCCGTTTCGCCGGCCTTTCTTGGCGGGAGCTACGATGCCCACACAAGCCAAGGGGCCCCCCAGGCGTGTGTGGAAACGAGAGGAGGTTACCTGGGTACTCGCAGCGGTAGGGCCGCTCGGGCTCCAGGTGGCTCCTCCGCTGGTGGGCGCCGAGGCGGGCGGCGGTGGGGAAGCGCTGCCCGCAGGCCTGGCACTTGTGGCTGGCCTCCTGCTCGTGGGCCCGCCCGTGAGCCCGCAGGTTGTAGACGGTGGTGAAGCGCTTGGCGCAGCCGGGCACCGGGCAGGCGAAGGGGCGCAGCTTCTCGTGCGAGTGCAGGTGGCGCCGCAGCTTGTAGGCCGTGGCGAAGGCCCACGCGCAGCCCGGCAACGGGCAGGAGAAGGGGCGCGCCCCCGACGACGACGACGACTCCCGCCCGGAGCCCGACCCGGCCTCGCCGCCGCCGCCGCCATCCTGAACCGAGGCGGCGGCCGGGCTCCCGCCGCCGCCGTGCGCCGACCGCTGGTGGAGCCGCAGGAGCTGCTTGCGGGAGAAGGCCTGGGCGCAGCGGGGTCCCTCCGGGCAAGGGAACGAGGCCGACGCCGACGCCCGAGAGGGACCGCCGCCCGGGGGAGGAAGGGCGGAGGAAGATGGCGTCGGCGGCGTCGGAAGAAGGGGCGCCTGCGGAGGCTGAGGCGGGCCGGCGGCGGGCGTGGGAGGCGCGGGGCTGCCGAGGCTGAGGAGCCCGTTCTCGAAGCGCACCAGCAGGCTCTGGTTGTGGAGGGTCAGCGTGCCGGAGAAGGACGAGCTGCCGGAGGAGCCGCCGCCGCCGCTGCTGCTGGAGGTGCCCAGCGGCCGCGGCTCGCTCCCTCCTTCCTCGGGCAAGGCCTCTGCCGGAGCCGCCTCGCCGCCCGCCTTCTCCCCTTCCTCCTCCTCCTGCTGCTGCTGCTGCTGCTTGGCCGGGGACGGAGGCGGCTGGTGGTCCTCCTCCTCCTCCTGCTGCTGCTGCTGGTCCTGCTCGGGGAGAGGCGGCGGCGGGTCTGGCGAGGGGCTCCCGGAGGCTTCGCCCCGCACCCAGTTGAGCACCAGCAGCAACGCGTCGCTATCCGCCGCCGGAGGAGGAGGAGGCGGCGGAGGAGGGAGAGGCTGCCTGGGGCCTCCAGTGGCCGCCGGCCGGGCCAAGGCTGCGGAGAGGGAAGCGTGGCTGGCGGCGGCGGTGGTCCCCGGCGGGGTCAAGGCTGGTCGTCGCTGCTGCTGCTGCTGCTGAGGCGCCAGCGGAGGAAGTGGCGGCGGCGGCGGCTCGGGCGGCTTCTTCCCCTCCAGCAGGAGCAAGACCGGGAAGGCCATCTCCAGCGGGCCCCAGGGCCCGGCCGGGGTCGTCCCTGCCGCCGCCGCCGCCGCCGAGTCCTGCGGCCGAGGAGGAGGAGGCCGGCGGGCGGGCCCCGAGGCGGGACGCCTCTCGCCCACCACGGCGGGGCTCCTGCTGCCGCCGCCATGTTGTCGGGTGCCGGGCACGGGCTGGGCCGCCTCCGCGGCGGCAGCGGCGGCAGGCAGCCCCTGCGTTTCCATCTTGGGGGTCCCTGTAGCAGCGGTTGAAACCGGAGCCGAGGGGGCGGGGCCCGGCCCAGGGAGCGACTCGGGAAACCCGGAACCCGGATCGCAGGAAGGGAAGAGAAAGAGGAGGGAGGGACTCGGACCGCACGGCAGGGTGGAAAACCTGGAGCGGGAGCTGTTGCCCAAGCAGGGGCGGAAGTAGACCGGAGGTGGCCTGCTGGGTCGAGGGGAATGGGGAGAAAACAGGAGATTCTAGCCGGGTTGGCGAGGAAGGAACAAGACGGCGTCGGGCATCTCCAACAGGATGGCTTGTTTTGTTTCTAACGCCAGGTGTATAAATTCATGGGTTTTGTTTTTCAGACGACGACTCTCCATGTTGGATGCGGAATTCTGGGAGCTGTAGTCCACAAACGCAGATTTGCCGACTTTTGTATGTAAAAATACAGAACATTGGTACCGTGTATAAAGGAATTAATTCGTTCCAGATGAAATTCTGTTAAGCAAATTTTCCTTTATACAGATTTCCCATAGGAATGCATTGAAAACAGACTAATCCCTAATCGCGACAATTTTATGTTGTACAGATTTGCCCCATAGACGAATCTGCTAAGCAAATTTCCCCTATCTCCGGAATTTTTATGTTGTACAGATTTTATGTTATACAAACCGTTTGTTATAGGAGGGTCCACTGTATAAGTATTGCTTAGGGGCCAATCCTGTCAAATGGGCCTCTCTTCAAGGCCAATGAACAGGACTTTGCTGAATATGTTCAGAAAAAAGCCTCCAACAGGAAATAAAAGTGGAGATAATAAGATATATTGAATATTAACCTGAAAATTCCTGAGTGCCTTTATAAGTTATTTCAGTGTATGTACACTTCTCTTGGGTGGCTTACTAATGACAGTCTTGTGACATCATCCATTGCAACCCCTTTCAGGGTTTCCTGGGGGCCTCACAGGCTGGCTGTGCTTCCAGGAAGTCGATGGGGGAATTGAACCCCCCCCCCAAAAATCTCTGATTCTGCAGCTAAACCACTGACTGCTTTGGGTGAAATACTCTACTGTTGGCATACATTCAGATGGAGCATTGCCAGTGCTTTTTAAGAAGTGTTTGCCACAGGTTAGTGAGAGTGTGCTTCACCAGGATGCATATTCAAATGATATATGTGTGTGCAACATTAATAAAGAAAAGGAAGTCGGAGCAAGTGTTGTCTCTTCTCCCACAATCAGCACTTAAGAGTTAATGTGTGGCAGGGAAGGAAATTGGGATGGATTTCTGATGGGCTTTGGCCTGGAGCTGGGGTCCTCAACGTTTTCAAACAGCGGGCCGGTCCACCACGCCCCAACACCACTGGGGGCCGGACCACAGTCCAAAAAAAGAAAAAAGAAAAAGGCCAACATGGAAAAAGGGGGAGGAAGGGCCAAGTGGGCGGAGCCCCCGACGATTGACCCATGATCATTGTGTCTCCAGGGCCCCAGCAATGCCTCCTGCTCCAGATCACCACCCTGAGGTGCCACCGCTGGGATCCCTCTGCTGCGCCTCTTCCTCCTCCTCCTCTTCCTCTTCCTCCTCCTCCAGTGGCAGCAGCTGGAGCAACTCTCCTTCCTTCTTCTCATCCTTGTGTCGGGAAGGAGGTGACAGCCCAGGCAAACTCAGGCCCCTCATCACCTTCTGGGTGGCCACTCAGGATGAGGAGCAGCAGCCGCAGCAAGGGCAACAAGGCTGGTGCCACTGCTCGCAGATCCAGCCGTGCACCCTGGCCATCATGTCCTCACTGTGCCCTGGAGGGAAAGTTGCCTCCTCTCTTGGCCTGGCCCGGCCCAGACCAACTTGGTGCGCTGCAAGTGAGGGAGGGAGGGAGCAAGGCCTGGGAAGGAGGGAGGGGAGGCAGGAAGGCATGCCCAAAGCCACTTGCAGCCCGCTCACTGGCCGAGTCCAGCCAGGCTGCGGTGCTCTCTTGGCTCGCCAGCCCGCCCATCACCAACCAGGGACAAATGCAGCCCCACCAGCCTCCCAGGAACCAGGCCCAGGCCACTGTTGGCCTTCTCTTCCCTTCTCTTCTTTCTCCAGCACCTCCTCCTTGCTAGTCTCTAACCCGGTGATGGTGGTGGCAGCTGCCCTCCATCAGTTGCCTGCCGCCCATCCCTCCAGTGGTCCACTGCCATGGATGCTCTGGCTCAGAAGGCTGGCTGGCACTGCCTCCACCTACCCCCTTCATTCCTCACAACTACAATAACACAGGCGGCAGCCACACAAGGAAGGCAGGTGGGCAGGGTGGAGGGGGAGCAGTGGTGGGGCCTCAGGGCCATGAAGGGAGTGGGTGACCTGGCCGCAGCCCTCCTGTTTTAAATTGCCCTGCTTGGCTGCACCCAGTGCCCCAACCATCTGGGCGGTGGGGGAGTGGGGGAACCTTGCCGTAGCCCTCCCACTTTGAATGACCCACTAACCAGCATGCTGATCATCTGGGCGGTAGTTGGGGTGTGTGGGAGAAGCGACATAGCCCACTGCTTTGAACTGCCTCAGCAATAGAAGCAGCTGCAGAGGCTGTCTTGCTCACAAAGCAGAGGGTAGGTGGGGGGTTTCCAACTGGTCCCGGGGGCCGGATTCAGAACCTTGGGGGGCCGCATCCAGCCCCGGGGCCTTAGGTTGAGGATCCCTGGCCTGGAGGAACAAACCAGGGATGGGCTCTGTATGGCAGCATGCCTCTCAAACATTTTTGGCTTACAACATGCATCACTGTACATTATTATTAATTATGGCTATTATTCTAACATGTACATTTATATTTTGCCTTGCTTCCCATAAACTCAAGATAGCATGTGTATTGGCCTTTGCACCATATAATTTAAGAGCCTCTAATTTTGCAACACACCAGCTCCTTTTTAAAGACAAATGGACCCATCTTCCTGTATTTTGGGACTTTTCTCCACAGGAAAGCTAGCTATGACAGTCACAAGGATCACCCATCTTTAACACTTACCCAACTGTGTCAGACCAGGTGGTTGGCCCCAAACCAACCAGTTAGCTTCATCACACAATTAGACATCAACCTGGGTCTCATTTCAATGGTTTAACCACCACACCGGTCCTCAGAGATGGCCGTGATTGTTGACTAGTGGTCCTCCCAATGTTTGGTACTTCCCAGAAGGTCTAGCCAGCAGGACATCAAAAGTTGGTCTGCACATCTGGAAGGCCAAAGGTTATGAACCACTGCTGTATAGATTCAGTGATTTTTGGGTTGCCAGATTTTGTTCGACTTGCACATAATGGCTAATGATCAAGGATTCTGCAATATCTTGATATCTTTGGAAACCAACCAGTACATAGAATCACAGAATCATAGAGTTGGAAGAGACCTCAAGGGCCATCTAGTCCAACCCGCTGCCATGCAGGAACTCCCATCACAGTATTTCTGACAGATGGCCATCCAGCCTCTGCTTAAAACCCTCCAAAGAAGGAGACTCCACCACCCTTTGTGGCAGCATATTCCACTGCCAAACAGCTCTAACTGTCATGAAGTTCTTCCTAATGTTTAAATGGAATCTCTTTTCCTGTACAGTAGTTTGAAACCATTGCCCTGAGTCCTAGTCTCTGAAGCCATGGAAAACAAACCTGTTCCCTCTTCAATATAACATTCTTTCAAATATTTAAACATAGCTATCATATCCCCCCCTCAGCCTTCTTTTAGAGAGGCTAAACATTCCCAGTTCCCTAAGCCACTCCTCATAAGTCATTTCCTCCAGACCCTCAACCATCCTGGTCGCCCTCCTCTGCACCCGCTCGAGGTTGTCAACATCCTTTTTAAACTGAGGCGCACAGAACTGGACAGTACTCCAGGTGGGGTCTGACCAGAGCAGAATAGAGTGGTACTATCACTTCCCTTGATCTAGACACTATGGTTCTGTTGATGCAACCAAGAATCGCATTGGCTTTCCTGGCTGCCGCATCACACTGCTGACTCATGTTCAATTTGTGGTCCACCAAGACTCCCAGATCCCTTTCACAGGTACTATTCTCCAGCCAAGTGTTCCCCATCCTATATCTGTGCAATTCATTCTTTTTTACCTAGATGTAGCACCCTACATTTCTGTGCATACTGTTGTTAACATCTTTGTTACTACATACTGTTGTTAACATCTTTGTTACTGTTGTCATGGTCCTTGCAAACTTCTGCTTTTGTTTCTGTTGTGAATTTCTGCTGAAACAAATCACTGTTACATTATGTTTGTGTTAGATAAACACATGGCAACTCAGCTGTACTGTTGTTAACATTCAGCTCAATTTTCTTATTCCAACAAATACCAAAGGATCAGCACTCTTAGTTGGTTTGCTAAAATGAGGGATGGGAGGTGAAAGTATTGGCCTTGCGTTTGAATAGAAACTTCAAATATTCATTCATTCTCCCATCAACAAAATGTGTTACAGTGCATATGCTGAGGAGTTCAGGCAAAAAGCCTCAAAACCATAGATATGATAATCCACTCCTACTAAAAAGGGGGGCATGTCTTAATTGATAAATCATTGTATATATGCTGCAATCCTGTACACCAGGCCTGCCCAAAGTCTGGCCCGGGGGGGGGCCAAATCCGGCCCGCCAGGCCATTCTGAGTGGCCCGTGGCTGGCCGGCCCACCCTTTCCTCCCCCTCCTTCACCCCATGTTTTTTTTTAAAGAAAGTGGGTGGGGCTTGCAGTGGGGTGGCAGGGTTGGGGAGCAACCGGCCCCTGACACATTCTCAGCCACCAAATCTGGCCCTCCTTACAAAAAGTTTGGGCACCCCTGCTGTACACGCTTGCATAGGAGTCCTGTCCATAAAAATCACTGAGGTTTCATCTGGACAGACATGCAGAGAAATGCATTGCTAATCAAGCAGCACTGTGAAACCAAGTGTTAATCAGTGGGCAAAATCCTACTTGTTCCTTCGTGCACAGTGGGCCGTACAGCAATTATGTGTTTATATTTGGCATGAAATGTGGTTTTTCTCCTAAGCCATTCTCTTTAAATTCCTAGAAAAGCTTGTAATTGCTGCATTGTGCTGGTGACAGGTTACCACATATTACCTAATTCCCCACACAGGTGTGCTAGTCATGTCCAACTCTAGGGGTGGTGCTCATCTCCATATTCAAGCTGAAGAGCCAGTGTTGTGTATGTCCATGGCCACGTGGCTGGCATGGCTGCAAGGAAACACTCTTTTACCTTCCCGCTTGTTAGGGCGGTACCTATTTATCTACTTGCATTTACAGTACAGCACATGCTTTCGAACTGCTAGGTTGGCAGGTAGTTCTTGCTATAACAGCATTCAACAGCAGGTGGTGCCATATCGCCATGTGAAGCATAGCACAACCCTGCTAGCCATACCTTTGTATTTGAAATTTTAAAAATTCCACACTTCTATCTTACTGAAACAGAACAGCAATATGGATCAAATCGCTCTGTATGAGATTTCACACAATTATTGCTCTATCTGTGAAGCTTAACAATATTTTTGAAATATTCTTGGTCTTCAGTATATATGCCTCAATGTAGAACGTTTATTAAGGGTAGTTCCTTTTCCTAGTACAGTATAGCATATACTACCAGCCCCAACACACATATAGTGTTCTCTTTTTAAAAAATTGTGGATTAATGTAATGATTAACATTCCACTTTTTTTTTGTTTCATCCCCTGTATGACCTTTTCTCTATACTTACTCCATTCCCAAACAATTTCTCCACCTAATTCCTGCAGAGTTCATTTACCCGGCCACTTGATATCTCTCCTGAGAGAGCTGGCATCATAGTAGTCAAGGAGTCACAAATGTATTCTTCCTGTTTCTCAATCCAAACTGTAGCAGATACAGATTTTTTTTACTGTTAAAGCTTGCACTTTTTTGTGTATACTCTCCTCCCACTCCATCCCCACCCACCCCACAACACATTCTTGATCTCTTTGCGAGACATTTTGGATGTAATGATTCACTTTCTTTCAACACTCAACCGTCAGGTCTGCCTTTTCTACAGTAAGCAGATGTAAATAAGTTGAATACTTATCGCTGTACAGCGTATGTGAGTGTTGGGTGTTGTTCATCCATAAGCCAAGTCTGTTTATTAAGCACAAGAAATAAAACAACTCTCAACTTTTCAAAATAAGTTTCTGTTAACATTATACCTTGAAGTAAATTTTTTTCACCAGGCTTTCTTGCTGTTAATGAGTTTTAATTATTTTTTCCTAACCTCTTTTAATTTGATAATTATTTCATGAAAGAAGGAACGTGGTTTCCAGATTATAGAATGATAGAATCATAGAGTTGGACGAGGGCCATCCAGTGCAAACCTCTGCCTTGCAGGAATCCCCATCAAAGTACCCCCGACAGATGACCATCGTCTATTCCTCCATAGAATCTCAGGTTTCCCCTGGCCTGTCTCTATCTACCTGGGCAAGTAGATCAGACTCTGGGCCATCTGCTTGATTCCTCCTCTCCTCCCATCTCTTCCATGTAAAAAGGGAGCAAGGGCTGCTTGTCCATCACCCCATTTCATCCAACTGGCGTGGACAGAAATGAGAAAGCAGAAGAGCGCAGCAGTGCCAAGCTTTCATTGGCTGGTGGAGAAGGAAATAGGAAGTAGCAAAGGAAGAGGAAGACACCGCCTCTCATTTGGTAACAGTAGCTGTGGCACTGGTTCTTAATCCTCTTCCTTTGCTAGTTCCTCTTTCCTTTTCTGCCCGCCAATGAAAGCTTGGCACTGCTGCGCTCTTCTGCTTTCTCTTTTCTGTCCACACCAATTGGATGAAACGGGGTGATGCACCAGCAGCCCTCGCTGACACTATGATCACTAGAAACTCTGGCCCCCAGTTGCCATTTTTTAAAACAGTTCATTGGTATTTGGAGTTGTGTAGCGGCTTCCTTTCCTCCTGAAACTATGTCCAATTGTCCCCTCACTGAAAATCTGGACAGTTCAAAACATGGATAAGGTGAAGGGTAGGCAATTCTTACTGTCAAAAACGGGCTCCTCTAAAGCTGGAATATTATTGCAATATTCTGACCACAAACCATATGCTATTCCATCCAGACGGCCTTATAAAACAGGAGCCCCCAGATCTATAAGCCTTGTAGCACAGGCTGAGGCGCAGGCTGTGCAAGTTGCTTAACTAATGGCTATGTTTTATTTGGCAGTTTCTCTTTTACATAGAGCAGCTCATATTGAGCACAGCATGTACTTCACAGATAATTTGGCTGGAATAACACTCCCTGTAGTAGCAAATCCAGCCGACGGGTCTGTAGCCAAAACATGGCCACTGAGAAACGAGGCGGGGGGGGGGGGGGAGATACGAGGATGTCTGAGAGAGACACACACAGAGAGAAGCCAGTGTGTGAAGAAATTATAAGGGGAAATTCTCATTTCTGCATGGACTGACCAGCCTTTCTAGGATGCTCACCTTGTGGACCAAGAAAGCGGAGCTCACCCCCAACACTTTGGTGGGCTCTAACCCATTCATATGTTGCCTAAGGAATGAAAAGGAATATTCTTCTAGAGTGCAGAGGTGGCTAACTGCTACCCTGAACAGTAGTGCTGAATGCTGTACCATGTCCTTGCACATTCCACTTATATAGGTGCGGCCTATGCACACGTCGGTGTTTTACAGGCATCTCTAAGTACAGTGTTTAAACAGTAAGGCATGTCAAGTTGTGAGAAATGATTATTCAGCCGCCGCAGAGCAGAGGTGAGCAAACGGAAGCCCTCAAGATATTGTTGGACTGCAAACTTCCACCATCTCCCACCATTGGCTGTGAGAAGGAAAGACGTGGAGGAAGAGAGGTGAAGGCAGCTGTGACTGGTAACTGTTTGCCCAGTAGGATCTGGAAATCCAAACACTGCCAGCAAAGGAAATCAGCGCCAATCGAGTATGACTTGTAGTTAGGGCAAATGTATAAGGGGTTCTGACAGAAAGGTTTGGTATTTAAGTTAGAACTTTCTGGGAGGAGTAATGGAAACACCTTTGGGAAGATGGGCGGGGTATAAGACTAATAAATAAATAAATAAATAAATAAATAAATAAATAAATAAATAAATAAATAAATAAATAAATATTGATATTTACGTGATGTGAATGTTCTCCTTTCACCTCTTTCTTTATGAAGCTCAAGAATGGGCACTCTGGCCCATGTTGTACTGCCCACAACCCTGTGGGTAGATCAGGTTTAATGAGAAGGAGTCTGGCCCAAGCTAACCTTGGGAGATTTATGGCTCAATAAGAGGCCCTACCACTGCATTGAGAGATATCCTGCCTATCTCTCCAACCCAGAGGTTGTCCTTAGGCATCCATAGTGATATCCATTGATACCCTTGTCCTCCATGAACTTGACCAATCCTTTCTTAAAGCTGTCAAGGCTTCTTCTGGCAGGGAGTTCCACAGACCAGTGATCCTCTGGGTGAAAAAATACTTTCTCTTATTTGTTTGAGATCTAGCACCCAAAAGTTTCATGGAGTGTCCCCTAGTTCTAGTGTTGTGCGATAGAGAAAACTGTTTTTCCTTATCTACTTTGTCCACATTGTATAGGATTTTATAAGCTTCTATCAGCTCACCTCTTAGGCACCATTGTCCAAGAGTGAAGAGGCCCAGCCGTTGCAGCCTCAGATGTTAAGGAAGGTGTTCCAGTCCCCTAATCATTCTGGTTGTCCTCTTCTGCACTTTTTCCATGTCCATAATATCCTTCTGGAGATATGGTGACCAGAACTGTACACAGTACTCCAGATGGGGCCTCACCATAGATTTGTAAAGAGGCAAAATGACACTTGCTGACTTATTTTCTATACCCTTCCTAATGATCCCTAGCATTGAGTTTGCTTTTTCCCCCCACTGCTGCGGCACACTGGGTTGATACCTTCATTGAACTGTCCACCAGGACACCAAGGTCCCTTTCCTGGTTTGTTGCAGAGAGTTCAGACCCCATCAGTTTATAAATGTAATTGGTGCCCCCCCCCAAGGTGCATCACTCTGCACTTATTAATGTTGAAGCTAATTTGCCAGTGGTTTGCCCATTCCTCCAGTGTCAAGATATCCCCCTGGAAGAACTTGAACATTTCTGAGTCTTCTAAATTAGAACAACAAAAGCAAGGGTAGCCAGAAGGAAACAAAGTACTATGTCCTCTTGGGGCAATGCCTTTTGAATTACAGTACATATAATTCCCAGGGCTTCAATGGGGGCGGGGGAGGCAGGGAGCATGCACCCCGGGTGCTGTGCTGCGGAGGGGTGGCACCCAAAGGACAAATGAATATTTCTACTATTCTGTACACAGAATCCATGGTTGCCCCAGGTGATACACACCATAGTGGCGGCCCTGATAACACCACAAAATGTTGTTTTGTTTATTTTGCTACCTAGTCTGATGAAGCATTCAGGAAAACTCAAAGGTAGCCAAGTATTAGTTTGTTAGAACTAATAGTGCTGGTGGAGCATATATGAGGATGAATTCATCCATACACTTGACTGTGGTAAATAACCATTCACAATAACTTTCCATTTTTATTCATCAACTTTATTAGTTATGAGGGAAATTATTTTTTTACAGTCACAATTACAAAAACGAGTGTAATTTCTCACAAAGCAACTTGTTGCAAAAATTAAAACTATTGGTTTAAAATATCTTTTTGCTCTTTCTCCTGTATGAATTTACTGTATGTTGCAAATCTAAAAATTGAGAGGTTGGAATTGAAGGTACAGGAAAAGGAGAACCTGGGAGCATTTCTCCAACATTACGAGTGGAAGCATGATGCCAGAAATTTTGGGAAGTAGTGCTCTGAAGGAATACAGCTTTTATATGGGGGGGAAAGACAGCTGTCCCTCATCAAGACTGATCATGCAATCCATATCTCCTGTGAGGTCCACATATAAAGTATGGAGGGGGGGGATATAATGAGAGGAAGTTCTCTTTCCATATCTTCATGATGAAGTTATTCCCAAAAAATGTGCCTCTGTTTGTGGCAGAGACAGCAAACAGCCCCTGCCTGACAACCTGGCAGAAATAATGTTAATGGTCTGGAAGTGGGTGAATAAATGTCTGGTTTTGCAGACAGTTTTGGCACAAAGCATGAAGAGGAAGGTACAGTGACTGTAAGGGACTGTGTCCTACTGGAAGGCAACTGCAAGTGAAATATTTGTCCTTAAATTCCGCTCGCGACAAACACATCAACATTTGCACCCTCGTCCATGGATTTTCAATGGATGTCATTGAGGGCTGGGTAAGTTTGGTGCAGCTGAGGCCATGATGAAGCGAGGTGCCTTCAGTGACTATTGAATATGGAAATATTTTTAATGATTTTTTTAAAAAAAAAGTTTGGGGCAGAGAAGGAAAATTGCTTAACTGAAAGACATATTGTTTTTTTTTTTAAATGCATCTACCATAGGCTTATTTTGGGGAAGGGAACCAACAATATCCAAAAGCAGAATAAATGGTTACTGGTCAAGGGTAACAGCTCAGGGCTTTTTCCAGGATGTTGTCCTCCAACACCTTATGCGGAAGAGTCACCTTGAGTTTCTCTTCTTTCTCCATGGCTTGGCAGATGGTTTCATAAGCGTTGCTGTTGCCACTCCAACAGCGTCTAGCAACCTGTCCATGAGGAAGAAAAAAAATGAATGAGTACAAAATCAAAATGGATCTTTCGTTGACCTATTTGTCTCTTGATTCAGATGGATCTCGGCAAGTGCTTCAGATTTTTAATTTCAACTTGATTAAAATGACAACTGTTTTGGGGTCCAGCCAGGAGCTTTAAATAATAAAGGGTCTGTGTACAGGGCCTCCTAGGGCAAGGCATTTCAACAACCGTGCAGCTTTCCCTCTTGGGTATCTTTTAATGGCAGGCCCAGTGAGCAGGCCTCTCCAGGGAGATCTCGAGGCCCAAGTGGGTTCCTAACAGATAGAACTAAACAGCAGTGTTTCCTCCTTATGATGCTGTAGAATGGTGGCATGGTATAATAAAATAAAATAAAATAAAATAAAAAAAACTAGTTCCTACACCTTAGATGTCTCCCAAACAGTGCAATAAGCACTAACTGTGTTGAAGGAGGGTGGCATGTATCAAATGGAATACCTAGGGGGATTTGAATTGTCAGATTGTGGAGTGATACAGACTTTCACCGTTCTCTTCCTGGTGGTAGATGAGGATGAAGTGTCAGGTTGTTGCCCACCCCCATTTCCCCTTTCCTAGGATGTTTCCATTCCGTGTTTTACAATCCTGCCATCTGTGCACGAGGAGATCTTAAGAGCAACCAATTCAGGCAGAACTTCTAAAAATTGCAAGTTGAAGGTATCAAATAATATCTAGTTAAAGATTATGCCATAGTAATTCCACACAATCTTGCAAAGGGTAATGAAAATCTTACTGTACATCTCTTTTTTATTTCATTTTTATACTGCCCATCTGACTGAAGGCCACTCTGGGTGGTTTACATTTACAAGATAAACAAGAAGCTTAAAATACAATTTAATAAAACCCAAAAGAGAAATAACAAAATGCAAATATATAAAACCATCAAAACATAAAAAACGCATTTACATAAAAGAATCAGAACACTTAAAACATCAAACAGGTTAACTAATCTTAGCTATAGTAAGCCTATTTCATCAAGGCCGCCATTTTAAATGTTTTAAGTGTTCTGATTAGAGATGGGCACGACTTAGCGGTATTTTCGTTTTCGTTTTCGTTTTTTCGTTTTCATTACGTAACGAAACAAAAACGAAAAATTTTGAAATTAGCTCACGAAAACGGAAACGAAACGAAATGGACCCTAGCCGAAAACGAAAACGAAAACGAAAAATTTTTTCTGAGTCGTGCCCATCTCTAGTTCTGATTGTTTGATATCTATATTATCTGTATCTGTATTTGTATCTGAATGCATAACACCAAAGGTAGCATTTCGAAACAAGCTGATGTGCTGTACTTACTCCATTGGAAACATCCCAGCTCAACATCATCTTTGCATGTTCTTCTGCATCTACTGAGCCATCCAGCACAAGGCCAAATCCTCCATTGATTACTTCTCCCCTTTAAATATGAACCAAATAAAATGACATTCTTAATTCCCCCCCCCTTGCAATTCATAAATGAATCCAACACACAGTGCCAGCCTGAAAAACAACCATCTTCTGGTCAGGCTGACAAGAACTTTCCATAGGTTTTATTCTAAAAGGTAACTTTCCCAAGCTTTGGAGACACCTTTGAGTGGAAGAAAAGAGGTACATTAGGCCAAAACAAAGCTGTCATTGAACACACAATTGTTACCAAGTTTTGGATTTTGGTTAGAAACTTCTAGCTATACTGCAGAAGTGCAGGAACATCAAAGAGCACAATTAGCTTCAAGTCTCCCCAGAGTAGACCTTCCCTTTTTGTCTCATCAACTGACACTTGCAGTCTCAATAACTCTCTCTGAGATGTTGGTGAGGGAAACAATAAAAGCTTCCATTTACTTAAAGATCTAAACAGAACACTATACAAAAATAACTACTTGCAGTAACAGGCCTCAACAGACTAACAGGTTGCTTCCATCGGGCTCCTGTAGAGCAGGGCTGTTTAACTTTGAACAGACCAAGGCCTACGTTTTCCGGCCCAAAGTGCCTGAGGGCTACTACACTAAAACCTCTACTTACAAATTTTATCCGTTCCGAGCACATGCTCATAAGTAAAAACTTTTGTAAATAGAACAGCGGTTTCCCATAAGAATGCATTGAAAACCAATTAATCTCTTCTGGAGGGAATAGATTTCAATGCTCCATGGCCCTTGAACTGCCCCGCTCGGTAGAGACAGTGGGCTGGCAGAGACCAGAACTTTGCTGGGGCAGTGGTGGTCTGTGGGATGGGGGAGGGAGGGTTGGAGAACTTGTCCCCTCACTTTTTTATTGATGGTCAGCGGGCTACTTTTGAACCCTTCACGGGCTACCAGTAGCCCGCGGTCTACCTGTTGGGCAGGCCTGCTGTAGAGTAAACCCATATGATGGCACCAACTGATTAATTTCCAAGAGACTGGAAAGCCACTTAAGCTCAGAGGTGTGATGCTCCTCAGAATCAGAGGCCAAGAAGGAACCATTAGTGGCTACTAGATTGGTTGTTTGACAGTCACCCCAGGCAAGAAAGATCCCTCTTAGTGAAACCTACTAAAGGCAGCAAAAAAGGCTGAAATAATGGGTACGGGCATTGGGATCAGGCAACAAGTCAACACTGTAGCTCCATCATTCTTTCATAGAGGTGGGATTCAGTGGCTTTTAAAGGGCTCTCTCAACTGGATGCTTCTGTGATCCTATAATAATACTTAATGCAAAAGGAAAAGAGGACGACAGAGAATGAGATGGTTGGACAGTGTCATTGATGCAACCAATATAAATTTGACAAAACTCTGGGAGGTAATGGAAGACAGGAAGGCCTGGCGAGCTCTGGTCCATGGGGTCACGAAGAGTCGGACACGACTGAACGACTGAACAACAACAATGCGTAATTCTAAAAGCGAGCATGCTAGCGTGGGATAGTGAACCATGTATTTCCTTTTATTTTTCCCATGCTGCCCATCCTCCAAGCTCCATTCTTGCCCATGTGCCAATACCAAGGGTTAAGCCTGCCGCAATTCTCCTGAGGAGAGGACAGTCCCAAAGCACTTGTTTAAACAAATAATTAAAATGCCTACATGCCTGGTGATTAAATAGCTAACGTTATTGAGTTTCTTAAAATGTCAGACCGTGGTTATTTAAGTTTATTACACTGCAGTTTGGAATTCATTTGCTCTGGTGGCAGTGATCAAGCTGGAATCTGGATAAATACTCCAGTTCATGCTTCACTGGATTAGGAGAAAAGTAGTTTTTCTCTCTCTTTTAAATCTAACTTGAGGCAGTTTTTCCTAACTTGGTGTTCTCCAGAGGTCATGGAATGCAAGACCTACAACTCCCAATAGTAGAATTATTAGGCACGCCATCTGAGGACTACTGAGTCTCCAGTAAGTTTCCTTTGATGAGTTCTACTGTCTGAGTTTCTGGGTTTGTGCCTTGGGCAAATAATATGTCCTAGGCATGATTGCCTTTCCTCTAAACGTGTAGTACTACTACTGGCCACTGGTCAAGTTGGCTGGCACAGACACAGATGGTAGCCCAACACACCAGAAGTAGGGTACTAAATACTCAAAGGCTGCACACGTCCCCAATTACAATCTCAAAGCTACTCCCAAGGAAGATGTGACTAAGTTTGCAAAACATTTCCATTGTTCCAAAAAGCCCAGCCGTAACTTAGAATTGATCCATGCCTGAAGCCACAGTTGTGCAAATATTTTCAAATA
The DNA here is from genome assembly GCA_023846285.1 of Phrynocephalus versicolor. Lineage (NCBI taxonomy): Eukaryota > Metazoa > Chordata > Lepidosauria > Squamata > Agamidae > Phrynocephalus > Phrynocephalus versicolor. The sequence continues at coordinate 27,392,017 of JAHTLZ010000015.1, read as the reverse complement.
TATATTAGCGACAGAGAAACACCAGAGGAAACTGCATATGCTCAAATGCCAATCTTAACATGGGCAAAAATAACAGAGTAAACAATGGTGACCTACACTTTATGGATGACAGCTGTTGAATGAATGCTTGCAGCATGCCATTTATTAGTCTTTAAGGTGCTACCTATTGGTTTTGCTGCCACATGGTTACTTCTCTAAAAGACTTTTAGATGGCCAAAGCTGGCTGTGTTGTAGACCAAGGGGGCAATCAGACAGGTGTTTCTCCTGCTGTTTGATCCACTGTAAGGACAGTCTGGTTCATTATTTTTGCCAGCAATCAGATGATATAATTGCTAGAGCAAACCAATTCCACCCCACCCCACCCAGTGGTCCCACTAGTACAGGGGTCCTCCAAGTTTTCAAACAGCGGGCCGGTCCACCACCACCCAGACACCACTGGGGGCCGGATCACAGTCCAAAAGCAACTGCGGAGGTTGGCTTGCTCACAAAACAGGAAGTAGGTGGGGGGTTGCAATTGGTCCCAGGGTCTGGATTCAGAACCTTGGGGGGCCACATCCGGCCCCGGGGCCTTAGGTTGAGGACCCCTGTGCTAGTACCTTTCTGGATCCCTCTCTGAGGCTACTGTTTCCTGGGAATAGATAGGACGGCTCCATTTTGGTTTTCGTTGCAGGATGTGTGAACACTGAGACCAAACCAAAGCAGAGCTTGCAGCTTCAAATTTTCCTTCTGTTTTTGAATTCTTAATATTGTTAAGGGGCTTAAGGAGGAGGAGGAAAGAGGGAGCAAGAAGGGGTATTGCCCCTTTTGTTTTGTTTTCTTTCTTAAGACAGCAGGCCAAATAAAATGACTGGAGGTGTGCATGCCATTTGGATGCAAGGATCACACCAAACTGGATACTGGACCTCTACCCAACCTGGAGCGGCTCTATTCAGCCTGCTTTAGCTTGCTCCTATTAAGTCATGTAGACAACTACTAGACCCAGTTAATATTGCTGGGGAACACACTTCCAAGAATTAACTCAATATTCCAGATCATACTAGCAGGAGTGGAAAGATATAGCAAAATCTTCAGGGAACCTGTGGTCGAACAGGGCATTTCTTGTTGATATAAATTGGTATTTCATGTGATAACATTCTTCCAAATATTTCTGTATGATGCCTGGAGAAATAAAGATATTAGGGCTTCCCATATTGGTCTCAAATGCAGAAATGTATCATGTATTTTGATAGCTAAAGCAAAAATAAGCCCAGTTTCGGTGAGTTTCAAGATTTGCTTCACTTTACTCACCTAAAAATGCTCATAAATTGAATCTACAGCAAGTTGTGTTTGTTGAGTTTTCCAACAAGTCTTCTCACTTTTATAGGAGAGTGTTTTACCCTCATTAGCAGTGGGTCATATATTCAAATAATTAAAGAAATGTGTGGCATTTTGACCTGGGCTACCTCCTATAATTTCCAGATGTCTCCATCCAAGGTGATCAAAGAACAGCCGGCCTCTCTTGCAATCAGGATATCACACTGTTGCCTGTGTGTTTCAATCGGCAAATTGCCCTTGTCTCTTTGTTGCTACAAGTCATTTTGGCCTCCTGCTAGTAAACAGGCTTTCAAAACTGAGCTGCTGTGACAACGGCCAATCCAAATGTAATCCCGTATATGGTTTAACTAAAATGATAGGGGTTTATGTAAGTCCATAACATCTGCCTCTGTTTAGGCTGCGTGATTATCAGCCCTGGAGATAAATACATGGGAAAAGATCATTTGTAATTTCTGAAGCTCAAAATCAAAATTGGGGGGGGGGGGGAGGGGGACACAACACAGGCCTATTGAAATAGGGCTGATAAATCCATGTACCTACCTCCTAGCAAGCACACCGCTGTTCCCTAGCCAGCAATATCTGGCTGATAATGGAATGCTTAGACGCATGAAAGTAAGACAATTGCCTGCACTGTTGTTGGGGGACTAAGGAATCAAAACATTGTTGGGGGAGTCTTCAAGGATCATATCATTGGTGGACAGAGTGTGGCCCTGAGGCCGCAGGAGGCCCTCAAAGCTGTTCCTGTCACCTGAGACACCATCAGACTCTCCCATCCTCCTCCAAATTATTTTTGCTAGCCAGGAAAAGCAAATCACCCCTCTTACAAGGGCATAGCTATATTCCTTATATCAGTCAATTTTATTTTACAGCCAAAGGCCCAGCAAGTACACATTCCAATAATTAAAAGAAACTTAAAATTAGTTAAGCACCAGAATTCTCTTTCGTGTTTTTTGGGCTGAGAGAAGGAATTTGGCCACAAGTTCTGTAATGGACTTATTTCTGTCTTCTAGAAGATATCTTGTATACCAGTCCAAGGATCTGCCTGGTAGACCTCTCATTACAGGGTAAAGAAGACTGATACGTTCATCCCTGTAATAACTACATATAAAAAGAACATGCTGCAATGTTTCAATTTCTTTATCATTGCAGGGGCATAATCGATTTTCATATGGTATGCCACTGTAGCAACCCTCTAAAACTGCAGATAGAAGACAGTTAAATCTGGCTCTTGAAAAAATCTGTCGATATTTTGGGATTGTTAGTTTTTCCAAATATTTAGCACTTTGATGAAATTCAAGATTTAAACCAAAATGCATCGCTTCTCGGCCTTTTGGCTAAGATCAAGTGTAGTATATTCCTTATAAAGGTTTTAGGGAATCCATCTGGTGTGTCTAACACCCAAACAAAACCGAACAATGAAAACAATTTTTGAAAACTTGTTTTTGTTTTTCACATATTTCATGGAACATGTCACTCATTTTCTCTCTCTCTCTCTCTCTCTCTCTCTCTCTCTCTCACACACACACACACACACACACACACACACCAGAGGCTCCCGGGTTCCCATTAAATCTTTTTCTCTTAGATCCAGTCCTACAATCTTCCAAGTTCAGATCATTCTGAACCCTTCTTATGTGGCTGCAGGCAGCAGAATTGAACAAATGGGTGAGTTCCCTTTCCTAAGCGATTTGGGTCTTTCACATTCCTCCTTGCAATGTTCTGGAGAAATTTAGGAAGTCTAATGTTCTTACAAAAAAAAACCTGAAGCAAATTAAACTCTTGCTTATTTGTGTCGGCCAGATTCATCCAAGGGCAGCACCAGTGGCACAGTGGTATTACTCGGAAGAAACAACCTGGTTCAATCCCTGCCGTTTCTCGATAGGATCAGGAAACATTCTGACCCTGCCTGAAATCCTGAAGAACTGCTGCTTGTCGGTGTCGGTGGCTTTAGGCAGCTTTTTCAGTGCCACACCACCACAGGAGCCCACCTCACGGCTGACCATAAAACTCCACATCACCACTAAATGGAACCTGTAGGGCTCCTACAGCTCTCTCTCGCTGACAACCAGCACAAATGGAAACAGGAGAGCAGAAAGATGGAAGAACTTATAAGGCACTGACACTGCAGGATGGCAATGCAATAAAGCAGCAGGGGGTCCCCCCCTCCAGACAAGGAGGAACAACATCTGCTTCCATAAAATGTCCTTGGATTGCTGTTCCTCTCAGCCCTAACCACTGGTTATGCTGGCCAGGGCCGTTGGGAGTTACTGCCTGGAAATCTGGCTGTTGCCCTTCTTTGTCTTCAGAATATCTATGCCTCTGAGATGTTGATAAGGAGAGTGAATGCCCTGTGGGAGAGCAAACTCCTTGGCAGATAATAGATATAATCTCCCTTCCCCATAGCACACTCTACCTACATTTAGGGTTTTTTCTCCTCTTGTTCTGTTGATTTGGCCCCCAATGACTGTCCCAACATTCAGTTCTTAAGTTCTTATGCTATCAGTGCTCATAAGTAAGGGCTGGGAGGAGACTATGCCCTAGGAGAAAGAAAGAAAGAAAGAAAGAAAGAAAGAAAGAAAGAAAGAAAGA
>JAHTLZ010000015.1:27369341-27380564 GCA_023846285.1 Phrynocephalus versicolor | reverse complement strand
GAAGAAGAAGAAGAAGAAGAAGAAGAAGAAGAAGAAGAAGAAGCCAATTTTCACACTAAAGGGGACGTTTTAATTCAAGGACCAAATATAATATAAATACAAGTTTAGCAAAACGGGGGGGGGGGGACTGGATGGCACAGTTAAGGGGACAACCCCACATACGTTGGAGAGGTTTCGCAGTAGTTGTCCTAACCTAACCAAACCTACTGGCAATAAAAAAGAGGTGGATAGATTTAGGGTGCAATTATCAGAAAGGTGCCTGTGATTACTTGGGCAATGTCCAACTCACTAGCATGATCGTAGTCAGAAGGGACATCTCCTGGGGAAGGTGGGACCATGAAGTCCCCCAAACAAATGGCTGATATCAAGGATATCCCCAATTCTGTTCATTGACAGAATATACACTCCAGCTTAGGGCTGTATTTCTGTAAGTTTTTTTTTTAAAAGAGCAGAAAACATTTCCATGGACTAGCATTTTGTAAAAAGCACACAATGGGTCATTGCTAATGTGATCAGAACAAAAAGCAAGCTTCAGAAATCTTATAAAATGTCATACTTGCACAACATATGGTTAGGATTAGAGCTAAACTCCTTTCATTGAATTCAGATGGTTTGTACTTTTAATAAGAAATATTGTTACCCCTCATCTTCTCTGATCCTATCAATTTGATGTTAACTTTTTTTTAACTGCCTAGCTGGACCATATGGCTTTTTCCATTCCAGATCAATTTCACATGTCAGAGCAAAATTAGCAGTTGTAGTGTGTAGAAATTTTTTTTACAGAGTTTACCTTAATCCTTCCTTCAGCAATGGCTTGATTAATAGCTATTGCAATAGCTATACGTCCTTTCTGATCAGAATACAGTATTCTGGCCTGAGAGCCAACAACCTAGAAGACAGAAATAATATAGCATTTCCTGGATTATCCTCAGGGTCCAGACATGATGTTTAGAACAACTGTTTGATGAGGAAAGCAAGAAAAATTAATTTAATAATGCACACTTTCCATCACTAAGGATTTCCAACTAACAACACCCCCATTCCAAGTTTGCTTAATGAAAACAAACTCAATTCAAGAAGATTTGGGAGGTTGCCAAAATCTTGCAAGCCCAAAACAAAAACTCTTCAAATGTCGTTTGTAAACAGGTCAACTGACAATCAGTTTAATAACCCCAGGCCTGTATTAGCTAATTCATTACTGTGGGAGATAAAGCATAGGCCGGTGGACAGTGGGACCAGGAAGGAACTAGGATCACAAAGAAAGCACAATACCTGCACCTTTCTCTATTTGCATGCTTAATTTAATTGGATTTTTAAGCAGATACTGCATGGCTATGTTCTGAAATGAGTTCCCAACTTGCAAAATGCATTCGTCAAGTGATTTCTCTGTTGTGTGACCCATGCGAATGTGACATTTTCCATCATGGCAATAGAACAGTGTTCTGTGGGATATACAGATTCTTAGAACCCAATAACGCAGCGGTGTCCAAACTTCGGCCCTCCAGATGTTTTGGACCACAACTACCACAGTCCTATGGCGTTGGCAATACAGCCTTGGGATCTCTGGGAGTTGTGGTCCAAAACAGCTGGAGGGCCAAAGTTCAGACAAAACAGCTGGAGGGCCAAAGTTCAGGCGATAACGCCTTCAACCTAAGAGTTCACATAGGGGGTGGCTACGCAAATCTAAATATATAGGTAAGCTCACAATCCAATAAAGAGACTTGCTGGTATGGAATCTGTATTTATGAATGCAAGGCCACTTCCTCCAGGGCACAGGAGCTCTGAAATCAGCTGCTATGGCTCATTGGGAAGCCTCATGTTGCCATTGAGTCATAGGAGTTAATGCTTCCCCCCCCCCTTTTCTGTGTCTCCAGAGATCCCAGAGGCTAGGGCCAGGAAAAGCCCACAAGACTGCATGCCAGGATAAAGGTAGCAGAAAAGGACATTTGATTGGGGTGGGGAGAGAGAAGAACACTTCCATTTGAAAAGGTGACCTTTCAAACCCTTGCAGTGGATTTGAGCCTTATTTCAGCTCGCTGAGTCCACATACCAAATTGTGCCTCCTGGCTTCCTGAATCCATCGGATGTTATCGTAATATTGCTGCTTGACGGATGGATTCACTGGGCAAGAAAGGGGAAACAACAACAAAAAACAACGGTTCTTAAAATGAGTACACTGTGGTGCAAGTCGTATGGTAGCTCTAAGGTATTTAGACATGTCATATTTGAGACACCGATGAAAAGGTACTGTGGAGGATACACCCATTCTACAATGAGGACACCAGTCAAAGGGAAGATCAATTGGGGGGGGGTGTTGACATGATGGACCCACAAAGAGGTTGGAGGCAAAGAAATGACTGGCTTGTTTATGACCAGCTATAATAACTTTTTCCAAGTTGGCACCTTCAACATGCATTGGACGGCAACCACCTCATTGTCAGTAACTATGGGAATGAGAGAGGAGGTAACATACTGTTTCTACTTTGACCTGGTTCAGTTCTTCTCAAGATGATAATGATGCCTCAATGCTTCACTTTAAAAACAAGCAAACCAATATCACTGAAGCATATGCATTTTATTTATTAATTTATTTAGCTTGTATGCCACCCACTACCCAAAGGTCTCTGGGCAGCTCAGAGTATTATACTGCACGATACAACTATTCTACACAAAGATACCAGCAGACTTTGGACAAAGACTTATGACAGAGAATATTATTATTATCTGTCCTGAAAAGCCAACATGGTAATCCTGGGGTTCAAAACCATCTCAGACATCCCATTTGCTCCACGTCTCCTCCCACATTTCTTTAAACCCAGAAAGAGCAACATTGAAGTGACCATTTTCACTGTCCCTCAAGCCTCAGTCGCCGCCCCCACACACACACCACACACATACAGCTAAGGCTGCACTTTTCTCAACAACGCTTTGAAGATTTTTGCAAGGTGCCCATCATTAAAACAGGCAACTAGTTATCACTGCATTGCATATCCATTGTCACAAACAAACATACCGTAGTTGCTACATATCAGATATGTCAAGGAATGACTGGCACTAATCACTGGCTGCCAAGGCATATGAAGGTTGTTTAATAAAGAGAGACGGGGAAATACAAAATAGCCCCCCACACAACTATTCTTCTGAATTAAGCGAACACAAATTAAAATGGATCCACATTGATTTTACCATATTTTTTCCACCTATAAGACAACCTCCCACATTTCCAACCCAAAATTACAGTTTTGCAACTGCGCAGTTCTCTCCTCAGGTTACTTCCATATATAAGACAAGCCTCAAGTTTTAGTCTAACAATTTTAGACAAAATTAAGTCTTATACAGGTACTGTAATCCTCAGTTAAAACCTGAGTTTCTTTGGCTTCAAATTGTTTTAATTCCAATGCTTTTAAAAATTCTGGAATTGTCTCATGCAGTTCACTGATGTCCAAGAGAGGAAAGAAAGCACTCCAGAGTAACAATGGGGTGCAGAGAAATGGGCAACAGGGCCATTGGTGGGGTAGCATCAGCCCCATAGCTGGTTTGCTGAGGTTGTATGGGGACATCCCTCAAGACCATGGAAGTCAGAACCCTACTGATTGGACTCAATCTCCCTCTACTTCATTGGGGAACAAACAAAGAGATACTTACAACGAAAGGGCTCATGCAGGAAATTCTAAACTCATGTCAAGTACTCTGGTCCCAAATATCCACTTTGCACCACCTCCACCCAGATTCTTTCATGAATCCCACTATTCAAGTCAGTGAAGGAAATGATTTGAATGTGGAGGGAAAGTGTATAGAAGTAAGTGGTCATTGGAAAGGAAATCCCATACCCTCCAAAGACCTTTTTGTCCTAATGATTCTTAGTAGATCTCTTCCTATATTACCACCACCACCCCTCAGGTCAATGGGAGAAATAAGAATTGTAATTTTGCCCAGGAAAGAGAAAGACTGCATCATGATATCTTTAAATTCACTAGAAGAAAAAGCAAGAATCCCCATCTTCAAAAAGGGGGGGAAAGAGGACCCAAATAATTACCACCCAGTCAGCTTGACTTCAATTCCTGGAAAGATCCTAGAACAGATCATTAAGCAGCATGTAATTATTTAACAAGCAATCCTGTCATTACTAGAAGTCAACATGGGTTTCTCAAAAACAAATCATGCCAGACTAATTTGATATCTTTCCTTGATGGAGTTCCAGGCCTGGTGGGTAAGGGGAATGCTGTGGATGTTGTTTATCTTGATTTCAGTAAGTCCTTCAATAGGGTTCCCTATAACATAGTTGCAAAGAAGTTAGTAGAATGTGGGATAGATAATGCTACTGTTAGGTGGATTTGTAATTGGTTGACTGATCACACCCAAAATATGATCATAAATGGCTTCTCCTCAGCATGGAGAGGGGTGACCAGTGGGGTGCCCCAGGGTTCACTTCTGGGTTCAGTGCTATTCAACATCTTTATTAATGACTTGGATGGAGGAAAAAAAGAGTAGACTGGTTAAATTTGCAGATGATACCAAAATTGGAGGGGTGACTAATTCCCTAGACTCATAGGATAGGATAAAAATCCAAAATGACCTTGACAGATTAGAATGCTGGGCCAAAGCAAATAGAATGAGTTTCAATAGAGAGAAATGTAGGGTCCTGCATCTAGCCAGAAAAAATGAATTGCACAAATATAGGATGGGAGACACCTGGCTGGAGACTAATACCTGTGAAAGGGATCTGGGAGTCTGGGTGGACCACAGATTGAATACGAGTCAGTGGCAGCCAAGAAAGCAAATGCAATTCTTGGTTGCATCAACAAATAGAAGCATAGTTTCTAGAGCAAGAGAGGTGATGGTGCCACTCTATTCTGCTCTGGTCAGACCCCACCTGGAGTACTGTGTCCATTTCTACACTGCTCAATTTAAAAAGGATGTTGAAAACCTTGAGCAGGTCCAGAGGACGGTGACCAGTATGATTAAACGTCTGGAATATATGTCTTACAAGAAGTGGCTTAGGGATTTGGGAAGGTTTAGTCTTACAAAAAGAGGGCTGAGAAGGGATATGATAGCCATGTTTAAATATTTGAAAGGATTTAATATCGAAGAGGGGGCTGGCTTGTCTTCCATGGCTTCAGAGACTAGGACTCGGAGCAATGGTTTCAAATTACAGGAAAAGAGATTCCATTTGAACATTAGGAAGAACTTCCTGATGGTCAGAGCTGTCTAGCAGTGGAATATGCTGCCACGGAAGGTGGTGGAGTCTCCTTCTTTGGAGGTTTTTAAACAGAGGCTGGATGGCCATCTGTCGGGAGTACTTTGATTGGGGTTTCTGCATGGCAGGGGGTTGGAGTGGATGACCCTTGAGGTCTCTTCCAACTCTATGATTCTATGATTCTATGAAACATAATTTCCCCTGGTGCATATCCCTGAGACCCACAGAACAGAACAGTAATTGACAGTGAAGATTCCCAAAACTCATTAAGTATGGGTCGTTAGCCATGGCCTTCCTGGTGGAGGTGTGAAGTGCTTCTGATGTGCCTGGGGATTGATGAAAGGGCAGCATGATAAGTGGCAGATAAGTGTCACAGCTAATGACCCATACTTAATGAGTGTTGGGAAGGATTGAATAGGTGGGACATCCACACACCCCAGGCTGTTGTACATCTTATGAGCCTATTCAAGCCATTGTCCACTTAATGAGCCTATTCAGACCAGGGTGGCATGAACCCAAAGCAAACTATAAATCAGAGGCCTTGCACCAACTTTCCATTCGACTGACCAAGCTTCTTGGATAAGTAGTGAAAAGTTTTGATCTCTCAAGCAAAAGAAATCTAGTTGCCATGACTCAGCTTCCAGATAACTGTAATTGGCATTAATTTCAGCAGAACTCAATTTGAACTTCTTCCCATTATGATGGGAATATTGCAAGCAATTGCTTTGAGATATTTTGATAAAGCCTTGTTTCATCTGCCTATAAGTGAGAAAGTAATACAGTGTATTCACTTTTCCTTGTCTTTGAAATTCTTCCTTGACTTGCTGGATCTAGTGGTTTTTCATTTCTAAAGAAGTTACTGTTTTGTTTATAAAAACACTCTTGTACTGAGTGTTCTTTGTTGCTGCTGTTTTTGCTGATCTTTATTTAGTTTCCAGAAGATACTAAAAATGACTGTATGATCTCATCCATGTTATCAGTGTCAGCAAGGAAGTTAACTCCCTAGATCCAACAGCCAATGAATATTTGGTATGAAACTTATATTCAATTGTATATTATATTATACACCACATTCTGCTGCTGTATGTCCAAAGAAGTGGATGTGTCCATGAAAGCTTACAGTAAAATATAATGGTCTTTAAGATGCCACATGTTTTTGTCTTTTGTTTGTTTGTTTTGGTATTTTGTTTTGTTTTTTGTCTGGAATTCCTAGACTCAGAGTTATTTTTTTATTTTCTATTATATTTTTACACCATCCACATTTCTTTCGATACACTCACAACAGAGAGCACATTTTTCTCTTAAAATTAATTCATATCAATTCACTCCCACTGTAGCTATGATCAAAAGAAACCCTCATTTCTTGGGATCTTTTGCATTCTTGCCCAGCCAATAAGGGATGCTTTATTTTGGAAACTTGGCACGCATTACTGAATTTTTGATTATTGATTGATTGCATTGCATTGTTAAGCTCAAGTCAGTTCATATGGTTCTCCTTCCTGTGAGGGAGGGCAGGTTGAGAGGGTTTGACTGGCCCAAAGTCTCCTCGTGGGTTTCTCAGTCAAGTAGGGATTTGATCCAAGGTCCCCTGAGTCCTATTGCAACTCTCTAACCACTAAACCATGCTCTCTCTCATATGAGGTATGGGGCCAGCCTAAGACAGTGTGTTGTCTGGGACAAAGGGCAAGAAGTGTTCCTTCTGACCTGCCATTCTCCATGTGTTTGACTGTCAGTGAAGGCACTAACTTGGTTTTTCTCATAGAGACCTGGTTGATGTAAGACAAAAGAGCGGGTAGTGTGTTGCAGCCTATTTTAAGGGAATAAAAACTCTGGGATTTAATGGGAATTTTAAAAAAAAGTCTCAGTGAGCAGATGTTCCTCCAGCATTCTTCCAATTTTGAATGTATGCTACTGTGACTAGGTGCCACTATAATGTTAAGATTCTGTTGGTGATGCATCCATCTCACTGCCCAACAGTCTCTCTGCCAGACGACAACCTCTGGCATGGTGTTGGACTATCCCAAGTTTATTGTTGTGGTGAGTTCAGTGATCTTTGTGACTCAGAATTTCACATCTGCCATGACAACCATAGACTTTCAGCACCTTAGGCCATTGTTCACCTTAAGGCTATGGATACTATTGTCTCCCTAATGAGCCTATTCAGGCCATTGTTCATCTTATGAGCCTAATTCAGACCAGAGTGACAAGAGGACTATAAGATGGAGGACTCGCACTAGCTGTATTCAGACTGATGAAGCTGTTTGGATGAGCAGCGAAACGTTTCTATCTCTCAAAAAGAAGTCCAGTAGCCATGACTCAACTTCCAGATCTTGATGGACCCTAATCATTTATCAAATGCTCTTAAGAAGTTTCCTACTTTGTTTGTTGGTCATACTGCCAAAACTCTGACTAATCAGAGGAATATAAAATCAGCTAGGCAAGTTGACACTCGTGTCTAAACCCCCCTGCCTCACCCGTTGAGCAAGAAAATGGAAAGGGTGGTAGAAAGTCACTGGAGGATAACTCACAAACTTGCTCTAATCCATCTGAAAAATATACCGTAGAAGCAAGGCTGTTAAGAAAGCCTGTGTTTCTTCCACACATGCTTAAGTACCATACCTTGAAAACTCGTAAATGCTTTTTAGAACTGAGCAAGGCTCCTTCACCAGGGTACTGGAGAAGAAGAGCCAGAGAAGTCAGTCACTTGGTGTGAACATGTAGCTATGTGTTTTGAAGACAAGGAAGGTTCATTGGATTCACTTGGCTTGGACTCTGATATTGGGGCAGGTCCTACTAAGATAATTTTGGTAATCAATTGTCCTTTTAGCTGGGATACTTTTCAACTTGTATGTCTCAAGGAAGTGGATCCAGTGTTTGAAATGCGGAGGGCAACCACCTGCCCTTTTGATCCAAGCTAATAAAATATGCCAAGGTGAAACGGATGCCATGGTTAAGGGATATGAAATGTTCGTCTTTGAAGGACAAATCCATCCCTCCCAGTCTAAAGGGAGCTGCCACAAAACATTTCTCAACGTCCTGAAAGTTTTCACAGAATCATACAACAGAGAAGTTGGAAGGGGCCTATGAGGCCATCAAGCCCAACAAACCTTTGGTTAAACATAAGCCACTCTCAAATTTACTCCCTTCTGCATCTGTTTCCACACGGACTTTAAGGGAATAAAACCACAATTTTTAGACCAGCATATGACCTGCCCTGCTGTGTTGTTTTTTGATCTTTTGTTGGTTTAAATTGTTTTCAATGTATTTACTTAAATGATTTTTTTACAATGGCCTCATTTATAGGATTATTAAAATTTGTTTAATTAATACAATTTTATTTTGTTTTTATTCTTATAAAAGTTTGCCAACAGCCTTACACACGATCTTTTAGAGAAAAGATAGCATCAATGTAATAAACAAGTAGCTAGATAATAAATAAATAAATAAACAATAAACTGGGGAAATAATGTATTAGCATTCTTCAAACGTGCCAGATTTTGTACAAACCCTCCTAATTTGCTTTTTCAACGTATCAGTCTGTAGCAGAGGCACTGCCTCTAGCTTGCAAAGATGAACCCTAAATGGAATACTGAATAACAGAAGGGGGTCAAAAGAAAATGTGTCAAAGGGTCATATTTTCCCCACTAAAGTTCAGCTGTCACTTCTCTCTGAATGTCATTTCTCTCTGCCATTTTCTTGGGAGATAGCTGTCTTCTAGCTTTATATTATGTATTGAAATATTTGGGCCCCTTTCCCTATTAGAATGGTGGGAAATTCAATGCAGATTTTATAAGGATGGATGCCCTACCTTCATGATATATCTGCACTGTAAAGATAAAAGCATCCTATCATGCTGCAATGCTTGTCAATGCTGTGTCCTCAATATAATTGGAGTGATTTTAGAGTTGACATCCAACTGGGCAAATCATAATTTGTTCACTACAAACCCTTCTAGTATCATGCTTGCAGAGATAAATGGGCCATGGTACAGCACTTTATTCACATATAAAAATCCTAAACTCAATCTCCCGCATCTTCCAAAACAAAGAAGTAATTGGTCACAAAACAATACTTATTTATTTTTAATCCACAACCAAGACACTGAGAAACTAAGTGATGCAACTATACTACATTACAATAATAACTTGAAAGGGATAGCATCTCTTTTGTGATGTAACTGCAACTTTTTATTTCCTTTATAAACCTAAATCCACCTGGTCACAACCTGCTAGAATAAACCCACAAAGGGGGGTGGGCTTGCTCAGATGACTGAAATGCTCTCTAGTTCTCTCCCAGTTAGCTTGCTGTTATTTTCCTGGTCACACGAAGCACAGTCAAGATTATAACACTTTCTTAGCCAGCAGTGTAAGTGTGGAACATTTCCACCTGGCCAGGAGGGTTGTGTCATTCTGTACCTCTGTTGTACCAGTGTATTATTTATTACCAGCATTGCCTGTGTGCATGAACTGGCCTGCTCCTTTTCAGAATCGAAGCCGGAAAGGTGACTGCCATTACTGTGGCGTGCATGTGAAAAAACTTTCACATTACAGTGGAAAAAAAATTCACAGCCGCTATATTGGTGCATTGGGGAAATTATTGGTTGGAGGGGTCACCAGTGTTGTTGCGGGGATACAGTGGGACCCCCATATCCGCTGATTCACCATCCATGGATTAAGTTATCTGCGGATGGTGATCGGCGGTGCAAAGGCCCACGAAATTGAGGGCATAGGAGGAGACCGTGCAGTTACAGAGCTCCCACCTGCCCAGCCACCTGTAAGATTGGCTGCGGCAGCAGTGAGGAGGTCATGCAGCTTGGGGGGGCCAGGAACCAATCCCCTCTGGATACAGAGGTCCTACTGTATTGTTTTTACATCCTAAGGACAGGTGCTTGTTTGCACATCTGCCTAGGGTGGAGGCTGCCACTCTTACTGCAGGGTGTGTGCCATAGAGGATGATCTAGTTTTCACTATGTGCAATGCAATTCTGCAGCGCAACAGAGGACACTTTCTTGATCAGAAAAGACCTTCCTGATCAATCTATCTGATCTATTTTAAAATATAATAAATCTATTGTTTTCCATCATCACGAGACTTTGTCTCTTCCGAGTGTCAGTGGATGTTTCCAGTTTCTTCTTGCTTCAAATCTTCAGCCAAAAGGTTTTTCGAATTGTTAGGCATTCAGCATTTATTCATTTACTCAGTATTCTTTATCTTGATTTGGGTGGCTGGGTGAAGAGTCTTAATTTTTGCTTTGCCTGAATAAGGAAAGCATTGGCTGAAGATTTAGAAGACCTATACTCTTGGAAGGGATTCCCAAGTGGCATAACAAACATCCGTACACTTGGAAAACAGGGCAGACGTGATCTCAAGTACAGAATTTCCCAACACAGAAGATGTCCCTTCCAGGCAGTTTTGCCTTGACTTGGCAAAAAGCATAACCTTTTGGAGTTCAGGTCTAAGACAGGAGATGAGTAACTGATGGCCCTCTAGATGTTTTCAGATTTCAGCTCCCAGCAACCTAAGCCAACAGAGCCAGTGATAAGCTACGGTGTCAGCTTCAGCCTGACAATATCTGCATGACCACATGTTGGTCATCACTGGTCCAAGGTGTAAGACACCAAGGACTGCCATTAGGCATATTCCTTCTCCATCATTCGGGCTCCATACCTCCTTCAAGGACCGCCTTCTCAAGCACAGATGTGGCAATGACATCAGTGGTTGCCAAGTCTTCTGGGTTGCCTGAGGTACAAACCCACCGAAATGGGCCGAACCCTAGAGAAAAAATGTCACTGGGAAGAGAACATGTTTAGCGATTAGAAGATAGTTTACATTCTTGCTGTATTTATCCTGGCAGCTAGCAATGCTTTTCTTTCATTAACTGGAAATGGAAGAATTTCAAAAATTTCAAACAAAGTAATCCAAACACAGAGCACTTTGGACCATCATTTCTGAATTTTGTATAAAGATTTAAGCTCACATTTGTGTGTGTGTGTGTGTGTGTGTGTGTGTGTGTGTGTGTGTGTGTGT